>JAWMRA010000078.1:99372447-99402280 GCA_035584735.1 Pseudotriccus pelzelni | reverse complement strand
CACGGGGGGGGGGGGATTGGCCAGGATGGCCATTTCCTAGGTAGGCTGCCCTGTAGGGGTCTGCCAGCATCTCTCCAGAGAGAGAGATGTGTGTCCTTGACCAACAGGGAAAAGGTCACAACACAGTCTTTCAGGCAGAAGGTTCAAGCAGGATGTCTTTGGTTTCTTTCCACTCTCTGAAATCTTCCACGGTCCTGAGCCTACCCCCAACAGTAACCCACAGACATTACTGACACAAAACTTCTCCAACAGCTTCTCCAAGCCCAGGCCCCCCACGAAAATTTACTTCTGGAGAGGAAAAAAACCTCACCCTCTTCTTTTTGCGAGAAGATCCCCCGATCCCCAACAAGACCCCGGACCTGGTGCCCTCGGCCACCGTGTGACGCATCTTTCTGCACAGGGAGCAGCCGATGAACACGGACCGAATACACGCTGGAGCACATCCCTGTGCCAGCACCCTGACGGTCCCTCAGAGGTGGGTGGGGATATTTGTGGTGCCTGGCCCTCATCACATCCCTCCCAGGGGCAGAGCCACGGCCGGCTACAGCCACCGCCGCCGCCGCCGCCGCCCCCCCTCAGCCTCCGGCCGGCGGCACGGCGGGGGCTGCGGCGCCATCGTGTGTCGGCGCGGACGGGGACACGGGGACACGGGGACACGGGGACACGGGGACACGGGGACACGGGGACCGGGACACGGGAATGGGGCAGCGCGGAGCGGCGGGACGAGCGTGGGGCCGGGGCGGAGAGGTGAGAGGGAAGGAGCTGCCTGGCCGAGCAGGAGGGAAGGGCAGAGCGGCGTCCCCGCATCAGCAGCTCTCCCCCGTGCCCCCCGCACCCCGCTGCGCTCCGGCAGCCGGGACAGTCTGCAGAGGGGTCTGCAGCAGCAGCAGGCGGGCTGTCCCCTCTGAGTGTCAAGTGGCTGCCCTCTGATGACACGCTTTTCCCGTTTCCCAAAAATCTGGCCCACCAGAGGAGCGTGACTAAAGCTCTTGACTGGAGATGGAGCCCGGGGGAAGTATGGGGACGGGGACGGAGACTTTGATGTGAAGAGAGGCTAATTTTCCGAGAACGGTTCCATTTTTTTACTCGACCCAAAAACATCTGGGCCTCCTGAGCATCTACACCTGTGCCCGGCTCTCTGTAGCCACTCCCATGGCCCAGGAGATGGTCACGAATGCAGGTACCTCATGGGGGTGACGGGCTACTGTGAGTCGTACTCCCTGTGACCTCTAGCAAGGGTATGGATGCTCCGTCAGGAGAACTTTGTGGCACCTCTGCAATATCCAGGATCTGCAGTGTCCCATATCTAGCAAGCTGTTAAGTGCAACAATACCAGAAACCAGGTGTAAAGAAAGACATTTTCACTGGAGGGCGTTTCTTTCCACCTCTTGCATCTGTTTGGGGTTCTTTGTTGGGTCAGGGTTTGTTTGGGTTTTGGTTTGTTGTGTTTTTTTCAAAAACTGTTTTTGCACAGCAATTTTCATTTGTTCTAAGCAAAATGTGTTTTTTTCAGAGTGTAGGTGTCTGCACAAGATTCAAGGTCCTTCCTGCCACTGCAATGAAGAAAAGATGTGAGATAGCAGAGAGCTATGCAGGAAACTAATCTTCCTTCAGTCTACACACCTTGGCTTTTCTCCTCAGAATTCTGAAAAGTGCTTGGGGAAAAAAAGAAGTAGCACAGAGAAACAACAGGTACGTTGTTAATCTATCCGTGTGTAGACGTATGATCCTAGAGAATAGAGTAAAAAAACCCTCAGAGATGAGTGAAATTAAAAGTCCAATAAAATGGAGAAACATTGTAGGGGCAAAAATGGACCTAAGAAAATTAGAAACTTAAAAGCACAGACAAATCTATAAAAGGAAAGTGTTAAAAAGTAAGGGGTAAATGACTACCCCACAGAACAGATGAAGGCTGATTTTAACATAACTGAAAATGCAGTTTAGTTACGGTATCGTTCTCTCAATTTAAGAGGTTATCTCAAAAAACCACTTCTGTAGTGTCACTAATCTTTGGATAGGTTTGTCTTCTATGTTCCTCAAAAGGAGAGCCAAAGCAGGCTTGGGAAAAGATGAGCAAAAGTATGCAGAAGGTGAAAGAGCAGAAATAAACTGATTCTGAGCATCTAATTCCTATGGATTTAAATGATCTTCATTACATGCAGATGTTTGTATGATCTTCTGTGCTGTATTTTCAAACATCAATGACACTTTGTCAAACATCAATTAATCAGAACTCTATGAGCAGATTCAGAGAATTTTTTACTTTAGTAAACAATACCCCATACTTATTTGCACAAAGTATGTAGCAAAAATAAGCCATTTTTTAATGTCCAAAAATCCTTATTAGCAATCTAAAAGTAAATGTCTGTTTTCCTCAAGCTGAACTAACCTTTCTTAAATATAAGGTTCACTTGAACAGCAGTATGTTTTTGACTCCTTCTGAGTCGGTTTCTCCTTTAACAGCGTTAATGGCTGAGAATAGGGAACAATAAATCCACATTCCTCAGTAAGTGAATGTGCATTTAGCCTTGTCCAAATCTGAAAAGGCCACATAGAATTTTTGTTATTATATGATATTCTTGTTGTGATTATGGTGAGTTTCTTCTTAAAAAGATACCAAATTTATTTCGTTGATTCTGTGTTTGGAAAAAAGGAAAAGAAGGCCACTGGAACAAGTTGAAAAGCCCTGCTGGGTCTTATATCTGATGGTCCCTTCACAAACCAGCATCCCTACCCTATCCCAGAATGGCACCAAGCAACCAAATCCCTAGAGCCTCAGACATGGACCCAGACATGCAGACCATATATGTGAAAAAATGTGGGCAAAGGCAGTTTCATTTCAGTAGTGGCAAAGAGACCAGAAGTGCTTAGCAAATATGTGATCACATTACTCATATTTAAAGCATATTAAGGGGATTCAGGTACCAAATCTTAGGGATGATGTTTTTGAGATTGTAACTCTAGCCAGTTCCTTGGATGATGGTGCGTGATAGGGTTCAGTGCTTTCCTTCCATCTGGCAGGTGAACGAATTATGCCTTGGTACAACGTACTGGGCTGTAATGGCCCATATCACTGTTTCAGAAAATGGGTGCTGTGCTCATCTCTGAGTGGAAAAACATTATTTTCAGTCATAAATCTCTAACTACTTATTGGTGCAACCAGAACAGTCACTGCAAACTCCTTACAACTTTGTGGTGCGGTATAAACTGATATTTTATTATACCCTTTCAGGAGAACGTATTTTCTTCTTGGGCTCATTGTTGATAAAACTCCATGGAGATGAACTGTGTTGTGCTGCTAAAAGTAGAGAGGGGTAGTAGCTCTGCCTTAGCTCCACCATCAGCTCTGAAAAATTAATTAACATTTTTATTTGCTGTTTTCACTCTATACCGTGGCAATTTTGAAAAGGCAGATCCAAACATGTGATTTTGATGCATGTGTTTGGGAAAGAGTGAGGAGGAAACCCAGCAATAACTCAAGGGAATGTTTGTCACCTATAAAATTGATATCATAAAACAAAAATTGAAAGAGTGATAAAATAAATGAAATATATAATAATGGATGTCAGCATAGTAGACAAAGCGGTGAAGGCATTGCCTTGCCATTAATTTAGAGTGAAGGAAGTTCTTGAAGGTTGTCTCTGGATTTTGAACAGCACCCTAAGTAAGAGGCATAGAGCCAATGACTGAATTGAAGTCAACAAGAACTTTATTTCTTGATTTTTCAAGCAGGTGAAGCATTAGATGATCACTTGTGATACTTGCACACCCCCAAAGCCTTTTGTAGCAGTGCCATCTGCTTTTTCTTTGGAAATCCGAAGTGTATGGATCATATCACCTTGCAAGAGTGTAGCAGTATTTTTTGAGATGTTACAATGTCTGATTTTTCCCCTTTCCATACTCCCTGCACAGCAAACTGAACAATAAACACAACGAAGCTCCAGTGATGATTGATTTGTCATCAAAATATGCCACCAGCTCTCTGGGGGCTCAGGAAGGTTTTTGCATTACATCCTGGAGTCTGTGAAGCCCTATATGCTCTCTGATTTCAGAGGGAATGGGGGAACACTGTCTTTATGCGGGAAACGCTGCAGGAACCAGTCTACAACATGCTCAAGAGTGAGCTGGCTTGCTGAAATCCCCTGCCAGCTCAGTCTGTGACAGCACAGGTAGACCCCTGCATGTGTCTTCCTTTGTGTAGATGGATGTGTATGTGCATAAAATGTGCTCATAAACATGTTCTGACTGTTAGAGAGAACAAAATTATAGCAGCTGGTAGGAGATGGCAGTTTTATAACCACTTGCTAATTTTTCCATAGCTTATTACCAAGCATTTTAGAACAGTGATCTTGCCAGTAAGTGCCGGTTCTCCTTGTTTAGTTCAGTTCAATAGCTTAATAATGCATAATTGGAGTTCTTGGGTACTGGTAGTGAAAGGACACTACACTCCATTAAGTCCAGGATATTTCTTTTGAGAAAATGAATGACTGCACGATTTTCTGGGAGCACTAATAGGCTTAAATGGATTTCAGAAAGCCTTTTACTATTACAGAATAAGACTCAGCTGTGGGTCACATGCTCCACTCCCAGGATCAGCCCAGAATGCAGTCTGCCACTCACTTGTTTTTCCTTAAAGAAATTCTGTGGATCTTGCTGGGAGAGTTCTTGATTCATTGAGCTATGCATGGGATCAGATTCAGACCTCTTATTTTTAGAACAGGCAGCACTCTTTATATAAAAGATATATGGTTTTGAAGCAAGGTAATTCAGTGTTATATTGATGATTTGGAAGGCTACCCACTAGGTGTACCTCCCCAAAAATTCTATTATTGTCTGATTCATCCACATAGGGGGATATTGGTCTCAGGATGTTTTCAAAGTTCTTTCATTGACTGGTGGGTTCTGTGTTCAAACTTCCTACACCTTCATTCCCAGAGCTCATGTGCAATGGACTGTAATAATGTAACACCCTCTCTGCTGCTTCTTCTGGACTCAGCATCGTTAATTAGGTGGCTACAGGCTATAGAGGTACTTAGGTGGAGTGATGGACATTTGGAGCTTGTTCAGCATTTTCCATGTCTATGGAGCACCATACCCTTCCCACACTTAAGACTTAGTTCCTGAGTCTTCAACACAAATATCCATTCAGCAGTGTACAGTACAGTACAGATCTTTTCTAACTTCTAATTTCTGATTAACGTTTCTTTTATGGATGTAACAGTTCAAATCTCTCAGACTAGCCTTCAACTTCGGTATTAGAATAAAATTGCTAAGAATAGAAAGAGAAAAACTGGTCAAAGAGATTTGACACACACAATATACGCAGTGTGACAATGCACAAAGCTTGTCTATGTATCCTTCATGTCACCAGAAGGAAAGGGAAGTTATTTTCTATTGCTCATGCATGGGAACTTTATTGCCTTCTGATCAGGTTGGTTCATCACTTCCCAACAGCTCTCATTTAGATATTTTGGTCATCTCTGGTTCACTTTCTTACTTGCTAAACAAAATGTATGCTTTTAATGAGATATATTTTTTATTTCCAGAATGCCTGGTATAAAGGCCTAAATGGATTCCTGACTGTGTCTTTCTTCAATTAAAACTTGTTTCTCCATTGCTACTAATGCTAGTCAAACTTCTTGGGAAAATCTACCCATTTTGTATCCATGTCACTCATCTCATCTCATGTCTAAATAAGAAACAGATAAAATTCACAAGCCAATATGCTGAGATGATGCTTGGCATATTAACAATAAAACATTTAAACATACAAACAATAGCAAAAAGAACTACAAGATTTCACATTTCACTTTTTATCACATCTCATGTGTCATCTCCTCTTTCACTTGTCACATGCATTTGGAAAACTGTCTTGCAACAATATTTTCTTTTTGAATTTAATTTTTATTGACTGTTTTTCTTTTTCTTGATCCCACTCACATAAATATGACAATATGAGTTATCTACGGATGATTCATTTATCTTTCTGACAGCTAATCCGTCCAGTGTATTAGAAACAATCGCAGGTCCATGACATCTATTTATATTTCTCTTCTCTTTTTTCTACGTTTTAGAGGAAAACACAGTCTTAACCAGCAAGGATGCGTATAAAAAAAAAATTACAATATATTTGAGGACTTTCACTTGAGTTAAAATATTTTCTCTTTTCAATTTGTAACCATGCTGGATATACATGGTTTTCTGCAAGGAGTTGTAATATCCTATTGAACATCACAGTTATGACATCGCATAAATATTAATTTTTTTATTTCTGGTTATTTCTGTCTCTAGCTACAGTTTCTCCATATGTGATGATGCTTGTATTTGAGCACAGCAGATTACCTCCCCCCAGATAAAGTTTCATTCCATACTCCCACTTTTCCCTTCAAGAAGTGTGGTTTGCATCATTCTCCACACAGGAGCTTTGAGCCTCCTCAGTTCCTGGGACTGTTGACTTGGAGTCAACCTCTGTCATAACCATCTCTGATGACTTTAAAGACAGTGATGCTAAAGAGAGTTTCTTCAGCACAGTTCCCGAGGACAGATGGAAAGCAGAATTTGAACCTGTATTCCATAACACTTCCAACAGCAGGAGAAGTCCTAAATAGCTTCTTTCGTCACCAGCCATTCTGGGGACAGGGATGTGACTTCTTGTTCACAAGTCTGTCTTTGAACCCTCGCATGTTCAAAGACTACCTCTGAGAAACAGGACTTCCGAGCCTGGATCTGCAGTTTCTATATGGAGATGACATGTCGTTGAACTTGACTGTGAAAGGGAAGATCTGCTCCTCACAAGCTCATACGTCACCAGGAGGTGACCCACACAGAGCAACACTTCTCTTGACTTTGATAAATACTTGCTAAAGCGGAGGGTTCCGACATGCCCATGAACTTTACTACTTTTACCTCCTACTGCAACTTTTTGCACTGATCACACTGATCACTCATTGTCCCTCCTCTAGCCGAGTCTTGGGAAGAGTATTGTTTTGGCGTGTTTAGTTCTACATTCATACACATGGAGTAAGTCCTTCAAAAGCTCACATTTGCCAGCTGGCAAAAAGCCTTAAAACTTACTGTTTTACAATGCCCCCAGTCTTTGATGAACGCTATCACTGACACCAAGGGTACTGTATCCTTGCATGTACCACTGTCATTTTTTGCCAGCAGGGCTGGTGAGCTGTGGGGGTGCCTGAGAGCCAGCCATTGCAAAGAGTTGGGGGGGATCTGACTCAGAATTTTAAAGTGGAGAGAAGCAGCAGGCAGACAACAATGCTGAGTCCTACTCATTATAAGCAAAAGGGTGTTGAGCTTCGAAAGAGGTGTAAAAATTATTAGTAATGCAATTATTAGTAAGCTCCTGATCTTTTCCTTGTGTGCATCTGTTTTTCTCGATGTTAACTTCATAGAGAGTTCTCTGCAGCTGATTTTCATGCAGATCACTGGCACACAAAAAATTCACCCACTAGTGGGTAAAGTAATACAAACCGTGCAATAATCCAACTGAAGTAAATGAGGAGGAAAATCAGAAAATTTTCTCAAATCTGCATATGTTTTAAACTTAATAGAACACCAAGTGTCAACTAAATGGCTTATGATTACAAACAGCTCAGAAATTGAAGGCTAGGAGCCATGAAATTATCAAGATTCACAGATATGTTTTACATAGCTGCTAAACCTCAAAATAATTAGTAGTGAATATCTCTGCTAATAATCTAAAGCAGATGTTGGAAATTAGAGGATAAATCATGTAATCCTGGATGCCAAAATTTTATCCAAAAATCCTATTTATGGTACACTATTGTTTTGTTGTTTTTTACTTCAGTAATAGCTGAAAGATGTCATTTAGAACCATAACAGACAAACCCCCACTTTTTAATAAGTGTTCTGGGTTTATCTCAATAAACATCTGAGCGTGCCTACTTGGAAGATATCTGTCTGTCATAAACCCATTTTACAACTGTGACAGATTTTGGCAAACATCCATTAATAAGCAAATATAAAATTTAACTGCAAGTTTCTCATAATTCGTCACGTTATAATTTACATTACAGCATGCTCTGGGAGTTTGTTTGCGGGGTTGTGGGATACAGTCACAGAACGAGCCCTAAAAGGGATTTGATTGGGGAAGAACAAGCCCAGCTCTGGGAAAACATTTGTTCACTTGCTTCAGTCCGTCTTTAGTCACAATGGTTCTTACATACATTCTTAGAGGAGCATTTCCAAAATTTGGGCTGAACAAGTTAAAGAATAAGTTTCAGTGGCTCTTCTAGCTTTTGAAACCCAACATGGCTCTTATAAACAGCTACAGCCCAATTAATAGAATTATTTCTTTGAGGTCTGGGTACACTGTCATATAAATGAGACTTGAATAGTACCTGCAAAAAACCACCATCTGGCAACTTTCACAGTGTTAACGTGTCTAAGTCTTCATGAAACTTGAAGAAAAAGTTGAAAACTAATTCCTAGCATAAAGAGTATAGAAATATTTCGAAAATTACATTTCTTTGTAAAGTGCAATGAAGGAAAAAACAGGCTTCTAACAGTAGGGCAAACAAGCTCAGTTGACAATAGCTTAATAAATAATATCTTAAAAATAATTAAAATTTTTAGAGTATTCCTTAGAAATAGTAAGTAAATCCCAGCCCCTTCTATATGTCTATCTGTCTTACAAATCAAGACTACCTTTGGGAGGACATGGCTTGAAACATTGACCTAAACAAGTTGTTTGTGCTGAAATTTCTGGAGTCTTAAATACAGGTCCCGCACTGTTGTCAAAGCAGATCTCCATGATTTGTTCTACTTCAACATCAATGAAAATACACAGAGGGAAAAATCCAGCTGTCTCTTGTTTGTTTGCTGAGTGATTATTTTTAACAATTCAGTTACCTATGGTGAGTTTCTTGAAGTCTTATAGAAAAATCATACAGAGAAAACATAACCCTGTCTTTTCACACCTTAGGCTTCCTGATGTCACAAGCTGCATAACAAAACCTTCAGGCAGACAGGAGTCATATTCTCCTTTTGCCTCACTTTTTTGGTCTCCTCAGCCTGGGAGACCCAGCCTAACTCCTGTGCCTCCAAGCTGTACCTCAGCTCTGTGCCATCGGGCAAAAATGGCAGTGTTTGTGCAGAGGGAGCTGAAAACTGCTCCCAGGGGAGGCAGCAGTGCCCAGAACTTGTCACTGCTCTCTTTATTCCTGTCCCCATTTCTCTTTGTGGTGAACTTCTGCCACGCTCCAGCCAGCTGGCCTAAGGTCCTGGGAATTTGTGCTGTTGGGAAACGTATACCGATTTCTTCTTCAGCATCGAAAGTGACCCACCATATTAACCTCATTATTTCTATATTTGCATGACAATGAGCAGTTCTGCTCAGAAAAAAAACAGCAACAACAACAACAACAAACCAAACAAAAAAAAAACCAAAACCCCAAACCAAACCAAAACTAAACAATAAATCCGTGTAAAAAGCTGAGAAAGAATAAGAATAACCATAAGTCTGAAGGCTATGGTATGAAGAATACGACTCTTCTCCTGTAAGGCTGCACCACAGAAACAGCTGAGAAACACAGAAGGCAGGGGGAAACCACGTTATTTTGAGAAATAGCTAAATGATCACAGCACAGATTCAATGGAATTAAAAGGTCTTTTTTCTTTCCCTCTTCAAAAGCAAGGAACTGCTCTATTTTTTCAGCACATTCACTATTTTTTATACTAAACTGTGCAATTCCAAACTCTTGCAAGTTGCATGCAATAGATAATTCAGCTCCTGGGTAGCTCTGTTTGCTTAGAAAAGATGTTTTACAATGTTAATTTTCTCATAAGGGTTTTTTTAAAGTTATGAATAAGTTAATTGAACATGAAACTTTCAGAATTTCACTTTCACATAAATCATTTAACTTTGTATGCTAAATCAGCACAGCAGCTGAAGGAGCTGTTATGTAAGTATTAACAGGACAGCTGCAGGTTGTTGTTGTTTCATCATACTATTCAGATAAGCTCATTTGTTGCCCAGAAATCACTGAGAGCCCAAGCACTGATAAAAATCTTCCAAAATCTGTGTTCAAAACAAGTCCTGGAGTATTCTGTATCAGAGTCATCTGCTCAACACAGCAAGTAGTTCCAAATATCTCTTGTGAGATCCTTTTAAAAATAGTGTTTCCCACAAAGATATTCCTGACTGAGTATATGGGCCTGACTGGGCTTTCAGTTTAACTGCAAATAAAGCCCCATCTACTGAGTAATTCTACATTTGCAACAGATTGTATATTTAGAGAAAATACAGAGAAAATATACACTTGTCTTCTTCACCTATTTGAACTGTAAGTTGTTCAGACAAGAAACATTTTCTTTATGATTTTATAATAAAAAGGGCCTTACTAGCAATTAGAATATTCAAACAATATGTAGAAATAATTAATGAAAAAATGTCAAAAATATCTGAGGCTCAGTGAACCAGAAGTCTTTTATGTTTAAGAACAGAATTCCAACAACTTTCCTTCACTTTAGACGTTGTAACAGACATCTGCAGCAACATGGACAAAATTAGCCTGCCTTTTCCAGAACTCCAGAAATTTCAGTTGGGATAAATTCTGGGTTTACATAAAGAAGCACACACAACTCGTCAGTGCACATATGTTATCTCTTACCTTCAAGGAATACTTTAAAACACTGAAAGGAACAGGTTAGAGCCAGAATAAATATGCTATCCATTCACCAAGGGAGTGTTATATATTATACATCTGGACAAGTCAAGAGAAAGGGCTAGATCATGTCCCACAGCAAGGCTTTCCACTGCTCCCTTCATCAGCACAAAGCTGCCATAAAGACTTCACTGGTCACCTTATCTTGGCACTGCAGAGCTCATCTTACAGGTTTGGATGGTAAACAGTCCCAGCTCCACTTGCCCTACTGTCTGGAGGAGGGGGGGACATGGTACCAGATACCCACCACCAAAGCCATGCCTTGTTGTCCAAACAGTTTTGGGGAGTGTCAGACCTGCCATTGGAGACTGTGTCTGCGTTGGTGCACTGTTGGTGATCCACCTCTAGAGAGTGGCAGGGAAGCAGCTCCAGTGAGACATCAAGTTGGACCAAGTCCTCCTGGCCACTGCTGAAGCTACTTAGATTGACCAACTTGATTCTTCTGCTCTGAGAAATTTGAATAGTAAGACCCCTCTTGCTGTATTAGGAGGGCCTACATACCCTCGTAGCACAGGGTCCAGGTCAGAGTCATTTCTGTAAACTCGGGCAGTCCTACGTATAGCAACACCTGATCCTGTGGCGTTGAGGTGACAGCAGTGTTTAACCGTTCCTTTCTCCACCGGGTTGTGTTCCTGATAGTTGGAGTCTGCTATGAAGGCTAAAGCTCCTCAGAGTGCAGAAAGTGTTTTGGCAGCTTTCCCCCCCAAGCTGTGGTAGCTGGGTTCTTGGTGCCTCAACAAGTGCCCTTCCCATCTGTAAGAGAGATGAGGCCCTCCAGGAGCAAAAATAGGACCTTCCAAAAGCACCACCTACAGCTTTAAGCTGAAATACAGCATTGCAGCCACAAGCTGCCCATTAATGAGAGCAGCTGGAAGATTCAGTATGTGATTGTCCAATAGACCTCTAGGGAAGGAAGCATAGCATGCCAGGTTGGATAAATCCTTCTGTCACACCTCAATAAAAACAAGTACTTTCAAATTTTTTTCTAAAAGTTTGAAGAGACTTATGCAACAACTCATATCTCAACACGTTATTGCACTGCAAGTTACTTATACAGAGCTCTTCCTATTCATTTGTTTCACGAACTGTGTGGGACAATACCAGGAAAAGGCTGCTTTTTTTAAGCAAGGAGAAATATTTCCTCAGTTTCTTTGATTGCAGCTAGCTTTCCAGTCACACTCTCACAGACTGGCTCTCAGACTCTCTCTTCCAAACTTTCTTTTACTCCTTGTGCGCTTTCAAACACATCCCGTGCAGACTGCTGGACTAATGAGATAAACTGGAGCTCTGCACAGTTTATGTAACGCGAGTGCTGTACAGCTACTGAAACTGAGATGGAGCAGTGAGGTGCTCTAAGTAAAGAAGGCAGCACTCATTAGTGATGGATTAGAATCCATTTATAAAATGTGATTCAGGCACCTAAATTTAGGTGTGTACTGTGTAGTTGTCTGTGATGAGGCATGAGTGTCTGTGGCACCATTATATATATAAAGAAGTTTGAAGGGTCAGTTCAGCTTCTTAAATCATAGGTGTCCTGTGCTATTTGAGACTCTCAAGAGAAGCCATTACAGAGAACTCACAGTGAATCTGTGTCCTGCTGCAGGGCAAAGATCCTGCTAGAGACTGGGCAGGATGACTTTGGGCTGGGGGCTCTGTTTACTTGCTCACATGTGGGCATCTGTAGTGGGTTGACCCTGGCTGGATACCAGGCACCCACTAAAGCCACTCTCTCACTCTCCCTGTGCAACTGGACAGAGGAGAGAAAAAAACCAGCTAAGGATTTATGAGTTGAGATAAAAGGTGGGAGAGGTCACTTACTGATTATCTCAAGGGCAAAACAGACTCAAAGTGGGGATATTATTAAATTTATTACTAACAGGATAAGAGACAAAGAGTGAAATGAAATAATCTTAAAAACACCTTTCCCCCACCCCTCCTTCCTTCTATGTTCTCCCTCCTCTCCCCAAGCTGTGCATGGGGACAGGGAATGGGGGTTAGGGACAGTTGTTGTTTCTGCTGCTGCTCAGAGAGAGGACTCCTTCCCCTTCTACCATGGGATCTCTTCCACAGGAGACAGTCCTTAATGGACCTCTCTGGTGTGAGCCCATCTCTTGGGCAATGGGCAACACTTCTTCAAAAACTGCTCTCCTGTGGGTCACTCCTCCATGGGGTGCAGTCCTTCACAAACAAGCTGTACTGGCGTGGGTCCCTCACAGGGGCCATGAGTCCTACCCTGTAAAAACCTGCTCCAGCGTGGGCTTCCCTCTCCACAGGCTGCAGGTCTCTGGCAGGACCCTGTTCCACCCTGGGCCTCCCATGGGGTCACAGCCTCCTTCATACATCCATCTGCTCCAGCACGGGCTCCTCCATGGGCTGCAGGTGGGTCTCTGCACCCCGATGGTCCCCCACAGCTGCAGGGGCCTGGAGCACCTCCTGCCCCTCCTTCTGCACTGACCTTGGGGTCTGCACTGTTGTTCCCGTGTTCTCATTCTGCTCTTCTCTGGCTGGAATTCTTCCCACTCAATAATTTTCTGTTCTTAAATATATTATCACAGAGGCGTTACTGTCACTCCTGACTGGCTCATCCTTGGCCAGCAGCAGGAAGCCCATCCTGGAGCAGGCTGGCATTGGCTCCACCAGACAGGGGAAGCTTCTAGCAGCTTCTAACAGAAGCCATCCCTGTAGATCCCCTGGCTACCAAAACCCAGCCACAGAAACCCACTGCAACATCCATTACCATTTGAGGTGCTCTAGGAAATCCAAGGTATGTACAAGGCAAGAAGACATGGCAGAGGACCTTTGTGGGATACATGCCCATCTGAAATGACAGACAAATATGCTTGTGCAGGCAAGACACCCTGCCCACCTCAACTGGCTCTAATATATAAATATTAGAGGGTGACCGAACAATGATGTATATATCCTTGTCTACGCAAATGAACCATATCCCTAGTCAATGCAGTTGGGAATGCAGATGCTGACATCTGTTCAGTAATCCTCTAGACTCATCCATTGCAGTGTCAGGTTACCCAGGATACATGGTGGGCATTCATAGACACTGGGTGTCTAGTGTCTGCCCTAGAAGCATCTTGCCCAGTGTCCAGTTGCTGCTACAGAAGATTAAATGTCTCCTGAGGGTCCTGTACCACACACACACTGCATGATAATGTTCCAAAGGCAAGGAAACATCTCAGACAGCACCAGGAGCCTGTTTTTAGGCAACTGAATACTGCAGTAGATCACCATTGGTTACAGTAGTACCCTCACTACCAAACTCACACATTGACACTCTGTGGACACCTCACAGAGTGTCAATGTGGACTCAACCTCTAGCTCTGCTCAGAGCCTGCCATGCTGTAACATTTCAGACTGCAGGCTGTTCCCTTACTTTGTGTCTACCACCATGGGACCCTGATCTCAGCTCATTCCCCCAGCTGTGATGAAATACCACAACTGAACCATAGAATGGAATCACAGAATATACTGAGTTAGAAGAGATCCATGGGGATCATTTAATCCAACTACTGACTCCACACAGGGCAACCCAGAAGCTAAACTATATATCTAAGACTTGTTCAAATTCTCAAACATCAACAAGTTTGGGGCCATGACTGCTTCCCTGGGGCACTTGTTGCAGTGACTGACCACCGTCTCAATGAAGAACCTTTTCCTAATGTCCAATCTACACTTCCTCTGATGCAGCTTTAAGTGATTGTCATGCATCCTGTCACCAGACACCAGAGAGAAGAGATCAGCACCTCCTCCTAGCTGTAAACATGCTGGCTCGCCTGATATCCTGCTTGTCCAGCATGTGCTGCATGATGGCACTCAAAATGATCTGTTCCATGACCTTCCCTGGCACAGGAGTCAGACTGACAGGACTGTAGTTCCCTGGATCCTCCTTCCAGCCCTTCTTGTAGAAGGGTATCACATTTGCTCACCTCCAGTCAACTGAGACCTCCCTGGTAAGCCAGGACTGTTGATAAATGATGGAAAGTGGCTCAGTGAGCACTTCTACCAGCTCCGTCAGTACCCTTGGATGGATCTTATACAGCCCCATAAGTTACAATTATTTTAGTTACAAGTAGTAACTAAAAAAATCTCACTATTGAGAGAGTAAGCAACTTTTTTTTGAGGCTAAGCAAATCTACCTTCAGAGAAACTGCCTATGAGCAAATTACCATTTCCTATTTCAAGTTCCCTGCAACATCCAGGATCACGGTGACACAGAGAACAGAAACTTTCATTTTTTCTCCCACTCCCACCTCTTTAATGACTTCCAAATCTCTTCAAGAACCTATTTAAGCCTCTTTGTCTGCTGAATTCCCAAGTTTTCCCTGCCTTACTGATTCAACCAAATCTGCCTGAAAATGGATAAAAGGTGGTGAATACCTGGTTCACCGGGTACAGGTTTCAGTGTTGTTATCTGATCTGGAGAGAGAGTATCCTCAGATGAAGTCCTCCAAGTGTCATTAATTCTGCACCTGCTCAGTGTGCCCAAGTTATCATCTGATTTTTTATTTTTGTACAATTTCTAAAGTATCTCATTATTACCTTGGTACCTGGGGACTGCGATTTGCAAGAAGGATTCTGTTTCAGGCCAGGCTGAATTATATTATAGTTCCAAGGCATGTTTGGCAACTGCTAATAGTGGCTAGCTATTTTTAGGTATTTTTTCTGTTCTTCTCTCTTTTCAGATCTGTCCTATTTAAATTCTTTTTTGTTTTCCCCCAAAAATAGAGATTTCAGACCAGCAATAGTTTTCACTCAGATTTTGAGGTATATTTTTACCTCAGAAAAGAGTTGTTCATTAGATTGCTTCCACTTTAATTTTTCTAAACTTGTATAATAATTTTGGATGTAAATCTGTATCTCTTTCATGATGTGACATGTGACAGAATAAGGTCTGGATTCCTATCTAAACCATTTGTTCACATGGGATTTTTTTTTTTCATATATCCAGTAATACCTGTTTTTGATATCTGAATATGAAATTTATGTCTTTTTGAGGGTCCTGCCCATCAGTCTTTGCTCTTTATTTGCATGCTTTTGGATTTGCACTGCTCTAAGTCACAAAACCAAATTTAGTGACCCCCCTCAATGTCTGAAAATGGCTGGGACCATTTTCTGAGCCAACAGTAGCAGAGGGAGCAGAATTTGACATCTTCAGTACCAGTAACAATAAGCAGAAAAAACCCTAATTTCTCATTATTATTTCACCTGAACCCACATAGGCAGGCCATTACCCCTACATGGAGCTAATGTGGCCTGAAACCCATGGTTCTAAAAAATGAAAGGGGGGGCAAGGGATAATTTGGATGAAAAACGCACAGTATGTTTTCCAAGCCAGCTGCCAAAATTATCAGACATCCGTACAAACAGAGAAAAAAATAGTGAAGTAGTGATGCTAGATCCTTTCTCAAGCCTTTTTTAGCATCTGAGTGATGACATTCCCAAAGGAAGAGGATGTACTCTTTAGTATACGTTAAGTGTACCAACAAAGTACAAATTACATTAATATGCCGTGCAAAATTGACTTGGCAAAGCCAAAAACAGAGATCTTGTTTACTCTCCATTTCCCAGGTGTCACAGGTTTTTGATTACTGCTGCAAGCTTATTATAACACTGGGGACAGGTAGGCAGACACCTCACTGGGTGATACATAACAAAGGAGCCATCTGTGACCTGTTGTGTATCATACATAACAGAGTAATATCTTCACAAAATATTTTCCCTGGAATATTTTTAAGTCTACCTGATTTTTGACTGTCAGAAATATCCATTTTTGGCTGCTAGAATTCTCTGGAGAGTTGCTGTGTAGTGAAGCATGGCAGATGATGGAAAATCTGACCTGCTTAATGGAGAGGTTACAGGTTGCACATCAGAAAATGGAACATGCTTTTTTTTTTTCCTTGGTAGCTCACTACTAGAAGCTTCTTCAATGCTGTGCAAACATTTATAGACTAATATTGCAACTGCTGCATGTGAATTTACAGACAGGGAATGAGAAAGCTAGAATGACAACTTTAATAAAAAAGCCTCCAGCTGGAAATGTGGGACTTAGTTCTTGTCTCTCTTGTTCTTGTATAAATCAAGATTAACATACATTTTAAAAGAAAGAACTTACCCGGCTATAAATTTGTGAGATCATACTGTGGCTCCTGATCTGAATGGATGAGAAAGATCTAGTCAAATAAAGGAACAACTATAATTAGTCTGTGTTTACTTAAAATATTTATAAAGTGCATGAGTACATTACTTTGAGTACATTTGCCTTGCAATAAAATCAGAAATTCCATACAACAGAAAGGATTGTCATTTTGATTATATTCTACATCCCCGGTAACTCAAGCAGCCCCCTCTTCTCTTTGCATAAGAGTGCCCATACAAGGCATAAACGCATGTGCAGGAAACACTGAGCATTTGGAGATCCCAAATGCTGTCAATGTATTTGAGGGACAACATGAAAGGAAATCCCCATCCCAGCTTTGTCTTTACCTGCTAATCCTGCTTTCCAACTGTGTCATGCTGTTTCTTGTAAGATACATATCTGGCAAGATAGGCATTGTATTTCTGCTGAGTTTTCAAATAAGTGGAAACAAGCCAACCAGTAGTTTGCAACCAGTTAAACAACTACCCCAATTCTTCAGGTTTCAAATATTAGATTGTACTGATGCAGAAACTTTGCAGATGCTGCAACTCCATTTTTGTGGGCGGTCTGATTTCCTACTTGGTTCAGGAGAGTTTCTGAGAAATTTCAGCTATCTAGTGGGGCTAGGAAATTTTGCCATGAAATACATGTGTCCTGATGGTGTTTTGCTAGTAAAAGAAAAGAAAAACAAAAAATTTATTTATGTGGCTGAGACATCACAGATGGTTGCAACCATTTCCCAGCTATATGCTTGATTTACTTATTCCAAAATTAGCACTAATCACAACTCAGTCTAGTGAGAATTGCCTTAAGAGTACTGTAGGAATTGCTATCTAATGGCCTGGAGAGAAACTGCCTAAGTGCTAGAAACTCAACACAAAGTGCCACTCACAGCTACAGCAGCCTGCTTCAAAGGGATTGAAACAGCTAAAAAGCATATCCAGGGCATTGGAAAAAACATGTAAGGTGTTCACTACCTTACCAAGCCTAATGCAAGAAAAAGATCATCTTTTTTCCATATTTCTTTTTTTTCAGTTATAGTCTCTCTTCATAGAGAGCAGGGAACCAAAACCACACACACTATTAATGGGTCCATGCTGGAGCATAATGATGCTTTCTCTTTCACTAGTTCTTCCTTCCATAATAAGTCCCGTCATTTGATTTCCCTTTTGCTTTCCACCGATATTTTCAAAGCAGCAAATGCACAGACTGCAGGATGTCTTTCCCCAGTGGTAATAGGTAATTAAAAACCTATCATTGCACAAGCATAAGGTAGAATTCTTTTTCTCCAAAGCATTAGTTTACGTTCCTTAATGTAATCTAATTTGAACTCATTATGGCTCTTTTTCTCAGCTCATGGCTCCTGCTTCTTATGTGCACATCTGTCTTTCTTTCCTTTTCCAGACACAACTGGGTATAATAATGTTGCCTTTGACACAACTTCCTAGCAAGGATGTTTAAAATACAGGCTTCTTTCCAGCAAAGCCAGGGCTTCAGCTGCCACAGATTTCATTGCCAGACTTCTGCCCTGTGCTACTGACAATAGCTTTAAGGACTGCAGTGAGGTCCCTGTGAAGTCTGCCGTCATGAACAGGGGCTTTTTGGGTTCCTGCTTGTACTAGGTGATCCTGTTCAGCAGTCTTGGTCATATTCATGTATTGGAAGATCACTTGGATCCAAGATCTACTTGGAAGGATGGTGCGAGGGTAAAACCACTGCATTACAGCCCTCACTGTTGGAGAGCTGCAGTGGATTTCTCATTCTCTCCTGAAGACTTAGTATAAAAAGGCTTTCTTGGTCTCTGGCCAATATTTCAGGCATTATCAGAAGTAATGGAAAAATCTGTGTTGCTTTTTGAATGATCATAAACTGGTCATTTTAGGAAATAGTCTAAGGCAGAAATACATTTTAATGGTCATAGCAATAAAATTCTATATATTTTCATTAGCCAGTAACTTAAATAAAACACAAAAAAACCAAGAAATAAAGAATTTTCATGCTTTGTTAGCAAGGATTGGTTCAGTTAGTAAGGTTTTCTAAACAGAAGGCTTTGAGCTTGCCCAGAGAAAAAGATGCAGAGTATTATTCGTATGAGTAAGCCATTGATTGAACTAAGCAGTTCACTGGAATAAGGTGCTTTATGTCCACTGAATCAGATCCTCGGATTACATATTTTGTATCAATTTTCTACATTCTCTCTATTTTAGTCACAATTTCCTTTTAATGACTTCAGAAGTAAGACTTTTGAAGCTAGTGTGAAAAAGCAAGCTGTCCCCATCTCAGAGAGGGGTTTCCTTGCAAGTATAAATCATTATTTTCATGGTAATGGCTTAGTCCTTAATAGCTTAACTCTCAGGCAGAGTTTAGAGAGGGCTGAGTTTAGAATGTATAGAAGGAATCTAACTACTTACATGAAAGCAAATCTAATTACAGTTCAATATCTTTAAAATGGCTAAATTATGCGTGGTGTTGGGATGGGTTGTGCTGACTGAAAATCAACAGTGGCATTCCCGGTGGGGAATAATAATTATTTAGTTTATATGTTTGCCTTGCGCTCACAGTGGGAAAGAGTGCATGTGCTGCTTGTGAAACTATATGGAAGGAATGCAGATGCAGGTTGTTGCAAATTTTTCAGCCAAGCTTGTGTCATTTCATTTTAAATTCCAAAATAAGGTCACAGCAAATTTTCTGCATCCAAGTGTGAGCTTCTTTTTTGCTGCTGCAGCCAGCCAGAAATGCGAGCAATTGTAAATTTCTATACAAAGTTGAATCCAAAAAGGACAGTGAAGATTTTCCATTGCACCTGTCAGGCAAGCAGTCACATCCACTGGCTTCAATATTCAAAAAGTTGTAATACCAAGTGCGCTAGCTATTGACTCTGGTAAGAACAGCAGTAAGCCAAGTTTGAGAGTTTTTGACAGTTTCATCTAGAAAGGATAAAAATACCATATTTTGATTTTTAGATATTCCCTCCAATGAAGCTGGGTTTTAACACGGAAAAATTACACTCACTAGTTATGTACTTTTTTTAGTTTTTGCTTGCTTAGATTACAGTCATAACCTTTCAGTGAAATAAGGGCAGAGAAAAGACCAAAAGGGTAAAATTTTCTCAAGATTACCCTCTTCCAAGTGACCTAATCTGCCTATATTTCTCCCTACTGTTAAATGATGACACTAACAAACCTCAGGGTTACTTTTTAAAGGCATGATACATTTTGACGGCCATATTTCTACAGTAAGCACCTGACTTTATTCCCAATTGGTCAAGTTAATGCATGTTACAATTTCTTTCATATTGCTCAATTTGATACCCTTGATCTTGATCAGCCTTCATCTGGAGATATTTTTTAATAAAATATAATATAAATAAAATATAAATTTTTTTATAAAATAAGACAATGAAAAAATTCTTAATATTTATATTATTACTTTTTAAGACTTTGCTATCCTTTTTTCCTCTCATTTAACTTTTTTTGACAGTATAATGCAGTTACAAGATATGAAAATTAAATGAAACCACCTTATCAGAGTTCAGCAGTTCTGGACAAAATATCTGATTTAAATGTCTTCAGAAAATAGGAAAACAAACAAATTACTATTTTCTGAGTAAGAAAAAAATTACAGTTTTGGTTTGATGCTCCTGCTATCTGAAAACTACAAAGATTTTTTTATTAATATTTTGAAGTTTATCTGAATTGGGAATAAATTGTGAATTTAAAGAGCAGTTAACCTATTCAGAAACTCATTCAAAACTGATGTTACATGCAGAAAGTGAACATACGTAAGTCTATGGGACCTGATGACATGGCACTGAGGGAATTGGCTGATGTAGTTGCTGAGCCACTCTCCATCATATTTCAAAAGTCATGGTAGTCAAGCAAAGTCACCAGATACTGGAAAGAGAGAAACACACTGATTTTTTAAAAAGGGTAAAAAGAAGGACCCTGGAAACTACTGACCAGTCAGCCTCACCTCCATGTGCGGTAAGATCATGGAGCAGATCCTGCTAGAAGACATGCTGAAACATATAGAAGACAGGGAGTTAATTAGAGACAGCCAACATGGTTTCTCCAAGGGCAAATCATGCCTGATTAATCTAGTGGCCTTCTATGATGGACAGATTGCTTCAATGGACAAGAGAAGAGTTATAGATACCACCTTCATGGATATTTTGTATGGCCTTTGATATGGTGTTCCACAATAAAAAACTGGAGAGATACGGGTTTGTTGCCTGGACTGTTGGATGGACAAGGAATTGTCTGAGTGGTCCAAAGAGTTCCAATCAATGACTGAATGTTTCAGTGAAAACCCCTAATGAGTGTTGTTCCTCAGGGGCCCATACTGGGATCAGAGCTATTTAATATTCTTCACCAATTACACAGACAGTGAGATTGAGTGCACCCTTAGCTAATTTTCAGATGACACCAAGCTGAGTGGTGACACTGATACACTTTAGGGAAGGGATGCCAACCAAAGGGACCTTGATTTAGGGAGTGGGCCAAAATTTTACCAGGGCCTCTGGCAACAGGACAAGGAGCAATGGTTTTAAACTGAAAGGGGACAGATTTAAACCGACCATGAGGAAGAAATTCTTTGTTATGAGGGTAGTGAGGCACTGGAACAGGCTGCCCAAAGATGCTGTGGCTGTCCCATCTCTGGAAGTGTCCAAGGCTGGAAGTGTCCAAGGCTGGGTTGGACAGGGTTTTAAGCAACCTGATCTTGTGAATGGCATCCTTGCGCGTGGCAGCTGGGTTGGAACTCGATGACCTTTAAAGGTTCCTCCCAGGCAAAGCTGTTCTACAATTCTATTATTCTACTATTCTATGAAATAGGTGTCTAGTCAGACATCTCTTGTCTGGAATTACCATAACTGACCAAGGGATTAGCTGGGCATCTACCTATGGGTTAATAACTCAAGAGGAAGGAGCTATTATAGCTCCTAGACTTGATTTAAGAAGACACTTCAGCTCCTGCCTTGCACATTAGTCTTAATTGTCCAGGTAGAAGGAACAATCAGTTCCTATGCTCCCTGCATGCTGGCAGCCTGAAATGTAGTCTGCAGCCCAAGGGTAAAGATTCCATCTGAGTCACCTTTCTTCAAGATGAAAACCTAAGGAATTCTGCTTTAAAATCATCTAGGTGAGTTAAGCTAATACCTGCAGGACAGCATGCTTGTTCAACACCTTTTGCTAATTTCTCAATACTAACAACTACATCAAATGAGAAAAGCAGTGATGGGGTTCAGAGGGAGGATTAGGATCCCTTTTTTATCCCCAGGCAATAACATCTGCCCTCTTCCTCCTCTGCCAGCTCTCTCATTCCCAATCTTGTGTCACGTTATGATGGTGGTTATTCAGGCTGTGGTACCATAAACTCTGCACTGAAGCAGTGTTTGCAGCTACATTTGCTAGTCACTCAGGGACCAGGTCTGTCCCTACTTCAAGCTGTGCAGAAGGCAGGCCTCTCTCTTTCTGGGTCACAGCTGATAAACAAGTATGGCCACCTCTTCTCCAGGGAACTCAGGATATTTCTACTTGTGTCTGCATATGCTCTTACTCTGTGGAAAGAATAAAACATCTGTGGAGTCATGAGTACTTGAATGCATTTCAAAAATCACTGGTGAGTTTAAAAAAAAAACAACAAAACAAAACAAAACAAACCACAAACCAAAACAAAGCCAAAACAACCAGACTTAACTAAAAGTTGTTACAATCAACAGTGTTATGTAGGGACTTCAAAATGTCGATGACAGCCTAAGCACTACTAAAAAGAACTCAGTTCTACATTAGCTACTCTTCAATAAGTTCTTCATTTAGTCTGATTTACAAAGCAAAAGAAGGTTACACTTCCTCCCTTTTCCCAAGTGTCAGTTGTTAATCTCAGTATTTAAGAGGTTATTAAAGCAGGTAGATTTACAGCCTTTACAAAGTACTCCTTGTTTATTGATAGCACTCATAGTTATACGAGCAGGAAAAACCTTGAAGGGGCTACTGATCCACCTCTCTGGCCCATCAGTCTCCCACAGTGCATTTCTTACATCTTCTGATGAGCAGTGCTGAGCAATCGTGGAGTGTGACAGTCAGATGAAAATTGTCTCAGTGGTTAAAAATCTTACCTGACCAGCCTGTAGTTCCTTAGCACAAACTCCCTCTATGACCTTCCACAAACCCCAGGCAAGGACCTTGGGGTATTCATTGGATTCTAGTACTTTAGGAGGTTGTGGCTGCATCCGTAATCACAGTGCCTGGTTCTGGGAGCAGCCTTCATAATCTAAACGTGGGCGTTTCCCTCTTTCTCCTTCTCCTGTACATGTGTACGTCCCAGCCATTAAGAAATTCAGTCTACCTCCCTAGAACAGGCTGAGAAAAATGCAGGAGCACTGGTTCTGAGATGTGACTTGGAAGAGGGAAGGCGGTGGCCTGGAAAAAACCTCCACAAACCAGGAGTTGCAAAGGAGATGAAAATAACAAATAAGATCTATAGTGTGGAATCACTTGTAGTGAGGTGGGATAAGGCGGGGAAGGGGTTGGAGAAACAAAGAATAGATGTTTGAGATGGGAAAGAGTAAACCACAGTTCTGTTGCAAGAAAGCTGGACAGAACTAAAAAGCAGGGAGAAGAGTAGAAAAGCCCGAGTTCAGGCAGAAAACTTACAAAACCTGAGAGCTATCTGCTTTTCACAAACATATAAAAGACCCACCCTATGAAAATATAATTCTGGAGTCCTAATGTATACACTGTACGATATAGATTAATCCTACTCTAGGCGTTGTTCTCTTTTACTTTCTTTTTCCAAAGATAATTTGGTCGTTAGTGAACTGTGGACTTCCCTCAGTTTTACCCCAAAACAAGGAAAGTGCTGGCTGTTTCTAAACTAAATTCTTTCTCTTCTGCTGCTAAACTCAAATGTCAGATGGTGCATTTGGATGCATTTAGACATGACCCACTTCACAGGAGGGAGTGTTGCCCATATAAGATGATACCTGTACCCTGTGGGTTTGCATGAGGGAGCAAACTTCCGAAGGCTGATAAGGCTGAATGCAGTGATGCTGAGCCCAGCACAGTATACTGCAGGCAGCTGAATGCATTAGCAGCTCAGCTGGATCCATCAGGAATTTAATGCCTTCAAACAGGCAGCTTTTTTCCATCTTAGCAACTAATAGTTCTTGAAAATGAATAAACTGCAAAAGTGTCCTTCTGGACCGGCTTAGGGAAGAGAGGAAAACAGAGCCAGAGTGGAAGAAAGAAGCCTGTCTCTCTTTTCACCCACATTCCTAGCTTCAGCCCTTCAGAGTGATACTTGCAATTCATTTTGCTCTCCAGCCATATAAAAACATCTGCTATGAGTCTCTGAAAAAGAACTTGCTAATCTGTAATATTTCATGCACGCAACAAAACAAAAACAGGAATCCATCCCCCATCTTTATTGTGTGGAGAGATGTATGTGGAATTATACTGAGCAAGAGGCAGGTACTTATTTATTCACTGCAATAAGACACAAATAATGACTCAAAATGTCTGTAAGGGCCTTCACATTTCTCAAGCAATGCAAATCTCTGGAGTCTGCTCACTTAACAGGCGTTCACTGGGGTGACAGCATCTTAGAATCATAGGATGTTCTGGGCTGGTAGGGACTTTAAAATGTTATTTAGACCAATCCCCCTGCAATGAGCAGGGACATCTTCATCAGGTTGCTCAGGATCCCATCCAACCCTACACTGGACACTTCCAGGAATGAGGCATATACCACTCCTCTAGGCAACCTGTTCCAGTGTTTTATCACCCTAACAGTAAAAAAAAATAAATTCTTATATCTAGTTTGTATCTGCCCTCTTTCAATCTAAAACCATTACCCCTTGTCCTGTCACTACAGGCCCTGCTAAAAAGTCTGTCCGTGTCTTTCTTACAATCTTATAATTTTGAAAGGCCACAATAAGCTCTCCCCAGAGCCTTCATTTCTCCAAGGTGAACACTGACAATTCTCTCAGCCTGTGCTCATAGGAGAGGTGCTCCATCCCTCTGACAATCTTTGTGGCTCTACTCAGGACTCACTACAACAGATCTGTGTCCTTCCTGTGCTGAGGACCCCAGAACCAGATGCAGCGCTCCAGGTGTGGTCTCACAAGAGCAAAGTGGAGGGGCAGAATCACCTCCCTTGACCTGCTGACCTTGCTGCAGTTGTTTTCTCACCTATAACATTTAAAACATCTCCTTGGGAAGCAATTTCAGGATTAATAGGTCACATTTACATCAAAATAACTGACTTGCAGAACACAAATATCAGAGGTAAAATCCTTAACTTACAGTGTCTTCAAAGTTATTAATTACCTGATTATTTTTCAGCCACCAGATTGAGATTTAGTGATGAGCTAGAGAGTCTCCAAAACTGTTCCTAAATCCTTGTTGAATAACTTCATCCTTTGTACTCGATGGCATTTTACAGCACTGAGTTTAATGATTGAATCATGCACCTTATGGAAAGAGAATTTGCTTTTGTTTGCTCTTAAACATGATACCAAATAATTTCACTGAGTATTCTGTACCTTTTATACTGTGAGAAATAATGAACAGTCCCTCCTTAATCACCCTCTTCATACTACTTATGGTATAAAATTTAACACATCTCTCCCCCTTCCCGCCCACAGTTTGTTTTCTAAGTTGGAAGTCTTGAGGTTGCTTACTCTTTTTCTGTGGAAGTAGCTCAATTTTGCAGATAAATGTTGCCATTCTTCTCAGCACCCTTCCCAGCTCAAGTAAAACCCTTTCTAGATCAATGGCAAGAATTTAAATACATGCGAAACATATTTGTGAAAACAGAACATTAAGTCCTAAATTTGTTTCCTGTTTTTTCAACATATTCATTCCTAAGAGATCTTCTGGTTTAGCTCATGGTAGCTTTACAGGCCTTTGGTAAGAAATCTTTTTGAAATATTTTTGAAAATTCATATGTATGAACAACTGTAATCATCTGCTCATTGACACCTTCGAAAGATTGCAATAAACTTGCAACTAAAAAGAAATCTGAGCTGATTTTTTCCCTACATCTCATATTTACATTTTACCCATTGACTTATTTTTTCTCTGCTGTAATTTCTACAAATTTGCTTGATACAAAAGTCAGATTTATTGCCCTCAGAACAAAGTTTGTAGCTCTTTTAAAGACTGATGCAGCATTTGCTTATATTTTTAATATACAAAAAGGCCTTCTGGAGGCAGCTGTCTCAACCTCCTTACTCACTTAAATAAATGTCTAGGATTAAGGATATAAATAATGAATTAATCAGTAAAATGGTATATATTTCATGACTGGAAAATAGTTTCAAATAGACACTTTCCAAGCAAAATTTTCAGTCATCCATCAGTCAAGGGAGACCTTACAGTAGCTTTCCAACACCTGAAGGGAGGCTACAAGAAAGATACATGGGAATAGGACAAGGGGGAGTTGCTTTAAACTGAAAGGGGCCAGGTTTAGGTTAGATACTAGGACTGTGAGAGTGGTGAGGCACTGGAACAGAGTGCCCAAAGAAGCTGTGGATGCCCCATCCATGGAAGTGTTCAAGGTCATGTTGGATGGGGCTTTGAGCAACCTGGTGGAAAGGTGTCCCTGCCCGTAGCACCGGGGGTTGGAAACAGATGATCTTTAAGGTCACTTCCACCCCAAATCATTCTATGATGTTTTGATTCTTCTTCCACTTTCACTTCCCTTTCTTTTAGATCTCAGATCGTGTATGTGGTAGATAAATACTATGTCCAGAGCAATAATTCAGTTAAGTCTGCATATGGAGATTTCTTTTCCCTTTAGCAATTCCAGTGCTGGAGGGAGGATTGCAAGCCTTTCTTTCCACTAGAACCTGAAGCCAAATGCCATTTTTCTCTTAGGTAAATTGACAAGAATAAAGTATGGTGCAGTCTTAGTGTCAACATACTGAAGTGCCCGCATCTTCATCATTGCATTTACAAAGACCTGTCAAGTCCTGGCAACAAAATTCATCATACAAAGTGAAAAAACCCAAACATACAGTAAAATCAGATCTAAAAGTAAAGGATCTAGTGACTTTTTGATTGAGGGATCATGAGATGCTCCCAAGCTACTCTTAAGGATGTACAAATTATGTGTGGCTACTCTGTAGTCCTTACTCAGAGAAAAACACACTGAAGTCTCTAAGCTTTAAAGATCTCCTCACAGAATTCACTATACGTACTTTTGAAAATCTCTTAACCCAGATTGGGCCATGCTTTGCCTCCAGCCCAAGCTCTTATCTTTCAAACAATATCTTGGAAAATCTGTCAAAAGTGAGATGTTTTCATGCAGAAGCCCTCTGACTTTATATTCAGGTGAGTAGAGGAAAACCTAGAACTCACAGAGGCAATCCAGGCAATCCACAAAGCAAAACAAATCAAATAGCTCCAAATTACTTTCCGAGGTTGTAGGGAGTTCAGCGTGGCAAGATAGCAATATATTCTACCATCTGACTGATTGGAATAAAAATATCATTGTAGTCCCTGAGATCATCACCTGCAGACTTGCATAACAGTAGAAACTGTTTTTCAGGAAAATTATTAATTGCGGCCTGTTATTAGCCATGAAAACATTCTTCAGTGTTATGAGTCGTGGTTCTTGTCATCAAGCTAAAAGCTGTGAAATGTATTCCCTAAGAGCAATACCCTTAGTTTTACTCAACTCAGTGGTTGTGTTACCGTGGTTAAATGCTGGCTCCCCAAGGTTTTATTATGAAATAAAATATGAAAGGGCTTGAATGGTATCACATATATTTGGACTTCTGCATTGGAGAGCTGATGCTGCCATAGCAACAAAATCTCTGGACTGTTAAAATTTGAAACCATTGCAGTTAAACTCCCTGTTGTGATAGAAAATAGCTGTACTGGTAGTCTGCAGACTCCCTAATTTTGGCAACTACAGTTGTTTGCATTATGGCCCATATTTATGACATCAGAGACTGTATTTCTCTAGGATTTTACAGTCAGACTGATGCTCCTGTAGTTCTTCCTCCCACCTGACCAAGAATTTTGTCAGCAGCAGATTTACAGAAGAAACAGCTCCATGTGCGTGTCCATATTTGTATACCCAGATACTAAAGCTGTGACTGAAATTGGAGATTTCAATAGTAAGTCTTGATGATGCTATTGATTGTAAAGTATAATCCCATGACTTAGAAATATGCATATGCATATTTTTGTGTCTTATTTTGTGTATTTATATACATCTATTTCACCCACAATCACAAACTAGGGACAGTAAAATATGCCTTTTGCCAGACACATACTTCTCATACTTCTTTTCTTTCTGAACTTAACAGAGGTCTCCTGGTTTAGAAGACTGCCTCTCTGCTTGGAAATTTTAATGCTTGAAAGCTTATTGATATTTGGAATTTCCGCCTTTTCTGGCATTAAACTAGGTTTTACAATATCATGTTTCAGATTCCTTCTTGAAGCAGTAATTGCATTTATCATATACTGATATTTTTCACACGTTCAATCTTTACAGCTATTTCAGTTATCTACCTCATGGACAAATAGCATTACAACAAGATGAAAAATATATATCAGGTTTTAATCCTTTTAATGTATTGGGTACAGCTCATGGGTTACATGTTTTCATTTCTCAACTGCTTGTACTTTCCCAAGTAATACCATATTTTCTCTATCTGTAGCCGTTGCTGCTCTGAACTTGGCTTTTCCTGCTCTCAGGCTGCTTATGTCACTCTGGGGGAGTAAAGGCTCTGTCTAAAGGTAGGTTATATTTTAATCTATTTTCAGGTATTTTTATGTACAGTAATTGCATTGGGTATCTTCCAGATGCAAGAGAATCAGTTGCCCTGGTGTATTATCCAGCCCTGCTGCAATTTGCAATTGTTCATCGTCAGGAATGGTGTATTATGAAAGAGCTGCTACCTATTAAAATGTTTCTGGTGGGAATCCATTAGTGAAAATTTATGTTCCATTAGTGAAATTAGTTATGTAGCCAACATAGCTATCTACTAAGTGCTGGATGAGCAGTTCTCTCCCTCTCCACCTGGTAACTGGCTCACAAGTCACAGCAGAGCTTCCGACCACTGCTACCCCAGGGAAAGAAAACGGGAGTGTTTTTGGATATAGAGTCACTGCTACAAAGCAGAAACTTGCCTGTGAAGGGAAATTATCCATATCGCTATAGGAATATAGTTACGCTGATACTACTGATACTATGCTGAGCCTACTGAGACAGCTTCTGTAGGTAGTTTCTGTCACGATTTGGAATATCTCCTTTCAGCTCAATTTATGTCTCTTCAAAAGCACTCTGAGTCAAAATGAAAGCAAGCTTGAAAACTCATAGAAGTTCACAAGATGACTAAAATTAATATACTCTCGGTGATATAATTAAATCAATAGATATGCTAAACTTCCCCAGAGAAAGCAATCCCTAAATAAGCTCATTACTTAAAAAAAAGTGTGTAAAACACAAACTCACTATCACATAAGCAGTTATATCTCTTAGTACATCATGAAATGAGGCGTGTAGACAGTGGAAATTACATCTACATGTGTTATCACGACAATCCTGAATACAGGCATCTCAGAGGAGCAATTACCCACTGTTTACTGGAGATTTTTATTTCAGTTCTGGCACTGAGACGCTGCTGGTCTTTGGGGAGCACTGGGCATCCTGGCTGCTGCATTTTCCCTGTGCAACACCAAAGGGTCCTAGATCTCAGTGCAGTAGTGTGGAAAATAGATTGTGACGCTCAACCCTCACTCAGGTTTTTAAAAATAAACACCTCTTTATCTTGTGATCAAAGGCTAGCACTGGCTGTTCTATTGCTCTCAATAAATTTCTATTGCCTCTGAAGATTACCCAGCTCGGGAGTTCCTAATATATTGTCTCAGTTTAAATGAGACACAGGCAAGATTGAATTATGTCCAGGAAGGAATAACAGCCCTTTATTAAAAGTATAAATGTATTGATATAAACTATTAAAGAACAC
>JAWMRA010000078.1:99248603-99372347 GCA_035584735.1 Pseudotriccus pelzelni | reverse complement strand
CTGGAGGGCCCCCGAGCTCCCGGGGGAAAACAATGGCGGCTCTTCCTCCCAACGAATGGGAAGGGAGGAAAGGGGGGGGAAGGGTGGTCCAAACACTGGAAAGACTCACTCTTTCTCGCTGGCTGCTATGCAGAAATGGTAAACATCCCGTCTCCTTCCGATGGAAATTCAAGCAAGGGACTCCAACTGTACCAACAGCAGAACTCCCAGGAGAAGCAGCCCGGCCACCCCCTCCAGCTCTCTGTGCACCGGCAAAACTCTGCCCACACCACCCCCCAGCCCCTGAGTACCGCCCTAAACCTCCTCCCAACTTACAAAGCCCGGTTTCCCTAGAGACAAAGTGGGTCGTTAGCTGTTTCCTTGGAGATGGGGTAAGTCGTTAAACACAGACAATGTACCTCTGCCAGGTCTTTGTATTGGGCCATTTGATTATTCACAATACACAAAACCCTAACCCTTCCCCCCACACTCACAGAGCAAAGGGAAAGGGTAAAATTCCAGGAACCAAACCATGACATATATCATCATCATCATCATCATCATCATCATTACATTTGCCTTTGGTAAATTTACCTAAAATATCTTTCCAGAGGACGAAATTGCAGCATAGAAAGGGAGATGAGAAATTGCTATTCACAAGCTACTGCCTTGCAAAGGTTAGCTTATAAAAACGTGTGCTGACTAAGGGTGTTCTTCGTTGCCATTTTGGGGATGAAGATTTAGTTACGTTAAGATTTCTTACACACCCAGGGCTGTCCTTGCACATATATAAATAAGAGGAACTGCTGAGCTTTGAAAATAAATCACTTGCTTGGAGATTTTTAGGAAAATCTGGGGGCTGTGAACATAGAAAAATTGCTTAAAATACTTCCATTAGTCTTACAAAAAGTCAGTTTTCAGTGGGCAGTGACATAACCAGTACTTCATCAGAGGCATCTTCCAAGAGAGTCAGGACACAGCACCAAAGAAATGAGTCAAGTGCCAGTTCCTGGTTGACAAGGTAATTTGGAAAAATCAGATATCTGACATAGATGTGGAGATCTTGGCCTGTCAGTGGCTGTTCTTCCTTGGACTAAATATAATAAGGGATTGTGGTAGCAGGGAATAAGAGTTTCATGAGCCTGGCAAGTAAAAGCAGTGCTGGAGTTCACCTCTGACATTATGCATACATTTCCTTACCTACAGAATAGAAGAAAGAAAGGCAAGCTGAAAAGATCTAATGTTGAGGTCTTTACTTGGCCAGGTTTTCCAGTTTTCTGACACTACTTTATTTTCCAAACTATAAAAAACTTGTAGAAAATAATCTTTAAAAATTTATAAATCATTAAGTGGTCTGAAGTCTTACAGATGCATTCAGATATTATGGAAGTCAAGTCATTAACATGTTACAATGATAAAGAAAATGTCTAGGAGTTATTCCAGTGATACAGGACTTACACGATGGCAACATGTTCTTATTAGTTAGCCTGCTTCAAAATTTTATTATGTGAAGCTGCACACCCCTAGAATTTTACATACAAATTAGTGCCTCATAATCCTTCCTCCTGAATGAACCAAAGCATTAACTGGGCCACATTTTAATAAGTGGAGCTCCATGTGTGTACAACCGTGCTTACATGTGCAAATCCCAAAGCTGTCCTTGCAGCTGAATGTCTTGATATCTGTTATTTGCATGAAAATTGTTGTTACTAAGGGTAAAAACCTAAGTATGCTTTGTATCAAATTACAGGCCTCAGTTTCCTGGAGAGATTTCAGCACATGTATTTAAATAAATATGAACAATATATCACCTGATCTGTTATCTCCTTTAGTGCTAAGGTGAGAGAAATTGCCTCCATAGTTGGGAAACTACTTTTCATTTGGATGGTAAGACACCCAAACATCATATGTTGGCCAAAACATTGCCTCTTCTTTGCACTCCCTGAGTCACCAAAGCTGTTTTGGATTGTTTCAGGCGCACTCAATCTAAAGTGGAATTGTACCTCATAAAATCCCAGATTGCCGTTTTGTTGGCTAACCAGTGTAAAGAAGTGCTTGCTCTTCTCAAAGAACTGCTGTAAATTATCTTCCTGGTCACAAGGCAACAACAGGTAAAGAATATTCTTTGCAAACAGGCATGCATTTGAAGCACAGCACTTCCTTAAGCAGACCAGTTTGTACAGTAACTTACACTTTGCTCTAAGCTCTTCCTGAGCATAAAATCTCTTGCCAGAGCTTTGCAGAGTCAGAGCAACGTGCATACGTTCTTCTCTAAAGGTATAAAGTTTGGTCATAACAGTCAGTGCTACTCTTAGCTCTTTCCTGGGGCTCTAATTTCCCGGGGCATCTTTTATACTCAGTCCCTTTACACAATATTTCAGCTGTTCTGGATTGTAGAAAAAGTTAACTCATTCCACTGGATATAGAATAAGCAAAGGGAGAATAATTTCATTGGCTACATTTAATCTGAGTGAATAGCCCTTAATTTTTCAGAAGGTTTTTTTTCCAAACATTTCTCATTAAAGGAACTATTCAAAATAACGCAAATTATTTTGACAAAAAAGGGAGACACAGGATCAAGTGAGGAGTGTCTGGTGTCTGTTCATTTTAGCTTGTGTGTTGTCATCAGAGGATAATTTTATAAACAAAGATTTTCCAGGATGTATTTCAGATTTGCAAAGGACAGCATTATCTCCCTAGCCGCCATCCTCCATCTGTGTCGTATTTTCTGTAGCTTGGGAATACTGTACATTGCCTACTGCAGGCATGGGTTTTGCATGTCAGGATATGATATAAAATCTACATAAGTGGATTTTTGCATTTGGACAATTCTCATCTTTTACCAGTCTTTCCTAAATACGGAGGAATGGACAGTCTTAATGAGCTGAATGGAGATCCTTCTTGGAGCACTGCTCCAAGAGGGAGAGAATGGACCCATCTGTTGATTGGGGGGTACAATAATGTCTCCCTGCTCATATTCAAAATGCTTTGGGAGTTTAAGAGCTGTCTCCTGAACACCAGCATTGTTCACAAGTCTTTATTTTGGTGAGTGCCATGCTTCACTGTTACATTCTTGAGAAGGAAAAGACCTTAACCCCATAGCTCACAAGAGTGATTCTTTTAGCTCTTAAGCACTGTGATGTAGAAAGGCTATACAGTGCTTTATTCCTGATGTTAAGTAATGACTTAGCTTCTCTCTCGTATTTAACACAGTAGCTACCTAATGAAAATGCAGAGGTATGTAATAAATTGCATAACACGCAACAGAGCTGTCTACTCCAACATGCTTTATTTATTAAAAATAAACAAACAATATCTCTTACGCGCATCTGGAGACTTTATGGTTGAAGTGGAAATACTTTATTACCAATAGTTTAAAAAGGCTGTATGCAAGGCCATGATGAACCCGAAAACAGAAATAACTGGAGAAAATCATAGCTGAATGCAAACAGAATTTTTTCACAGTACCAGCTACCAGACACCGTATTTTATATATTTCATATTAAAATAAGTAGTTGTCAGTCATTTAACTAGAACATTTACAAATTTATAGAAATTGGATTCTCTTCCTATAGTATATATAGTGTATTCCCCACCCTTGGAAGTGTTCAAGGTCAGGTTAATTGGGGCTTTGAGCAACCTGGCCTAGTGGGAGGTGTCCCTGGAACTAGACGATCTTTAAAGTCTTTTCCAACTAAAACTATTCAATAATTCTATAAATAGCACATATTTAAGAGCATACCATGCAAAATACCATGACATTCATTTAGGATGATAGCCTTAATTCACACTCTTCATGTGAGTAAAGCAAGCAGTCTTCTCAAATTCATGCTGATGATGAACCCTTTGACTAGTATTTCATGCTGCCATTTATACTCTAAAATTTTGCATGCGTGCTTGATAACAAACCTGGTTTGCCTGACACCCTATCGCTAATCTCACGGAAAATGCAAAAAAAAAAAAAAAAAAAAAATCTTTACTAACCCAACGTGCTGTGATTCTGCAAGGCATTTATTTCCATATTCCCTGCTCCGTTCCCGGGCGGCCGCAGCCTGAGCGGGACGCCAACCCCCACAGGGTGGCACTAAATCACCAGGCGTGGAGCGCCGTGTCCGCGCACCCCGCGCAGGCTGGTGGAGCCGGCGGCGTCCTCCCCGAGGGTACGCGATGCTACCGGCGTAGCTGCCCGCAGCCCTCGGAATTTCCTGAATCGCAGCTGTACGTTGTCTGCCAGCCCGGCCTTTAAACCCGACAAGTGCAGCACTGTACTTCTTTCGGTGAGGTGCAAATGAATGGTAGGATGGAGCTGTGACAGAACAAGGTATTTGCCCCTAACAGCAATCGGCAGTTTGCTCAGTGGCTGTCCATCCCTTAGATTAACGCCTGACATTTACTTCATCCTTTTCTTTCACGATAACAAGTCAGATTAAATCGGTCTTCCAAACCTTCACAAAGAAGCTCTAATGCAGTTGTTGACCAAACCCTGTTTAAACATACAGTGCTCACCATAAAAAAAAACAAAGGCAAGGCTTGTAAGAAGAGGTAGCATCTGTTAACATGTAATAGCGAAGCCTCACGAATGCCAACCTTTCAAGCTTGTCTGCATTCTTCAGGACTCAGACCTAGGCTTTTAACTAACACTAGCCTTAAGGCTTTAAAAATTTCCCTCTTGGGTTGTTTGAAATAAACTGAACACCCAAAAAAAAAAAACAAACCACCCCACTGAGATGTAGCGCTTATGATTCTGTCTGCTAAAATATGGTATCAGCATAGGCCTCTGTTTTCCACCTGTATGTTAAAAAATATGGTATGTGAACATGGAATTGGCTGCAGTAGGTCACACCGAAGACGCATCCAATGCAGCAGTGGCCGGTAGTAGAGCACTGGGCACATTGTAATGGGGCAATCAAATCCTGATGGCAAATTCTTCCAGTTCCCAGCAGCCTGGTGCTCAGAGGTGATATTTGTGGTTAGTAGCCTTTGGTGGCTTTTTTTTGCTTATTTGATGGGGGGACGTTTAATGGATTTGTTTTATTTCCATTTTCTCAACATGCATACGATTTGCCATTGGACATGCTGCATGGCAGTATGTTCCACACGTAAGTACACATTCCTTGAAAACATTATCTCTTTCTTTGGATTGTTTTGAACAAAAAGAGTACTGCTGGATGCAAGTATGATGCTGCAGTATTACACACAAGGGGAGAAGTTTCACAGTTTTAAATCAGATGGGAGGGCTGCCTCAACAAACTGACTTCCTATTTTATTTGCACCGTATATGATAAAAGGAGTCAAAATTATTTTTAGATCTTCTCAGAAGTCAGGTGATTACAGAAGCTATATGGCTCAGCTATGAAGGCTAAGACCTTTAGAACCAAACTAGCGCAATGTTTATCCAGGCATAAATATGCTGTAAGGATAAAGCTCATTTTTTCGGGCCTTTCCAGACTGAGGGAGAAGCGTAATATTCATACTGACATATGGTAAGTACAGTGATATAAAGCACTGAGGTGAGATTCTGTGCCCTGCTTAAGTCATCTTACAAAATCTGTAGTTGTTAAGATAGTTTTACACTTTCCCAGTTCTGAGGGTGTCCGTGCCTGAGGAGCTCTGCCTGTTAACTTACGGTTTAAGTCTCTCTGGGGCACTCACAGGGTCACAACACTGCCTCGTATCAGCCCTTTCTTCTAAAACCTTTGCTATGACACAAAATACATGTCATATACTTGAAGTCAGCAAAAGAATCAGTCTCTTTAAACTGACTGTCAACTAAATCCTTCAAGAAACTCTGTGGTTCCTCCTGTCAACAGCTTAGATCTTAGTATATTGCCTCCTCTATAAGTCAGACCGTTGTAATTATGGAGAAGCAAACAATGAGAAAAAGGACTTGTCTTTTTGAGAAAAAGAACTTGTCTTTTTCTCAAGATTGGTGGTTGAAGGATTTTTTAATAAAAAATACAATAAAAATCTCAAGGGGTGGAAGTTTCTTACGTTTATTCGTGTCATTTTTAAAAAGTGAAAATGGATCTTGGCATTTTCCCATCCTAAGGTCAGGCAGAAAGCAAGGTGCAGACATGGCATTTTAAAGCATTTCCTAATTTTGAATAAATCTGTAAACAGAACTAACTGGACCAAATTCCTTCCAGCCAAACCTAAAGGAAGCCTATTGAATTATGTCAACAGGAAAAAATCTGACCTATCTTGTTTGTAAAATGTTGTGCAAATACAACAAATACATTGAGTAAACACTTCCAGAAAGAGTGCAGCATCATCATCCAAAATATGTTCTAGGAAGCATAAAGGTAGATAGTGAGCTGAAGACTTGCATCACAGAGAAAAAGCTAAATAAGGATTTAAATCTGTTCTAACATATTTAGCCTTGCTGCTCTTATTTCTCTCTCTATTTTATTTAGGACAGAAGAAAAATCTACTAAACAATCAGACAGGACGAAATTCACCTCTGGTGTAATTTAGCTGAATTTAAGAGCAAGACTGAATCAATACTTTGATTGCCAGAGGATGAGAGAGAGCGGGCATGGGTAAAGTGCAGGATACGATTCTATCTACGTGCATTGAATATCCAAAACCCAGTGAGAATACCTAGTGTTCAATGCATGAATTAAAACCACTCCAGTATCCTCTTGTACAGGAGACCTGGTCTACTGGATTCACATATGTCCTGTGCCTTTTCTCAGCTTCTGTATGTTATTACACCTCCAGCAGAAGTTTCATTTCAGGTCCTGCAAAGCCTGGTAGACTGGCGTGGGTACCAGAAACTGCTTTTCACCAACTGGTGCAGCTGAGACCTGGGGACCACTGCAATGGGAGAGTTCTGAGAGGATAAGTCAGTCAATAATTTAAGCAGGCATCTATTTATGCTCAGCTTTCAGGCAATCCATCTGTCAGCAACCAAAAATCAAGCATTAATTAAACATACAGACCTAAACATGAAGCCTTTGGTCTACAACACTGTGAGACTGCTGCTGCATCGTGATTTCTCATGGCTACATCATTTGACAATTCTTAGCCTGCAAGGCAGTGGTGGCTGAGTTTTACAGCTTTCCAGCAGGGAAAGCCAGAGATAAAGGGGGCATATTCTCCCTTCCCCAACCTCCACTGTGTATCACTTGTGTTTACAGATAGCTTTTGTGTGGATCAAGACCAGCGTGGTCCAAAGGTTTGCTTCCTCTTTCCCTAGGTCAGAGGCAGTCCGTTTTGGTTTGCCAGACAGAATTTACACCCTTCTGTGCACGGGTCCAGTCCAGCCTCTTCAGGGGGGCGGTTTGCAGAGTGCACGCTGCACATCTGATTCAAGTTTTTTGCAGACTGGGTACAATTATCTTAGCTCTACTGTTTTTATGCAACTATGCCAAGCAAACAGATATTACACAATATTTCACTTCCTAAGTCAAACAGTCTTGTGGTATGTCTAGGTACAAGGCAAACAGGACGCCTCATGTTTCTGCTTTGACTGAAGTAGACTTGTAGGATATTTGGGTACAATGCAAACAAAATATATTTCTCAAAAAAGTCTTCTCATTGCAAAGCTATCCCTGCTGAGTCTTGCTTCCTGCCACTCTGGAGGTAAACTAGCCGACCCTGTAACTGAGTACAGCATTATTTTCCTTCTTTTTTTGTCAAATCATGTTTTACTCTGCATGGAGTTAGTCACTGACTCACCTGAGTACAGCCTCCACTCCTCCTCTACCTGAGCCACTGTAAGCTGCCTTCTCCTATCAGGTAGAAGCAAAAGATAAATGTGCATGTAAATATTGCGTGTTTTTTTTAAAAAAAGGGAATGGGTCACTCATGTGCTTAAATATTAAGATTACTATTATACACTTCTCTGACTTACAACTTTGTAGCAGTAATGATTACTTGTTTAATGAGGGATGGATATAAATACTAGAGGGAATTTATAAAATCTCCTGTTCTTCAGCTGTGAACCCCAGCAGATGGTTTCAGTCTATGCAGATTAAGAGCAAAGTAATACATTCTGTATTTCCAGTATAAATAGGAATAACTTAACACCAACTGCAGTTAGATTGCGTAAAATAGGAAAACCAGCATTGTAAGCACTGAACATTTACTGATATGAGCAGATTTTGAGATAATAAATATTATATTTGGAAGTTTAGAATCATCCACACCACAAATGGATCAGAAACTGTGGGAGAAAAGATTGACCAGAAACTGTGAGAGAGAATCTGCCATGGAACAGGGATTTGGTTCTCCTTTCCTTTACACCACTCTTCCACTCAAGTCTTTACAGTAATTTCCACTACAGCTTTTTTACGTTTTGTCACTGGAACAGTTCCTCTGAGTAAAGCCCCTCTTACATCCTATCCTTGTCTCCAGGAGGTTAAATCAAAGCATTAAACAGGAGAGTTCAGATGGGCAAGTGCAAGGAAATGATACGCTGCTACCCATCAGCGCAACTGGTATCAGTTCCAGCAGTCTTAACTGTTGTCATCAGAGCAAAGAACTTTAACAAGGAATTTAAAGGTTATTTTAAATATTCATATATAGAGAAAATTTCTCCCCAGTGAGTAGAACAGGGAAAGCATGAAACGAGTGGGTAACGCATATTGTAATAGGAGATTCCCCGTAGAAACCACCTTGACCAGACCTGCAAACGGGCCTGCCCAGGAGCTTCCACACATTCAGTTTTTGTTCATGGCTCACCATCCTGCAGCCCAGATGGCTGAATTCATGCCAAATATGAGCTGGCAGTTCCAAGCCAGGCGATCTCTTGTCAGTCTGTACAAGAACAATGTCCATGACAGAGAGAGTGCTCTTCTGTGTGAGAACACCTGCAGTGGAGACAGGCATTTCTGTTGATGAGTTAATGCCAAGGTAGGTCCTTGTTTACCTTTGAGGAGTGACTGGGAGTTAGCAAGTGTAGTGCAGATGGGACCAGGCTGAGTCCTGGATGCAAAATGATACCTAGTGTCTTTGCTGGTCCCACAGTTCCTGTTGTCACTCAGCTTTCTGACACAGAACAGCTATTGAATCAAAACAATTATGGGGATTGAATAGAAGAAATAAAACACGTTACAAATGCAGCTTACCTTGAAAGCAAACTCAAACCTCTGGAGAATAAAAGAAAGCCAGAACTTTACTTTATTTTGTGGTCAAATTTAGGGAAACAGTGTTTGCAGCAATATTCGGAATGGCTGTGAATGGGGAAAGATTGAAATCACTAGGATATTTTCTCAGGAGAGAGAATAGAATGTGACAGTTACAGAAATAAATAATAGATGTCAGCAAAGTACAAGAGCAGAAGATGCATTAAAGTGGGGGTTTTTTTGATGAAACCCCAGATAGCAATTGCATGCTGAGAGATGAAAAGAGAAAGGATGATGAGGCAATAAAGAGGAAAGGCAGGTGAGTTCAAGGGCATTATTTAAAGAAGGGAAGGATTAAATCATGCCTGGATCTGTGAAGAACACAAACCAAAGAAGAATGACTAGAAGGCTGAAGATGATTAAAGATATGTGATGAGTGGGCAACGGAAACTAAATAGAGAGTGAAATTAAGTCCTTAGGAACAGGGTCAGAAGAGGAAGACAAATGAGAAATTTGAAACCTCACCATCTATTGTGATAGGAATAGCAAGTTGCAGACAGGTAAGCACATAAATATTTTTGGGTCTGATACATGGCTCCTCTCTCTCCTCTCATGCTCTCCAATGTGAGCATGAATCATTCTGTCAGCTTTCATGATTAAAGTTTGGCCCAGGTTCTGGCAGTCACACTGTTGGCACTCAGGCTTGGCATTGGGTGCCAGAAAGGTGTGAGTGTGCACGGGACACAGGTGTGGGAGGCTCTCGTGTTGTAAGCAGGACCTGTGCATCACAATGCTCCTGTCAACATGGCAGCAATTTGTGTCACCACAGGTATCAAAAGGGTGGAACAGCTGGATCCTAATAATCCACAAAGGTATCAGAGCAGAGTGTCTGTTCCCAACACACCTAATTACTCTCAAAGCTTTGGATATAAGACAAACACAATTCCTGTGCTTATAATTATTATCCAAGGAGGTGTGAAGGTAGCTCTGACTAGGACTGTGTGTTTTGATTTATTAGGTAAAATAGATTCCTTCCCTAAGGACCCACTTTGATGCAAGGGAAAGGCTGATCTGACCTGGTGATAGCAAGAGCTATTCCAACAGAAGCATGAAGTCCTGGAAGGACCATCCAAGATGAACAGACCAAAGATTAAAGGGCAAATGAAAACAGCTGCTGGTCACCTAGGACGCTGTCTATGCTAATAGTCAGAAGAAAAAAAAAAGTTACTGGCTTTTTTTTTTTCAGGATAATAGACAAGAATGGCAGAAACTTACTGTGCCCTAGAATACCTGACAGAACAAGAAGCATTTGCTTTTAGACAAGATACTAACGCATTAGGAAGTCAGTGCCCAAAAAGTCTTACTAGGCAAAGTAAAAACTACCCTTTAAAACTGCATAATAATAACAACTGCATAATAATAATTTGACCAGAAGTCAAACTAATTCCTGGTAGAATTTTTTTGGCTCTAGGGAAGAAATGAAAATGTTGTCTCCTTTCATGCACAGAGTCATTGTGTTGCGCTTTTTTGTTACTATTTTTCTGTAACCTCAACCCCAAGAGGTGTAATGCATTTTAATTTCTCTTTAAGTAGGTCACTGGTTTTCCTTTTCCGCACTGCCCTCTTTCTAAAGCAACTTGTAGTCTAAACCTTTATTTATTCTCTTTAGAATGGGGGGTGGTGGTGGAAGGGAAAGCTCAGCAGAAATTTCAAATCTATTTTAGCAATTCTACTGCATTCCACTTTAACCTCACCCACTCAATACACACCAGGCTGTTCTCAAGTTCTTGCCTTTCCATCTGCTAGTCCTTCACAGAGAAGGATTTGGGGTAGAAGGCATCCCAGAAAGATTAAATCTACATGCTGCAGAAAAGAGGAAACTTGTTTTTAAAGAGCATGACAAGGCAGTGCAACTTGTTACTAAAGCTGCCACCACTCTGGTCATGCAGGATCTTTGCGAAAAGACAGTGTGTTACTGACCATCAGGAGCTTAAAAAAAACCCAAACCAACACAGCCTAAAACTCCATCCCATGGTGGCCTACTTGTATTTATCTCCACCGAAAATTACAGTTACCTTTCCTCCCACCTCCCAGAAGACTTGCAGAACTTGGTAATACAATAACCCACAAAAAGTCAAAACAATAATTTACCCAGCACGAGATGGGGAAAGACCGCAGTGAGGGAGCGACAAGAATTACAGTACATGCTGGTAGTAGCTGTGTATAGGGGGAATTTATCTCTTATTGCCTGAAAAGTGGAGAGAGCACACTGGTAAATTTTGAGCTTGGGATGATACGGGCTGTAACATCACTGATTGCATTAGCTCAGCACCCTAAAGCCCAGCTTACAAATCAAGGGCCCTGCCACAGGAACTGCTGTCTTACTTGGAGCTGGTGAAAGCAAGCAAAGCAATATTCAGACTCCCATCCCTGGCAGCACAAGATGTGAGGTTCACAGGCCCTGTGGGAGGAAGATATAAATAATAAATGAGCTAAATAATGAAGACTAGCTGTACCTAATTATAGTTCTAGCTGCCCTTTGGAATAAAGAAAGTTCAAAGCTGCTGCAAAAAGAGGCTGATCCTTTTTCTGAATGGTGTTTGAACTTCACAGATCATTAACATGAAAAAGTGAGGAGATGCCAATGGAATTGGCACACACCAGCCTTTCATAGCCTTGTCAAAGAGAGCAGCATTGTCTCTTACAACAGTTTATTTACACATCAAAACATTCTTCACCTTAAATTAATATTTAGTCTGAATACAGAATCAGTGTAAGAATTAAAATTAAATTGTGCAGATTATTTGGAAGACATTCTTCCTTACAGCTTTTGCTACCTGACTTGGGAGACTAGTTTAGGGAAGTAGCTCTTCAGGCTCTGTACATAGGGAGTGCAATGGTCAGTTAACTACAGAAGGAGTGCAAGCTCCTAGCCTGGGCATTTAGGTATCTAATGCTACGTATATGATTGCATTTACCTTCTCATCACTCTCTATTCATTGAGAAGAATTTGTTCCTAATGCCCTTCTGATGCTGCAAATCAGGGATTATGAATGCCTGATCACCGGAAACTGAATTTCTCTTAGACTAAGGGGAAAATTTGATCTATGGAATAGGATGCCTTGTTATATAAGTGGGTGGACTTGTGTTCTTTTCCAGATCTTGGTGACTTCACGGTTCAGTACACATTTGTTCTACCTGTAAAATAAATAAAATAATTCTTAATCACATTCTGAAAGAGGTCTTAATATTTGGATAATAAAGTCTTAATTATGTACCAACTATTACTGTTTCATTACCAGCACAAATATCTATCCATATGGGCACATTTAAGTATTCATTATGTATTTCTAAATAATGTGAGTAGTAGAAATAAACTAGCTTAAACTAGGATTCTTTCTAAACTTTAAGTGTATTTGCACTTTCATACATAATATGAAATGTACTTCCACATAAAAATGAAATTCACATAGCACATTGAAACAACTGCATTTGTACAAAGTGCAAATTTAATCAAGGCAATTATAAAAGTATACAATACCTCTGGGCAAATAGTAAACACCATTAAGATGTTTTTCATCACCCTTTATTCTATCAATGAAAGAATGTTTCATATTATGGTATAGGCTTGCTCATTAGACCTCACTAACACTAAAGCAAAATCTAGGAACATAAACAAAGTGTAGGCATGTTGAATAAAGATCAGTGTGTGAAAGAGATACATGGTAAAGAAAAAACATGCCATGTGCTACTAGGCTGTAGTATACAGAACAGACTATCTCACAAAAGAATGTCAGCAAGTCATCTTTGAATGTAAGCACAGATTATTTTTTTTTATTTAAATACATATCACACGTCATGTTGTATAACAAAATAACTGACTAAACCATGCATCAGTGTTTTAGTGAGTTGGTATCTTCTCAACTAATGCAAAACATCCTCTTACTCTTTTATATATTATATAATATATACATATAATACATATAATCACTTTATTGTACAAAGGATACCAAGGTTACAGGCATTTTATCTGCATTAAGTACACAATATGGCTTGAGCCCATGTTTATTGTCATTTTCCATCATCTGCTGGTTCCTGCTGCCATTTGCTTAAAGCAAACTGTAGAACAGAAATGCATATTTTTTGTTTCTAGTACTCCAGCCATGGAAGAAAAGTCATCATCAACAACAAAAGAACTGAAATATATTCATTCTATAAAATGGACTGTGAAAGCTCTTATTCACAAATCAGTGGGCCTGGTCCTTAGAAGACGAACATCAGTTCGGTTCTCTCTCCTTCAGTGGAACTACATCTCTTTCCACCACCACAGAGGATACGGCCAGTTACTTGTAGCAGTGTCATGATCCTTCTTTATAAATAGCTTTTCAGATACTCCAGCATCTACTACACCTTCCAGTTTTTAGTGATATAGTAAGGATTATTATCATTCCAGACAGCCTCCCCTACAGCAGTATTCCCTGGTGTTCACTCCCACTTTGGTTCTTAACTGTTATTCAGCACTGTGGATAAGTAATTGTGGGTTGTTTCTTTTTTTTCATGTGTTTCTTTTTTCATGTGCCTTCTCATTTTCTTTTCAGTCACTGTCCTTCTGCAGTTATATCTCTGAAGAAAAACGTTCTGCAAAAGTGGTTCCATGTACAACCTCTACACTACCCATACAGTCATCTTTTGTTGGAGAAATTCCTTCTGTGATGCCAGTAAATATCCATTCTAATATTTACAGTTCTGGGTGAATGTGTTAAACAAGCAGACATTTCATTGCCTGCTTTGTCGCTGCTTTACCTACAGAAGTGGGTCTCAGATCATACTTTACACTAATTCTGCTCTGAGCACATATAATTTTTTGAATAATTAAATCTAATCTATCACAAGAATAACATTTTTTCATCTGAAACACTCCTGGGTATATAAGCCAGTTTTTGTGCAGTGTTGCAATGTAAAGATTGCAACTGAGAATGTTTTGTTTTCCAAGGTTTATGTCTTAATATGATCCCCTGTGTTTGTCCCCTGTGTTTTCACGCTTCCTAAAATAGATCACTGTTCTATTTAAATTCAAACATACTAATGTATAACACTGAGGTTTGAGAAAGAGCTTAATAGCCTTTTATTTTTCTGTTTTACATAGCTGACAGCAGAGCTGATTGAAGGTGTTTTAACCGGATAAGAAGCCTATGATACCATTTAGTAGTATTTATGTTCTCTCCAAATGACCTGTTTTCAAAAGAGTATCTTCAGACGGCTTGCCAACATTCACAGTCTCCATACTGCAAATGACTTACTATTTTATTACTTTTATGTTAGAGTATGTATTTGTGGATGCCACAGCCCTGGAAGTGTTCAAGGCCAGGCTGGATGGGGCTCTGAGCAACCTGGTCTAGTGAAAGATGTCCCTACTCATTGCAAGGGGGTAGGAACCGAATGATCTTTAAGGTCCCTTCTAACCCAGACCATATGACTCTATGATTAGTTATTTTAATAACTAAAATTGAAAGTTTTCAAGTACGATTGGTTTGTATTACTTGTAGTGCCATGGCTGGAATTACTACTTTTGAATGTCAGAAAACATACAGTGAATGCCTGTACATGAATAATGGATTGAAGACTAATGAAAGCTTTGTTTATTTTTGTATTTCAAGATGAAGAGTAATGTAACAGTCATTAAACATCCCTAGTATTATTTCCATTTAAATCAAAAGCATGAAAGCAATTATTTGGCGCAGTGCATACCAATAAAGAAATCCAATAACACAGGAAATAATTATTCGATTGCAAAAATAATTGCCTAGACTACATTTGCAGAAGATAATAGATTTACCTATCTCTCTCTTACAAGTCCATGGAATTAGGGCTTGTGAGGCCCTTGAGACAGGGTGCAAGGTTACAGAGGTAAGTGGTCTAGCCATTTCTCACCTGTCCTTGCACACCAGCCCCACTGGAGACACAGGTACAAGTGTATAATCTGCTGCATTTTCAGCCCCTTGTCAAAAGAGTAAACACAAGGAGTCTTTTTCTCCTTAATGCAGCTTCCCTTATTGAGGGGTCACACTGGAAAAGGAATTGTCTGAAATCACTGGGGTGCGGGACTTTGGCACTTAAGTGCATACAGTATGCAGAATGCAAAAAAGTAATGGGCTACCCTTCAGGTCACTGCAGATACTGAACTAGCATCCAAGGCCACGCTGCTTTCTTTAGTATTGTCATCTCATAAATAGACTGATTTTAAATTTAAAAATTATTTCAAATTTTTTTTTTTTTTGCTTGTCTAGTAACACGTTTATGAAGTGCAACTGAAAAAACATATAACTAATAAATTGCTGTGATTATGTATTTCATGGTATAAAAACTAATGTCTATTAATTTATCTGTGTAGGAACAGACCCTTAATCTAATCATACATGGCCTCTGCTATTCTTAGCCTGTATGCCTAGGACAGATTCTCATCAGGATACAAAAATTTAGCTTAGCAATGGAATCTGTAATCTGTGCTTGAACATTGCTGCACCATTATACTTGCTCTGCTTTGGACAGCCTGTTAAGTGTTTCAAGAATTCATCTCAAGGAAGCACACAAGTGGACAAAGTAGGTTTATAAGCAAGTGAACACTTAGTGAAAACAAATCAGTGAAAATATCAGATACCGGTTGCAGCAGTTAAATTTACAAACGCTGATAGTGTCTCTCAGCATTGAGGAAATGAAGAATAAGGAAGACAACCACTGACTACAGTGAACCCAAATGTAGAGGGCAGTAATCTAACCAGAGCTAGTACCGCATCCTGCCCGACCTGTGCAAATGAGAAGAATTCCGTTAAAAGGACATTAATCACAGTAACAGCTGCCAAATACATCCATGCACATGTATACATACACCTGTATGTATATATGTAATCATCTGAAAGAGTAATAAGTATCCTAAAACATTCTAATATGTGCACTGCTTATTGTTTTGGACTTTGTCTAGAGCTATCTGTTGTGACGCGCCATGGCACTTGTCTCACCATACAGGCAGGTTTCTTTACAGGAAGCCTTCCAAGTGCAACTATACAGGCATGGCCACTGTGGCTCTGTCCAACCTGGCCTTTTGTCCCAACAAGTGCCCTGATGGAACATTTTATCAGTACAAATCCATCATGTAACGATGAAATCTTTTAAATAAAATTCCGTTTGCTCCAGTTTAGTTAATCCTGCCTTCTTGAATGTTTATACAAAGAAAAAAAAAGAGTCTTTTGAAATAAGTAAGCAGATGAAAAAATAACATTTTGGGTGAAGGAAAACATAAGGTGAATTTTTGTTCTACCATGTATTTACTAAAAGTATTTGATACTCATAGTGTCAGCTAGCAGTTTATCACATTTTTGTAGAAGTAAAATAAACATGGATAGATTTTCACTGTGCACTGCATGAAATTAACAAGGCTGCACCACTGAGAGCCAGGGTGGATGAGAGGGTGGGGAGTGCAGAGGAGATTCGTCCTCGGAGAGAAGTAGGATATGGTAAGAGATGTTGGAACATCAGGTAATGATTTGCCAGTATGCAATGCTGAGTACCCATCAGTATAAAATAGTTCCTTCTTAGCGGTTATTTGAAAAGTGCGAATTTATTTTACAGTGAAAAAGGTATATTTGCACTGCTCATCACAAAACCTGAACAGCAAGGGGTCTGCACAAGGATGGACCTGGGAATGATGTTCCTAATATGTTGCATCCAAGGAAGAGCCTGTTACTTACATCTTCTCCGGTTCGAGCATTACTTGAATCACATTCTGACATGAGAATCCCACAATGCTGGAAAAGACCTCTGATTATCGATTCCAACCTATGACCAAACACCACCCTGTCAACTAGACCACGGCACTAAGTGCCACGTCCAAGTCTTTCATTAAACACCTTCAGGGACAGTGACTCCATCACCCCCCTGGACAGCCTGTTGCAACGCCTGATCACCCTTTCCACGAAGGAATTCCTCCAAACGCCCAAGCCAAGCCTCCCCCGTCACAGTCTGAGGCCGCGTTCTCTCATCCTGTCACTTGCTGCCTGGCGAAGAGACCGAGCCCCAGCCGCCTACAGCCTTTCAGGCAGTTGCAGGGAGCAGTCAGGTCGCCCCCGAGCCGTTCCCTGAACGTTTATCTGAGAGCCAAAGGCGCAATCAAATGTTTGCTCCCGTTTTTCCCGACGGAAGGAGGACAGAACACAGGCGCCACCAGCTCAACCCTCAAACACCCCGTTACCCCCAATCACCAGCGGGGTGTCAAAGGCCGGGAAAGGCAGGCCGGGCGCATCCCGGGCGCATCCCGGGCGGATCCCGGGCGGCGGGAAGGGACGCCCGGCACAGCCGCTCCTGCCGCGCCGGGCAGGCGCCCTGGCGGGGCGCGGCGGCGCATGCGCGGTGCGCGTCTCCTTGGCGCTGCCGGAGGGCGAGCGCCAGGCCTCAAGGAGAGGGATCGGCACCGGGACCGGGGCCGGGACCGGGACAAGGATAAGGAGAAGGAACGGGGATCGCCGCCGCCGCCGCCATGTTCCTGTGCGCTCCCCTGCGCGCCGCGGCCGCACGCTCGGTAAAGGGGGCCCTGCCCGCGGCGCTGGGGGAGGCCGAGGGAGAGGAGGGGGGGCCGCGGCGGGGGGATGGGAACGGGGGCTTGGCGGGGTAGGTCGGTGCCTGAAATCCGAGCCGAAGTATCATGGGCTTATAGTGCCCGCTCTTCTGCAAGAGCTGCCTGATCAGCTCTGTCTTTGTAGCAGCAGGTCACGTAGTTTCACCTGCAGTGTAGTTCCACGGGATGGCTGCCGTCTTTCCCTGTCATGTGACCTCTTCCCGTCCCTGGAAGTGCTCAAGGCCAGGTTGGATGCGGCTATGAGCAACCTGGTCTAGTGAAAGGTGTCCCTGCCCACGGCAGAGGAGTTGGAACTGAATGATCATTAAGGTCCCTTGCAGCCCAAACCATTCTGTGATGCTATGGTTCTACTTTTAACACATATCAACATTGCTCTAGAATCCAGTATAAACATAACTTAATATAAAATTAAATTTGTTATAGACAGCTTACTTATGACAAGGTAAGGTTATCAAATTACCTTAGAAATACCAGCCAGAATCTAGAAGCTTTGCTTTGTTTCAGCATGACGGTGAGTACAGAGAATAGCTGAACTTCTGTATGGGTCTGCGTTCTGTTGACATTTCAGGTTTGTGTTTACATTTGTCCTCTTATGCCTGATCCCAGTGCTCGGTTCGATAAAGGCTGAAGAAGTGTGTAAATGCTTACTGGAGAGGAACCTCAGTAGTAATGTTGGTTTGTGCAAACTTTAAAATGATATAAAGTAACATATTGGAAAACTCTCTATGAAACGTTTGATAAGACTTTGTGTTCAAGGCACTTAAATTAAGCAGTGGCGAAGTTAAATCCTTTAATTTCTTCTTTCAGTTGGCAAAAGGGGGAGTCAAGGGATTTGCTTTCCTAAGGAGAGCCCTTAATAGTCTCTTCTTGACTCAGTTTAAATTATTAGTGATGAAAGTGGAATTAATTGTTTACAGTTAGAATAGAAATCAGACTGGTTCTGAAAGCAGTGTGTGAATTATCAACTATTAACACTGGATTTTGTTTGTAGGTAAGACAGGTTCGATACCTGCATAAAACAGCAGCACGAAATGCTACTGGAGCCTTATTTGTGGTAAGTGATCTGCCTTGCTGTAAGAGGCATGTGTCAGGGGAGTTTGGTACGTGCTTTCTGTAATCTAAAAGCTTCTGATGGACACAGCTTTGCTTTAGAAGCCTGCTGGCGTTTACAAAGAAGTGTTTTATTCAGTAGAATTTTATTAGAGTCGTAATGGAGTATGATCAAAAGGCTTTATTTTAGGCTTTGGCATTTTTGGCCTTTCCTTATATAGTGAAAACTCTCAGTATGTGATTGCAGATGAGAGTTTGCTTAAACTTTATTTCATTATAAACCAGTTCTTGTTTCCTGTATTTTTTGGAGTTAATTGTTTGTAATCGAGGCTCACTGAACTTTTTCCAGGTGCAGTTTCTTGATTTCTGAAAATTGCTGCAGAATCACCCTTAGGCTCAGATCTTAGCCCTGTTTACAGGAGTTGAAAAGTGCTGTTCTTGCTCATGTTATGTATGATACAGTGTGTTGCACAATGACTCATAATTGAGGCCATTAGGCATTATCAAGATATGTATAAATTGTTATAGTGATTGCAAAAAAATGAAAAGCCCACAAATTTAAGTGTGTAAAGCAGCTGTGTTGTCTGTCTACCTCAGAAAAGAACCTGAAGCATCTCAGGACAGGTGTATTCTGTCCCATTCTGCTCCATTCAGAGCTTTAGCTAGTCTGCAGCTTAACAGCTGAATAATTTGGCATTTTCCCAACACTTGGTAGAAATCAGCCCTTTTGAGAGTTGACCAGCGTTGAAAACAGGTGTTCAAGCATTTTTGGACAGATTGTTGTTGTTGTCCTTGCCTTTCTGCAGCTGCCTCTGCAGCTTTAATCATAAAATGAAATTAATGGCATTACAGTATGTGTTTGGTATACTTTTCCAGAAATCTGAGCAGGCATTGGTGATGAATGGAGTGAGAGTTAGCATTCAAGGAATAGAGGAAACATTGTAGGCTGGCAGTTTAGGAACCGTCAAGTGCTGAGAGATTGGTGAAGACAGGCAAAAAGTGTCTTTGGGCACCCTAGTGGATACTGATGCCTGACATATGAAGCTAGATAGCTTTACAAATTCTCCAGGAATTTTTCAAGATTTAGGTAACTGTTTAAATTATTTGCTGCAGGAAGGAGCCTGGAAACAGAGAAAGGGAAGTAGAAAAGTTGAGTGTTTTGCAGATGTTTATGTAATAGCACCATTGATGACTATTATTCTGCAATGGAATTTTTGCTAGAGGACCACAGGAAATAGTTTCTGGTTTTTTTTTTTCAGTGTTTGTTTGGGGGGTTTTTTGTTGTTGTTTTTTAATAGGGTAGTATTTGTTCTTCTGTGAAGTGAAAGGCAATGAGAAGGCAACAGTTGGATGCCATTGTGCATGTGTGTGTGTAATTGTTTGCCCTAAGTAAATATCAGATGTTATTTAAAACAACAAATTTCAAGGGAAACTTGTCCAGCTGGTTTGAGCTGAAGGTATTATCTTAATCAACACCAAGTGATTATATACAGTTAGAAAATGGGACATCCCCTCACATTTCTCTAGAGGGGGAAAAAAAAATTCAAAAAAGTCTTATTTTTTGGAATACTACAAGCTGATGAAGTGTCAAAAGTTGTTAAAAACTGCTTGTGGGGGAATAGTGGGCCTACCTGGGAGTGAGTCTAACCTGTTTGGTGGTCTTCTTTGTATGTGAGTTTACACACAAATGTCTTGGTTTTGTTTTGCAAAACATATTGGTGCTTCTTGTTGCACTTTGCATGTATAGATCTATAGGCGAGGAAGGGAAATGCATGCAGCGTATTTGTTTCGTAAAGTGGGGGACCTAGTTGTCATAAAACTTAGTATTAAAAGGCATTTCTGTTTTCTATGCCTATGCATCCCTTTGTAGACATGTTACACGTTAGAAGAAACACACAGAAATAAGAGAACTTGTACTGAAATGCCTTTTTATTCTGAAACATCTGAGAAGAGCTTTTCTCTCAACCATTAAACTCAATCAGGTGTCATCACAAGCAGCTAGATTGCACTTCCAGTGAGAGCGTATCAAGTTTAAAACTAGGTAGATTGTTTGCCAGTTGTAATGTAAGAGTGATGCTCCAAATCTGTAATTTCTGACTAGGGAAGGACCGATTCCAGAGAGACATTTATTAGAATTACCTTTCTCTGTTGAAAGATAATTTATTGTAATTTATTATAATTTTTTTGTTGAAACATGCGCTCTTTTTGATTTTTACCTGTCTTTAGTCTCCTTAGCAGCTAAAACTTAGCTGTTCTACTTTGTGGTTTTCAACACATGGACTGAATTTCCTTAACACATCGATTGCCCTGATGTGGGCTTTGTCACAGGAGATTCAGCACAGCAGGTTGAACAACTGCTCTATCATAGTTTTAGTTACTTGTGACAATGGTCAGTGAAATACTTCGGTGTGAGAGCACTTAAGTTTTTATCTTGAGTTCTGCTGGAGTATTGCATGTAGGGTACCTTCCGTTTAGAGGAGAAGTAATACATTTCAGTGCTCATTTGATATGAATTCTTAACAGGTTGTTGCCCTAAACATCTTGTCCCCTACAGAACACACAATTCTCTCATTTTGGTTTACAGTATTTTGGACTGGTGTTTTACCACAGCTCATAGATGAAGTTTCAGGACAATTTTTTGGCCGTATACATGGAAGTTAAAATATTCTAATTATTCTGTTGTAATTTTCAGTGCTCTTTAATAATTTTCTGTGTTAAGAAACACAGGTGATTAGACCACTGAAAAAAAAAGGTGGCCCAGGTTGGTGTAGCAAAAAGAATGTGAGATGACCATTCAGCTGCCTTAGTGCTTGTAGTTGGTAAAGGCATAATGGTATTCAGTTTGTGTGTGGAGGAAGCCTTAGTATATGGGTTTCTTTTCATAACCATCTCTTATATGAGAAAAGAATGAGAGACCTGGGACTATTAGAGAAGACTCAGGAGGGAAATCTTATCAATGTCTATAAATACTGAAGGGAGGGTGCAAAGAGGATGGAGCCAGGCTCTTTTCAGTGGTGTCCAGTGACAAGACCAGAGGCAATGGCCTCAGAGAACATCAGGAAACACTCTTCACTGTGAGGGTGACAAAACACTGGCATGGGTCACCCAGAGAGGTTGTGGAGTGCCCATTCTTGGATATATTCAGAAGAAGCCACCTGGACAGTCCCGGGCAAGCAGCTCTGTGTACCCTGCCTGAGCCAGGGACATTTGGCCTAGATGACTTTCAAAGGTCCCTTCCAAATTCAACCACTCTGTGATTTAAAATAGTATTCTTTCCAGTGCTGTGACCTCATTTCTGATCTTGTTCTCCAGAATCTGTATTGTAAAAAAAGGTGGAGATGCATTCTGTCTTGTAGGAGCAAATAAGTGCATGCAAGTCTCAGATAAATGGTGCATTGTCAGACAAGTGTAAGACTGGGGAACATATAATACATTTCTAAATGCTTAGGAGGCCTACAACTGTGTAAGCTCTTGATGGAAACTACTGAACTCTCCATAGGACAGAATTACATCAAGCCCTTTCAGGAAAACTGAAAACCAAAAAGGTGGCATGATCTTACTTAGTGGTCACCCATGCTGTAGCCTTTACAGTATATTGTGGAACTTTGCTACAACTGTATCTGTAGCTTCCAATATAAAGTCTTTATTATTCTTCTACACATGTAGGGCTTTTAAGGATACCGGTTTAGAGATGACACACTGAAAAGAACAGCTGCTCTAGACAAAGAGGGAGATTTTAATAAATCAAATATACTTATTTGCAAAAGAAATTGAGATGAAGTACAATTTAACTATCAAATAGCTATGGAAGGCAAAATAATATCAGTCTGAAATAAAATAGACATGCAGATTTGAGAAGAAAAGGCTAAGTTATAGAAATGCTTCTCATGAATCATGGATTTGACCTGTGCAGCTAAGACATATGAAGGTCTATAAGGGAAAAAAATAAAAGCTGCACAGTAATTCCCATCATTTTTAACTCCATCAGCCTTTTTTTGAGACCTTTCATTAAAATTGATAGAAGAACCTCTCCAACACTACACACAAGTCGTCAAATCCTTTATCTGGAAGGGTCAATCTGAAATAGTAGCAATTGTGTTCCTAAAAGCTGTTTCATGTTATCTTGTAAACTACACAATAAGCAGTAAATACATATTTAATAAAATATTATTGTGTTCAAGTCATCATTGGTGAAGCAGTATTTATCAACTGTAGTTTCTATATTTGACTTGAACTTGTGGTGAGCCTACATGCTTTCAAGTTGATGGTGGCAGTAGTACTGTCTGCATCGGGATATACACCGGATAAACAAAAGTAATCTCTGGCTAAACCAGCAGATACAATTGAAGTATTTGCCCTTTCAGTATTTCCATATTAAATTTTCTAAATCCAAGAATAGCTATGGACATACATGTTCTAAGTTCTCCACTGATGATGGTCTTTCAATATGTGAGTATCACGTAATGTTAAGATTTTTCATTCGGTCCTTTGGTGCTCAACAAGAAGAGTGCAGTGTGGCAACTGCAAAATCATCTTCAGTTACTGGAGGGCGTGATCAAAGTGAAGTCATCAGAGGGGGCTTCTTTCTTCTAAATATACTTTTAGGGCTTTTATTATTAGCTGGTTGTGGATAACTTTTAACATGAAGCCTCAAATATAGCTTGCATTTTCCCCCCAATTTTCCATTTAACATGAAACTTTCTCAATTTGAAAATTGTGTAAAGTTTGGAATTAAAATTAACTACAGGTATTTAAAGGAAACCGTAACAAGCTGCTTAGAGACATGAAAATTTTGTGTAGAAAGGTTTTCTGGTGAATAAGGATTTTCATCAGAACTAAGGTTTTATTACAGGAAAATGTCACTTTCTTCAAGACTTCCAAATTTCCATTTGCAGAAGAACTAATTTCAATTTGATGTTTCCCTAGAAGACTACTTTAAAAATCTTACGGTAGAATACCTTATTTTGGAAACACTAATTCAAAATTTTGCTGCTTCTATTTTGATTCAGAATGATATGTAAAATTAAAATGTCAAAATCATTACAAACCAAAAGAATGTTTAAATGGATTAATAATGTATGTTCAAATGTGCAAATGTTTTAGTTATATAGCCAGCTTCTTGGTAAATTTTGAAGTTTGTAAAATTAATGTTTCATGGTAAAAGAAAAAATGGGCTTTTTTTAGTTTCTTGTTCGTTAAGGTATTAACCAGAGGACTCTTAAGTTTAAATGTAATTGCCAAATTGTATAAACAATGTTAAAGTGTATTTTAATAACAACACCATATTGGTCAATAAATAATTTTTAATAGGAAATAACACGAATAAATAATGATTTTTAAGCATAATGACTTCATTATTAGTATTTTTTATAACTTTCCAAAATACATTTAATCATTTGAGTAGTATGAAATTTTTATCTGGAATATGTAAGTTTTACTTAAGCAACTCAGCTGTAACTGTCTAATGAGATATTTTACAACAGTAAATATGTCCTGAATAATTTCTTGAGAACCTGTTTTTATATGCACTTTTTTTTTCCCCTGAAGCACAGAGATAGTCCTGAAAATAATCCAGATACTCCATTTGAGTTCACACCTGAAAACAAAAAGGTATGCAGACAAAAAAAAAGTTAAATACACAGACTTTGTCTTTAGATCAGTACTGATTTGTTTTCCTTCTTTCCCCTTTAAAAAGCGAATAGAAGCGATCATAAACAACTACCCAGAGGGACACAAGTCTGCAGCTGTCATGGCAGTATTGGATTTGGCCCAAAGACAGCATGGATGGTTGCCCATATCAGCTATGAACAAGGTATGTAATACTTCATTATGTTTCAAGCATAATTTTACTGTTTTCTTTAAATATCTTACTAGAATATTAACCTTTATTTATCGAAGCATACTAATATGGGAATTGACATGTGGCACAGAACTGTGAGAATTCCCTACAGGACTACATTTTTAAAAATAAAAGGGAAAACTAATGCAGAAAACTCAGGGCTGTGTTTACATAATGTTAGCTTATTGCTAGAAACTACAGACAAAACAAAAATTACATGAGCTCTATTCAGATAGGCTCTTCTCCTAGAATCTTCCTGGAAGTAGGAATAGAAGCTTCAAAGATTTTGTTCTTTGAATTTGGAGAAAGAAAGGGGAGGTAACGGTGGTGGGGTTTTCCTCTTCCCAGATTAGAGTCACTGCACACATTGCCTGGATTGTACTTAATCTCTAGGTCTGTAAAGACTCTGCAGAGCAGCATTAGTGTAGTAGATGTCAGGAGTGTTGTGTAAATGCCTCTATAGCAAGTGCCTGGAAGACTTGGCACATTATTTATTAAAATTGTCTCAAAATAAGCAAGGAAGCAACTACACTGCTCCAAAGTGAGAGGTTGCAAGACAGTAACAAAATACCAAGGAAATGTGTTTTATATTCATACAAATAAATCCATTGTATTTTGTGTTACAATCTGGCATATCATTAGTTTTAAAGTGAAAATTTTTAAAGTCAGTCAAGGTATGCTAAATGAGGATTGCTACAGAAATTACTGAAGGAGTTTAATGTGCATTTAAAGAAGAGCAACTCATGTTTCTGCAGCGTAACATAAAGCCTCAACTCTTCATGAATGCTGTCAAAGTATGTTTGTTTAAGTTTCAGATTGATTTTATGTGTGGAAGGATCTTAAGCCTTTTAAGTGAACAAATTTTTTCCGTGATTTGTTGTTTGCCTGCTATAGAAACTGGAACATAAAACAGTTACATTATTGAAACCAGAGCCAGTTCTCAACTTGAGCAATTTGCCAGGGTTCCAGGTTAATGAGGTCAGGGATACTTGCAGAAGAACTGGCTGTGTGGAGGTCGTGCTTCACTCCCTATTTATTAGTTGTCACACCAGTCTGCAGATGTAGCCATGTAGCCAGAACCTGAGGGAGACCTGCTCTGTAAGATTAGGTGAGCCTGTAAGTATTCCCTTACCCAAAGGCTTAGCAAAAGGTTAGTGTGGGCCAACTGGTATAAGATTGTTCATTCAGACAGCAGAAGTGCAGTGTGAGCCGGAGCAGGCACTGAAAGCTGAAACCCAGCTGACTCCTCGCGTCTGCCTGTGTGACATTAGGTGCTGGAGGGGAGTCAACTCCAGCTCCTTGCTGTTCTAATCCATGGCTTACTGGAGTTTGTGCTGAAGCAGGATGATGCCAGTTACAGTAACTCAGGTGTCTGGTCTTGGCACTTGGAATACATTTGTGCTTTGATACCCACCCCCACAGTCTTATCCATTATTGCAAACAGACAGGTGACTATATTGAAATGGTTTTATAAATGCCTTTACTACTGCCCTGTCAGAGTTCAATATAGCATCTGTTTTCCCTGTGTTACAGGTTGCTGAAGTTTTGGAAATGCCTCCCATGAGAGTGTATGAAGTAGCAACCTTCTATACCATGTATAATCGCAAACCTGTTGGGAAGTACCATATTCAGGTCTGCACTACCACGCCGTGCATGCTGCGGGACTCTGACAGTATTTTAGAAGCCATTAAGAAGAAACTTGGTATGACACAAATTTGTAATATACTTCTTGTATTTTTTTACCTTTAGTTAATGTTCTTCACGTGGGGAAAGAAAAACTGGCTGTGTTAGACTTAATAATGTTCACATGGGCCTACCTCTCTAGCCTGTCAGGGCCCCTCTGGATGGCAAACATGATGTTAATATAACTTAGGAATTCTCCACAGAAAAAGTCAATTGAGAATGCTGCATCATATGGGATGTAAGGAGTGCTCGTGGGTTTTGTGTGGGTTGGGTTTTTTCCTCCTTTTTGCATGGTTATGGGGAGAAGAAAGGGTAAGATCAGCAACTTAACAGTTCTTAAATATTAAGTCAAAAGCTATGCTAACATTTCCCCAAGAACCAATGGTAAGAGCTGCAGAACAGCTGCTGATTATCTCGCATTTCATATACTGCATTGTCTGAAAAAGGCATATTTAGATGAAATTTGTCTTGTTACTGCAGATAGCTTAATTTCAACTGAATCTCTTAAAGCAGTAAGGATGATTCTGTAGCTTTTACTGAGACAGAGGCCTTACTTAGACTCTTCTTATTTATCTCCCACTTCTGTCTAAGAACTGGAGGAAAACTGCTTTTCAGCATTCAGGGTTCCATGGAATATTTTGTAGAGATCAGACTCTGTTACTTTGACTAACTTGCCTTTGGGGAAGGTCTGCATCTGTAGCAGTGGAATAATGTCATGGAAGCTAGGTTTGTGTACAGTGCTGTTCAGTAAATAATCCTTTGTGTATAAACTCAGAAGTTGCTTATGAATTTTCAGCTAGTATTGTTAATGCTTGGATCGTGTTAATTTGGGAATTTCATATTCAACACTGTATATTAACATTTCCTACCAGCACATAAAAGCTCTGTTTCCGTTTTTCCATTCTGTTGTATTACTAAAAATGTTCCTGAGAAGATCTGTTCCATTTCTTAGAATTGTCATTTCATGGATATTTCTCAGTGAATTACATCTGTAAATGAGGTCTCAAAAATGTAGCTGAAAACTGACTTCATATTAGAATCTTTTGTTCAAGGGAAACATTTTGCACTCAGAGGGTTTAGCTGTGCAAGTGTTTCTAAGGCCAAAATAAAAGTAATGCAATGTCTGTGGCATACTTAGATTCATGCTTTATTCATCTTGTACAATAATCACTGCTTAACCTAATACTGTTTATTGATTTAGGTATAAAAGTTGGGGAAACAACACCTGATAAACTCTTCACGCTGATAGAAGTGGAATGTTTAGGTGCTTGTGTAAATGCACCAATGGTACAAATAAATGACAATTACTATGTAAGTACTGCATTCCTTTTTCAAAGATTAAGTTTCCTGTCTGGGTTACCTGTATGTTCAGTTGTTCCATATTCTGAAGTTTTAGTCAGTTTTTAAATTCCTATTGGCATGGACAACTTATAACGTAGAGCATCTTTTAGTTTCTTGGCCTCTTCCTAGAACACTTCATCTGTATGGAGTGTATCATTGTATTTTGCATTATATAAGAGGAATGACGCCTTTCTGTGATAGCGGTCTGCCTATAAATCTGGAATTTTTAAATAGGTAGGTATTGGATAAGCTTTTAGAAGCACTTGAAAGCAGTCTGTTGGAAAGCATGGATTAGTTTAAGAAGTGTTCTCTTGAACTGTACCCACATTTTTGTTTGGTCACAGCTGGCACCATTCTGCAGTATGTGCCGTGGTGTGTGTATAGTGGGCAGGCAGAAATCTAGCTCACTAACACAAGAAGGAAGCTGAAAATGCAAATCCTTGTTGTACATGGCCAGCATCAACATTGTTACTTTTAACATAATTTCTGCAACTATATACAAACTAAAAATGTTAACATTAAAATGACAGTAGGCTTTTTAATTTTCCTGATTCTTTAAACAAGTATGTGGGTTATTGAATAGGATCAAAATCACCTATTCTCTAAGGTCATACTTATGAGAATCACTAATCTGATGAATTTTGAGTGCTGCAATTAGCACAATTGCTGACTCTGTTTTTCTGAAAATTTAGTGGGTTTTTTTTTTTTTTTTACAGGAAGACTTGACACCCAAAGATATTGAAGACATAATTGATGAGCTAAAGGCTGGCAAAGTTCCCAAGCCAGGCCCAAGGTATGCTATATTTGTATAATATTGGCCACTACTTGAAGGCTGATCCTTCTGAGAAGCTGAGTTCCTGTTCCAGTGATTTGAGTTCACCAGCCACAGCTGAAAAGCATTAATTTACTCAACAAAACTGCAGGCATTCAAAGCCAAAATGAACTCGGAAGAACTGAGAATTTACATGTTCTTGATGACTGACCAGAAGAACATGAAATGTGAAAACAACCAATTCTGATTTGTCTTAGTGAATGTTACCTGTTGGATATTTTGTCTAGGTCATTTAAACCAACAAATGTGTGTTGGTTGGTTGGTTCATTGTATTGTTTTTTTCAATTCTGGAGAAAACACAAAAGATTGGAGCTTTGTGAAAGTGTTATTATTGCGTAACTTTTCGTATTTTTTTTTCCACTGTTCTTTTTTAGCCCAACTATGTGTTTGTGGTGATGGAGGAATTAATTTGACTTGGGTGTTACCTATTGTTTCTAGGAAGTTTGGTTTGGTTTGTTTGTTTGGGTTGGTTTTTTTTGAATACAAGAACAATAATCCTAAAATAGTTTCAAAAAACACAGGGAAGCATCTGTAGCAAAAAACAGGACTGGTAAAATTGGATGCTGCCTGGCCAACCTATAAATAAATATAAAACTACTGGTCCTATGTTGCATTTCAGTTATGGAACCATTTGAATTTGGAATCCTTTTAAGAGTAGCATCACACTTCTTTTGAAGGATGAATGGAGAGAACAAAAAAATTTAGTGGCTTCAGCCTTAAATCAGATTTGTAACTGTCTTCTACCCAGTGACAAACAGAATCTGACATTGTAACAATACCAGCAATGAGTAAAACTGCTTTCATTTTTCAGGAGTGGACGTTTTTCTTGTGAGCCAGCTGGTGGCCTTACTTCTCTGACTGAACCACCCAAAGGACCAGGCTTCGGAGTTCGAGCTGACCTCTGAAGATTTTTGTAATATAAGATGAACTCTCTGAAAATAATAAAGTATGTGTAATCTAAGTAGATCATGTACACTCATGTTTGTTTTCTTAAAAAACAACCAACTAGCAGCAATTAGAATATATAACTTAACAGTTTTAACTACTGCAAGCTTAATCAAAATTCCAGATCATAAGAGAAGTGGTTCTGTAAACTGCAGAGTGACTCACTGAATGAGTCCACTTATGATCACTGAGAGTTCAAAGCTGCATCTTTTGATCTGTCCTTGAAAATTCTTTCAACTTTTTACAAGGTTCTTGGAAGAAACAACAAAACTCACTAAATTTCAGTTCTGGCAAATGCGCAAGGAACCAAACTGAAAGGAGATCATTTGACAAAACGTCATCGTATTATTTTTATTTCTACTTTATAAACAAATACATACAAACAGGAAAAGGTTATCCAAGCAGTATTGTGTTAAAAAAAATCTGGTAGGTTCAGTAAAAAGTGATTGTTCTTGATCTTAAGTACCATACAGTCGCAAGGAAAAATGTGAAAATTCTTTTTATTATGTTACCAAAAAAACCCTCCAAACTGATGTAGTACTCTACTGAAAGAATGAACAGCAACGAGAAGCAACTTCCCCTACAAATTTATTCAGTATAGACAAGGTATGCAGTGGAAGTAAGACAGAATATACCAGAATAGTTTAACTCACGGCTAAGGGTAGTAATATCTCATAATGGGTATTTGATCTGCAGTTCCTTCTTTGACCTTACTGCTGTGTGCCAGCTCCTTTTAACAACTAATCTGTGGGAAACTGAGGCATTTCTTTCAATAAAAAAAGATAATTTTTAAAAAAATTGACTGCATATTGATGCTTAATACCTATGCTTATAAAATTGAGCAAACACTTTAGATGTGTACACACCAGGCGTGCCTTTCCCTGTGAATTAGGAAATGTGGACACATCAGTCCACATACCATGTGGACTGACACATACCATGTCTGCCTCTTCTAAAATCTGCCACGGAACTTAAATCCTTAATGTGATGGATGAACTGTATTATTTATAATTTTAGGTTATATTTACTTTTGATAGTCTGATTAACAGTAGTTCCCCAAACTGTTCTCCCTCTTCTGAGTTAAATTTTGTTTTTACAGATTCCCTGCATAATGACTATCTTATGTAGTCTGTTCATGCATGACCTTTATTTCAATAGGCTCCACGAAGTGCCTTAATATACTAATAAAAAAGTAGTGTTACAGTTGGTAATTCTAAAAGCAAAATATACCTGGAAATCATTTGTATTAAAAACTTGCTAGCTCTTCCAAATGACTAAATTTATAAAAGAAAATAATCCAATTGCATACAAATGGAAAAGTAAATTTAACAAATAAATACAAGTAATGAGTGAAGCAGTTTCTGAATAAGCATGAAAACCAAAAATCTTGTGTAGAAGACAGTGCATCTGAGAAAATAGTACATAGCATGAAACATTATTTGTCATTTATTTAAAGTTCCTGAATGCTCTTCTGAAAGGTCACTCCATGTTTGTCATAGCCACAGGCCTTGTAGCAGGCCAGGCAGCTGGCACTATGTAGGACTTTGAGACATGCGACAGAGGGAATATTACATCTTGATGCAAAGACAGATTCAGTATCCCAGTCTAACTAAGCTGCTTGCTCAACTATAACAACAAAGTTGTTTTCTATTTCATACAGCCTCACCTTATTCTAACCTGAGGTGAAAGCAGGCAATTATTTTTGAAGTACATGTTGGATAAAAATGAGGATTTTGCATGCATTGTGGAGCTATCATGTGCTACAATTTTGTACCTAACTCTGAAATTAATGGGATTGCCTAATGACATTGAAGGGAAACATAGTTTTAGACCTGCCAAGTTTCAAAGTTCCAAGTATACAAAACCAAAGGTCTAGAATGGCACACTTCTCATTTGTAAAGCCAGACAGAATTTGTGGCCTTGTTCCACTTTTCTTCCCTATTCATTCTATCTGTACATGAAAATTTTGATGTCTGTCTCATCAGCAGAACATGGACCTCAAAGGTTTCCCATTTGTTGAAGACTGTTACTGATATTCCACAGAGAAGTTGTCAGTCATTTTGATGCAACCCACAAGAGTCCGCCAATCAGTTCACTGGAAAAGGATAATTTACATTATCCTTACTGTGTGGCAAAAATCTGATACATCGCTGTTTAGACTGAGTATTGTAGGGCAGCTGTAGGACTGTGAAACCACTGAAGAAAATAACCATTACTCTTCTCTCTCATCCTACCCACTTCATCCATTATATGAGGCTTTATGACTCCGGTTTCTACATCAAAAAAGTTTGGGCATTCATTGTATTGAGAAAAATGATAAAAAATTCACATCTTGCATTATTTAAATTTGAACATTTCAAACATCTTACCTAGAAATACATATTCTGCAGTACGTGTTACATGTAGTTGTTTACTATATAGAGAATTATTTTCACAATGGTAACTTATGCGGGACTGCGATGAGCATCAACAAAGTTATTTTATAAGAGTTCCAGAACAGGGCAAGAATTGATATATCCAAGTTCTCTTTTCTGTTCTTGAACAGCTGTAGATAATACCTTGTGCTTGTTTTTACTAGTAGTAAAAAGGTATTTTACTAGTAGTAGAATGTTTAAGACAATAAATATTAACAGGACATAATTTTCATTATCCTCAATTGCAGAGTGTTACTAATGTTAATTCTGGGCAGTGGCACTAATTATATCCTGGATTGTAAGAGTACTGGATAGCTTGTTAAGTGAAAAATGAGTCAACTATGGCAACACTCAACACACTCCTGAAACTGGTAAACTGGTAATGCAGCAGCAACAGAACTGATTCTATCTTTTTATTGGTCTTGTTTGCTCCCCTTCAATGAGGGAAAAATTAAAGAACTTACATACCATATTAATTCTCTGAAAGTGGAGAAAAAAAGAAGTAAAAGAAACTGGGGAGGAAAAAAAAGACTACCTAGAGATGATTTTAAAATAGGTACAGTCTTGAAAAAGAAAACATGATTTAGAACACAGAAGCAGAAGACACACAAAGCATCCACTGGACTTGAAGGAGTGGGAAGTGGTGGTTCTTTCCTTTGGTGGAGTAATAGGAAGCTCCATTTGATACCCAATGGTATGTTTGGTGTTGGATAACAGAAAGGATTTCCATGGCCACCACACACTGCTAGAAGAATGTCATCTGGAACAGTGTTCTGTCATTAAATAGGAAGAAGCAATGAAATTTAGTTTCACCCGTGCAGAAGCTGCTGGGTCCAGTGGCTAGCCTACCAGTTCTACTAAAGGCTGGTGCATGTGCTTTCCACCTGCGTGACATCCTGCAAGTTCTTAGGATCAAGATTTTTGTAATGCGGTCTCAGATTTTCAGTCCTTCAATCACTAGACTGAATTCAGCAATCACACGGTTCTGCCGGGCACTGAATCTGTTTGTCTTGATCAAGACCAGTAGTTCACACAGCTGGTAATACAGGATGTTTCACTGGGGAGAGCAAATCAACTAAAGTGCTTCCCACGCCATGTAGCTACAAAAGCATTTTGCAGCTGTGCTCTATGTAAAAGGGAGGGACTTCTGCAGACAAGGGGAAGAAACTAATGTAGGGGTAGCAATTAGCTGTCAACTGACTGGTGCTTTTCATTAGTCCAAACAGTTTTTCAGTTACTGATAGATATTATTATGAGATCTTAACATCTGTTGCAGATGTTGCTCATGAGACTCCTCTCAGCTGCTGGTTCTGAATCCCTCCTAACACGCACCCAGCTCCTGGAACCGCGTGCTACTCATGCACAAAGATCAAAATGCAGAATCACAATGCCGTGCCACATCTGTAGCCTGTCATGTTTTAGAGTGTGAAACCCTGTATAATACTTTGAGAAGAAAAATTATTCTGCATTGGGAAACAGTTCTTACTCCACTTAAGGCTGTCTGCCTTTCAATCCGCTTGCCACCCAAACGATGATCTCTGCAATCAACCTGACAAGAAAGAATATGAACAGAAGGCAACTCCCTTTGTTACATGGCCACCAGTGCTGGCAGACATGCTCCTAACAGTACTCACTGTACCCTAGCAGAATCAAGTGAAAACAAAGGCAGTTGCATTATAACACAAATGATCTGTTTCAGCATTTGTACAGTAAGATTGTGAAAGAAAATGAGAGAAGTTTGCCTAAACAGTAAGCTGTTGTGCAGCATGAAAACATGAGAGATCTGTGATGCCTTCCTCTACCCATGCCGGTACATAATGGGTGGAGATCTGAATATAAGGCAAGTCCACAATAGGCAGCCTTAATCAAAGTAATCTTGTAATTCTGAAAAAAATTCACTTTTCTGACTTGAATAGTAAATACTAGGGATTTTCTACACAGTAACAGATGATCCAGAATTAGAGCGAGCACAGCAATTAAGACCATGCTAAAGGACTTTGTTTAGCTGCCTTCTCAAAATAATACACCTGGTAGGTAAACAATCTTTAGCACCTCCCAGAAACAATGTGAAGAGTATTATTTGGGAACCAAACAGTACAGCACGACACAGGTTCCACAAGTCTCACCATATACTACTGTTTTAATAAGGAGATGCAGAACCTTTCACGAGGGCAGATGAATGACGCGTTTCCAAGGCTGCAACCACGGCTAGGACGTCAGTCTACTTCTCAAACCTCTTTTCATGCGTTTATATGACGTCTGGCTTATTGGTGCAAGCAACGCACCCCCTAAAAAACTGAACACCTGAAGTCGTCTGGTCCTGCAACTCCACGCCTGCCCTTGCCGGGAGGGAACGACAGGCGGGTGCGGATGGGGACTGTGCCTGAGCCAGGGGGGGATGCGGCGCCGACCAGACCCCCAGGCGCGGCGGGACCGGCGTCCCGAAGCCTCCCGAAGGCGAACGGCTCCCCGGGCTCTCCGGCAACGCGCCACACGCACCTGTGTCCGGGGGCTTCTCCCGAAAGCTGCGGGATCTTTAGCTGCAGCCCCTCCGTCCCTGACCGTGCCCGGTTGCCCATCGGGACGGGAGATGGGGTAGGACGGGATGCGATGCGCCCGCAGCCCGGGCGCACGCGCACTGCACCGCTCCGTTAAAACTCACTGCGCCATCGCCGCCGGAAAAACCCCTCCCCGGGGAGGGGGCGGCAGGGACAGGACGGGGAAAGGTGGGGCGCGCCGGTGGTTCTAGGTCGGCTCCCGTCCCACGGCTGGAGCGGGACTGGAAGGCTCTCGTCCGCCACCTCGTCCCGTTACCGGCCGCCGCCGCCGTCGGGGCCGCCATTTCCAGAAGGTTCCAGCGGCCGCGGCCCAAGAGGGTGCGCGGCTCCCCCCGCCCGCCCCACTCACCCCGGCGCGTGCGCAGTGCTCGCGTCCTCCCGCCACCGCCCTCTTCCCCCCGCTCCCCCCCCCCGGCTTCCCCCTCCAGCCTCACTCCTCGAGCCCGTTATTCCCCGCCGCCCCGCGGGCGTCCGTGCACGTCTCCCTCGGGATGGCGGTAGGAACGGAGCGAAGAGGAGCGGTGCCACACCCCCCGCCCGAGCGCTGTGTCGTTGGCGGCGGCGCCGCTCGCCCGCGTCCCGTGCCCTGCGCGAGGGCCACGTGGGCGGCTCGCGGCCAATGGGAGCGCGGCTGGGAAGGGGCGGGGGGGCCACAGGGGGGGAGCGGAGCGGCGCGCGGGGCGTGAGGGAAGGAGGGAGACAGGGAAGGAGGGAGGGAGGGAAGGAAGGAAGGAAGGCAAGCAGGCGGGCGGGCGGGGTGTTTGCAAGCCCCCGGCAGCCCCAGCGCCCGGAGCCGCGGCTGAGCCCCAGCCCCCGGGTACTGCGAGCGGCACCCGCTGCCCTGCCCAGTCCCCGCGGCCGCGCCGTCCACGGAGAGAGCAGCAGGAGGAGGAGGAGGAGGACGCGTCCCGCTGCCGCGCTCCCGGGAGAAGGTAAGGACCGGAGCGCACCTTCCCGGCTCGCGGCGGGGACCGCCGGCCCCACCCGGTGCCCGCCGAGTGCCGCCTCCTGGCCCCCGAGCGGCGGGAGCGCCCGCCGGGTGCCGCCTCAGGGGTGTCACGGCCGGGCAGCGGGCACCGCGCCGCCGCCCGGCCCCGGCCCCGGCCGGCCGCCCTGTCAGCCCGTCAGCGCCGCGGCGGGAGCCATGGCCGCCGCTGTCACCGCCCGGCCCGGCCCGCCCAGCACGGCCCCTGCCCCGCCGCCCGGCGCCGGGGGGTCCCCGCGGGAGGCAGGGCCGGGAATGTGCGGGGGGAAGGCAGGGAGGCGGCGGCGCACGGGCGAGCGGGGCGCGGGTGCCGAGCGCGGCATGGCAGTGTACACACACATAGCGCACACGCCCCGCCTCCGGGTCCGGAATTTCGGCTGCTCCCCGCAGCCTCGGGAGTTGCTCCGCCGAGGTCGGCCCCGCCGAGGCTGCCCGGCAGGATAACGCCTTCCCGGCCAGCGCCAGGCAGCCGCCGCCGATGTGGATGGAGCGCAGCACAGGTGACAGCAGGCAACAAAGGAAGGGCAAGGAATGAGAGAATGCCAGGCTCGGTTGTACAGTTCTTCATTCTAGTTACAGCCTGAGGTGCCATTGATAATATTCGGCCTTTCTGTGTGTGTGTGTGTGTCTTTTTTTCCCAAAGGACCGTGTACCTGATGAGAAATAAAAGGATTTTTAATTTATTTTTCCTTTACTTTAAACTCCCCAAGAAAATGAATAGTTTACAGAATCACAGAATCAATTAGGTTGGAAGAGACCTCAGAGATCATCGAGTCCAACCTGTGACTGAACACCACTGTGTCAACTAGACCATGGCACTGAGTGCCACATCTAGTCTTTTCTTAAATGCCTCCAGGGATGGTGACACCACCACCCCCCTGGGCAGCCCATCTCAATATCGGTACTATTATTTAATATCAGTATTACCAGCTAGAGGTCTTGTGGAAATTGCCTGGACGCTGTCACTGCATTCCATGCCTTTCTTCTGTTGTCCATGTGATGCGGAGGAAAGTCTGAATTTTATACCTCTGAATTACGAGGTAATTCATGGGATGAAACAAATCTTTAATGGAGAAAAGTGAGTTGTGTTGCTTATAGGAACAAAAAGCTATTGGACAGATGTGGAACAGTCCAAATGTACTTATGTTCCAGGAAAAAACTGTCTAATCTTGGAACGGTAGGAAGGGGTGAGATCATCGTGTCTATAAGAAATCATTAACTATTATTAAAATAATTCACTTTTATTGACATGTCATTATTTGGTGTTGGGGGGCACTTCTCTCTAGTTTTGAAACAGCAAGGGTTTGGGTGTTCTTCAATATGTAATTGGCAGCTCAGTTACTCTAGGTAGGGACATGGTGAGCTACTCACAGGTGCTGTGTAGCTGCAAGGAGCCAAGCATCCTATGATTTCTTTCCTTCTTCCACTGGAATCCTTTGCTACAGTTCAGTGGCTAAGAATCCCCACAGTAATAGATCTTCAAAATTATCTGAGATGTTAGGGTATTTCAGCTGTTCTTGTCATTTGAGGGTTGTGCAGGTGTTGGGTCTCTCTCGCTTTTCTTCACTCTTAATGATGGAAATTCAGACTCCGAGCTGACCTTGTGAGTTGATCAGCTGGGGACCTTAGTCTCACCCTCTGTGAATTTAGTAGGTTTCCGTGCAAGCTTGAGTCTGTTTGAATAAAATTGCAGGATTTGAGGTACAGCAGAATACTTGTTCAGAAAGGTAGTGGTGATCCCATTGACTACCTGTGTCTTTTTATACCGCACCTTCCCCTTAATACTTTTCTGTATGTGTCTTGCAAGATGAAATGTCAGGGAGTACCAATGTTTTTCTCATCACCCATGGGAGTATGGTGGCATTTTTGTGGCGATGTCAGTTTTTCAGTGTGTGTTACGTGAGTCCCTTCTGATTTCCTGGCTTTTCTGGACCAATCACTGAGTGCGGGCAGATGATCAGAGAGCCTTTGGTTCTTTCACAAAGAAGACAGTTCAATCTTTCAAATATAAATATTTTTGCCTTCCCGTTGCCATCTCTTCGTGTGTTCTTCTCCCACCCAGAAGATTATTCAAAACCATTTGTGAGCTCTGAAGACTACAGACGTTCAGGCTTAGGACAGAAGTTGTGTAAGAAAGCAAGGCCCATGCAACAAACTTAAATTCGTGTATGGTTTCTTCCAGCAGGCTTGCACAATAGTAACTTCTTAGAGGGAGAGTCTTTTAATAAGCAGGCTGAATGAGTGCTTGTATGAAGCTTCCATGTTTGCTTGGCATTAGTTGCAGGAGGTGCTGCTATCTTACCACTTACCTTAGGATTGAAAGCATATCCTGAAAGTTGAATACCAGTGTTTATAAATTAGCGGTCATCAATCATAGTCTTAAACAGCAGTTTCCTTGCACTTTTAGGTGTCTGTTTAAATAGCTACAAACCCCATAAGATGTTGCAGGTGACTAGGTGAACAGTCCTGGATATCCTTTTTAGTGGAAAAATGGACACCTAGAAATGTCTGAGCTAGAACTTTTTCCTCAGTATTGGGCATACAGACAGGACAATTCTATTTGTCGAACTGATTTACCATGTTCAGATGATCCTAGGTTGATGAAATTGCCTGGAAGACCAGTGCAGTTGGTCCTCTTTAAAACTGGAAAAAACTATTGATCACAAAATAAGTAATGATTAACTTGCTACCACATTGTTAATATACACACTCAGAAGAACTTCCTTGACATTTTTTAGGATCTTACCGAATGAAGAAATGGGATGGGCATAAATGTTTGGTGTTTCTTCTTTTCCATGTTCTGTTGCAGATGGAGTATTATAAATGTTGATTGGTCATTTAGTCTCCAAATCAAACTATTTTTTTAACTACATCATTAGACTCTATTTAGACTCTAGTGACAGATGGTATGAAATAAATATTAGCACAAACGCAGTCTTACATTTTGTGTTATTACACTGAATGATTTTGTTAGCAGAATCACAGAAGTCAGAACCCTGCTAACATCTTCAGTTTTTTCCTTATCAGTTCATTATTGTTCCAGAACCAAGTGAAGTCTTACGAAGTTCTTCTAGAAGCTTATGGAGGCAGTTGAGGGCCTTTATTGACACCTTGATTAAAGGCTAAATATTCATTTAAAGAGAGACTTGAAGCCCTTGAGAGTATGACTTTGCCTTGGCTTATTTTGGGTTGTCTCCCTGGATCTGACAAAGCATCCTTATGTCTGGTTTAACTGCTTTTATGTTTAGCGAACAACAAATGAATAAACACTCCTCAGTGTTATGGCTTCTACTCAGAGTGCTCTAGATAGTGATAACATCACAAGAGGATGAGTTTCATACTGATTTATATTAAAAAAAGCCATTGGCAATGTTAGAGACAGAATTATGGGCTATATTAGAGACAAAAAGTAAAAATGAACACTGAGGAGAAAGACTTGATATGTGTAATTTTCTCCTCTGCTCCTGTCTTGTGCTTTCTACTTGTAAGGAGTCTGGTGGAGATGGAGAGTATTGGAACAACTCTACTTGCTCTAAATCTTGCATTTGTGCATTTGTGAGGCTGGAAAACATCAGAGGTAGAAAGCAGTTTTTTCCCATCTGAGCTTCAAAATGTAAATGCAACATAAACCAAATAACACTTAACACATTTGTAGGAGTACTCTTGTGATAGATCTTAGAAAGTTCCATTGCTTGATGACAACAAAATGAGCGTACTTATGTGAAGATGTTTCCTATGGTTTCCTTTCACTTTCAAAGCGAAACACCTTTTGTGTTAGTCCTACTTGATAGGTGTGCGGCTACTCAAACCTCTCAGGCTTTCCTGACTTTCTTAGCTGTTTTGTGGAGATGTCTTCCCCGTGTTTATGTGTCCTTCAATACTGCGTGCAACAAAGAACCAGCTGAGAGAAACCAACTTTCAGTGGTGCGCTACACTGTTCAGCAACCTGCTAATCTGTGTTCTTACTACTAGTGTAATGAGAAAGAGAAAATGAAACTTTCATTTAGTGATATTCCCCTTCTAGTGTGGGTAGTGCTAATCCATTCATCTTTTGACTTCAAGAAGAAAGAGGTGTCTTGACAGCCATATTACCTTTTTTAAATAAATAAAAAAATCCCATCTTTTGTCTTGAAAATAACTGGTTCTTTGCTTTCCGGTCCCATTGATTCTCCAGATGACACAGTAAAACATTAATGAAGGTTGATTGCAGTACTCACTGTAGTTTTACAGCTCTAAATAGTTATACTTATCTGCAAACAGTATTCTGGTTGTTCACTGTTTCCACTCCATCTGTTCTCTTGCTATTTCTTTTCTCCCCTGAAGAAAAATTACTTCTGTAAAGGAAATGACAGATGATTTTGTTATTATTTTTGTGATATGTGGCGATGGCCAAGAGGTGGCAATAAAGACTGTTGCATATTTTGCACGTCTTCACCATTTAGCCAGGACAAAACCCTCTGTTACCCAGTTGAGAACCTGTGAGTAAACCAAACTTGCTTTCTTTCCTCCATCTGCTGCTTTAGGTTGTTCTCATCAATAGTAGCACTCAGGTGCACAGTTTTACCTGTGGTGAACCCTGCTAAAGTTGAAGGACTGTGAGTAGGTGTTGGCAGTTTATCTGGTTTTAGCTCTTGAAGGGCCTTTGCGTGCTTTTAAGTGATGTTCCTTCTATCAGTGCTGCAGATAAGTTGTGGGTTTTCTTGGTTTTAGATTGACAAATTCTCCTAAAGGCCTAAATAGAAGTTACTGAGGTTCTAATAATAATATATAGCAGAGATGTGAAATCTCTTGTCTTGGAGATCCTTAGAAGGTTCCCAGAGGAAAAGTAGATTTCCTGTAGAAGGAGTTTAAAATTATTTGGCTGTAGGCTTGCTTATCTTCAGTTTGCCTAAATACTGATAGAAAGGCTTTTAAGTTTTTCTTTGGTAGACTCTGCGTATGCAATAGTCTTTCCTAATTGACAAATGCCTACTTATTTTTTAAGGAGTAACCGGTAGATCAAACCTGACGTTTACAACTCCACTTCTCTGTTTAGTGTAAAGGGAGTATCACATTATGCTAAACATCTGTGCAGGTGCTTCCTTTGAACCCATAGCTCATCCTACAAAAGACTCAAGAGGAAGCACCTGCAAACATACAAGTTTTTAGACTTGTAGATTAAAAGAGTTGACTAATGGATTTTGCAATAAGTGTCTTTGGCTCCTAAGAACCAGAGTTCTTGGGCTAGCAAATTTCTTTTCCTTCCCCAGAATGGATTTCCTCTTTGTAAAATCAAGGATCTTCTTAACTTTGAGAGGCTATTCAGAATAAAAAGAGATCCCTTCGGGCACTCCAGAAGCTTGTCTGTGTCTGATTCTAAGACATGAGGTTGTTTTTCCATAGAAATGTTTATTTTGACACCAAGGTATGTCCCTCAGTAGGAATATGATGTGTATATTCTATGTGGCTGTCTTAATGATATGATTTGAGTATGATATCCATACTCACAAGCCACACAAGTTCTTCTAGCCACCCGTGTAAGTATTTGTTGGAATAAATGCTGTCCTGACTATGTAGCAGAAGTTGCTGGAGAATGTAGAAGGCACAAACCTTTTCTTATGCTGAACATGTCAGCAGGAGGAGAGAACTGCCAGGAGACTTGCTGCCACTGAGGTAAAGAACATCTGCTTTTCTGATTCATGGGACAGACTCAGACTAGTTGAGATCAGAGGGCAGCTCTGGAGGTTATCTAGTCCGCCCCCCGCTTGCTGCAGGCTCGGCTAGAGCAGATTGCTTATGGTCACGACCAGTTGAACTTGACTGGAATTTGACCGACTAGTGCAAATAAGATGTGAAGCTCTAATTTTAGTTAGTCTGTTGGGATTGCTTGCTGAACTTATTGTTCAAGACTTGACAAATTATAAAACTGTCAAACCTGGGTTTTTTTCCCCAGCTGTTGTAGGCATTGTGTTTTTCCTGACTAATTGAATTTTTAGTAGTCAGAGGATGCATTCTTCTTGTACTGCCTGTGTGTGGTAGTCTTGTAAAGCTGTGGTGCATTCTACTAAGTGTAGCTACACAGATACTTAATATGTCTTTTTTTTTTTTTTTTTTACTTAAGTGACTAATTAACTGGTTGTATAAATAAGACATCTTTCACATTTTTCCTCTTAAAAATGCAGTTTCTGATTTTTCTTTTTTTTTTAATGAAAGAGAAGACAGCCGGGTATGTCTTCTGTATATTGTTTGTGCTAGACCTTCTCGAAAAAAGTCTCTTCCAGTGCTTGCAGCTCTGACTAAGCTTTTGAGTAAGAAATTGAAAAACCTTATTTTCAATTGCCGAAGGAGATATACAAAAAGTAGCTGAAGTAGAAATTATTAGTAAGAGAATTTCTTCAGAAATTAATAATTTGAATATTGAGAACATCTGAAAAGAAACTTAATATTTTTTGATGTCTCAGAATTCTTTTAAGAAGAAAAACAATTGTTTATTGAACCAGTTCTATTTGTACCCTGGTCGTTCTGTTTGTTTCTTTCCAATGCTTCCTTGCAAAACAGCCAGCCTGTGTAGTATCTTCCATGAAAAGGTAAAGGGTCAATCTGAGAATAGAGAAATTTACTTGAGAATATGACAATACTGACAGATGTCCTTCAGATTCATCTTGAATTCTGGCACCGGTTGCAGTTCCTCACTGGCTCACGTGAAGGAATGCTGTAGAAATAGTGTAAGTGCCTCAGAAGGAACGACGCCCCTTGTAGCCATGTGGGAGCCATTCTTGCCACACTGAAATGGGGGTTGATGTCTGACTTCTGGAAGGCGGGTTTGTCACCGTTTGGGGAGAGGCAGTTCTTGCTTTTTGTTTGTTTGTATAAGTTTGTTGCTAATGCCAGAAGATAAACCCTATTCTTAACGTTTTGTTTCTTGAGCTTTATCCCTCCCAGTTTGGGGTAGGGAATGTGTACCTATAAGCATAAAGAGAAGCTTTAACTCAAGTCTCTCAGAATTAGGGAGGATTTCCTACTTTTAAGTAATTGCTAACCATTCCAAGATGAAAATATCATCTGGTTTATGTATGCAAGTTTCACAAACTTTCAGCTTTGGTAATTTAAGCTGTTTAATTTAAAAACAGATTTGTCATAAAATGTAAGTGCTTTGAATGAAGTACTTTTCTTGGTTATTAAGAGGAAATATGATAAAATAGATGTGATAGAATGATCTGCCTTTTTTGCAAGATAATAGTGGTTTATTGAAAAAGATTCTGCTGTTCCTGTGCCATCTGGACTGCCATTGTGATATCGAATGTCCTACCGTTTTATGCTTTTCGAGAAAAACTAGCATTTTTTCAAGCTGTTGTAAAAATTATTAATTACTTAAGACGATGGTTTTGCAAGTTCATTTGTAGTATGTGTATCCAGTCCACATGCTTCACCAAGCCTACAGCCCTTCAGAAACTCCTCTGAAATAATTCTGGATAATAACTCTGGATAATTCTGTGATCTTAAGCTGGTAGGGCTTCTGTTCTGAAAGTTTATCCTGAATATAAACATCTGTTTTATTGAAGTATAAACCAGAGAGTACTTATTGTAAAGATTGTTCCTCAGCCCTGCGTGTTTCTTTTACTAAACAACTAATATTTAGGATTTCAGATTTGTGATGCTATTTCTGTTCAAAAATAAAACTGAAGAAATCATATTATTTCATCTTACTTTTCTGTTTCTTCAGGAACCTTCTCATTCAGTGCTTTCCTGTTTCAACTGTCTGTTTATATCAAATCTTCTTTTGGGGTCCCTGTTACAAAGCATCGTCTTCCCCACTCACCTGTTCTCAGAGTTGTGCCGTTCTGTCAGTTTAGGCCATGTTTCTCAACATGTTTTTTTCACCCTAAGTAACATTATGTAAACAGATTAATTCCCATTGCTTTTTTAATTTTTTTTTTGTCAGGGTGGAGTTCAGCATGCTGGGAGGGAGATGGACAAAAGTCAGTTGGGAAAAGAATTCATCCCCTCCCTACTTCTTTTGCTTCCTACCTTTTCTCAGCACCTTACAGGATCTTTGCTGGCAGTCTCTTGGTGTCCTCTTGGATGGGGCTTGATGCAAATGGGCTTACCCAGGTTTAGGGTCCTTGAATCTAATTGATTATTTGTGAGTGTCCTGTCCTCTGACACCTTTTTGCATACTTTTTCTTCAATATTTAGTGTATTGCTGTGCAATGTTAAAGTACAGGTAGAGCCTAGACACTAATTTTGTTTAGTTCTTCAGTATTCAGTTGCTTGTGTGGAAGAACATTAAAGGTCATTTATAGATATCTGTGATCCTTTGTTTCTTTTCTTCTGTCATGTTCTGTTAATAACTTCCAGATCTTACATGCCAAGTGAGATTCAGTTGGTTGACATAGCACCTGCAAGGATATTTTGACAAAATGCTAGTTTTTATGGTTTTTTTTCAGTGCCTTGGAAAGACATAAACAGCAATTACTTGCATATGAGTTTAGAAGTGTGATACCAACAAACTGCTTTGATTTTTTTTTTTTTCCATAATCTTGATGTGTGGAGTGACATTTGTAGTGGGAGGATCTCAGAATCTATTCGAGACTGGAAACTTCAGAGAAAGTAAAGGAAGGAAATGGGAGGAGTGTGTTGCAAAAGAAGTGAAACAAGTGCTTCTTGTCTGTTTTTGCGTGCCCTCTTGCCGTGACACCGCTGTGTCAGAAATGCTGCCTGCCCTGTGTCTGCACACAGCAGCATCAGATCATGAGTTGATGGTTTTTTTTTGGTTGGGACTCCACTTTAAATCGTGAAGCGTGTGGCTTTCTGGGATAAACCGCGTTTGTGCAGTCTAGGATACTGCTCTGAAAGGAGTTCTGTGGCAGAAGCTGGAATAAGTTCTCTAATTTAGAAGAAGGTTGATGGAGAAGAGAGTTCCATCTTGAGGAAAGTTGAACAGGGACCCTGAAAATTACTACTTTTCAGTCTGTTTTGGAATTTGTGTAAGACACAGGCTTTTTATGAGCACTTGCTAAGTGTTTTCCTCACATGTGTATGTCTGTTACTGAAGCATGATCTCTGTAATTTATGAACCTGTAGTACCTTTCAAATTCAAGTCAATCCATGTAACAAAGCTCAAGGGCAGATTGGGGTGTGGTATTTTCAGTCAGTGAGTAGGGTTTTGTAAATTAAATTTTGGGACAGAGTTTTTTCTTCTGCCACAGTGTGCTGCTTGTAAAATGCTGCTCCGTGATTTATAGGTGCCTACAGTTAGGAATAGGAAGGTTTGTACTTTCCATTATTTCTTTTGCTGTGTTTTCCTGCTCGAGTAACAAATTCAACCTGGTCTATGATGAAAGCTGAAAATGTCTGACTGACTAGATAACTGAGAGACATAGATGACCTTTAAAATTTCTTGTAACCTCAGCTATTCTTTAATTCTATGAACAGTTAAATTCTCGTATTGTTGATAAGCATGTGCTTAGTTTAACAAAAAAAAATAGGAAGGAGGAAAACCATACTAAAACTGAATTAGAAAACTACAGGTTGAATCACTCTTTAATAGAGTGTATTTGTTTTAAAGAAGTTGACAAGCCTAGGTGCTACTATTACCATAGAAACAAATCAAGGAGTATTGTGAAATCTGTGGAAGTTGACATTTGAAACCAAGCACAGGTAAACTCAGGCTCTTAAAATAGGGGTCTGGGTAGGAGCCTAAGGTCCTATGTAGGCAAGTGGAGCAAAACCCCTGCGAAGGTTTTGTTTGTTTTCTGCGTAGGAAAGAGTTGTATGTCCTCTCATTTTTTTTTCTCTTCCTAGTAGAAATTCCTAGACTATGAGATATGTTCCTTATTTTGGTAGGAAGTTGTAGTGAGTTCCAGCTGAAGTATTGGAAAATCTTTCTTGCTGCTTGAGTGTTGGCTGGTTTTTAGGGACTTCATCCTATCCCTGTGTAGTGTAGTCTGGCATGCGATGAGTAGGTATTTCAGAGTATATTAAAAGCTGTTCTGGAGATTTTGAGTAGTCACTGCCCATGCCTATTTCACTGTTATACTTTATTTTATAAAGGACACTTTTATAAAATGAAGTTCAGATAAATAGTTTATTTTGCTTCTTGTGGTAAGATGTGTGCAATTCTGGTATGTTTGGATCTCAAGTATCTAAACATTTCAGATTAAAATGTGGAAGCACACTTTGACAGGACAGTGAGCCTAGCAGTCCATTCCATCTCTTAGCCGGTATCTGAGGAGTCTCTGAAATACACATATCCAACTTGTCTCATGGCGTATATTTCTGAAAGGTATGTTTGTTAGGCTGATGTTTTGTTTTCTTTGATTTTTAGTTTATCCTCTTATATCTGGTAAGGAGAACTGCTGCCAGGGAGGGATAAGGCACTGTTTCTGAGGTTGCACAATAGGTATAACAAAGAAAGGAGTAGAACTAATCTCAGCATTGCATGTTCTGGCCACAAAGTCGTCTCAAGTATTGTGCAAATCTGGAAGAAAAATTGTAACAAAAAAAAATTTGTCACTTCTGGACCAAGAGTGTTTTGTCATATTTTTATTGTCAAATGCAGTAAAATCTGCCAAATTTGTGACTCAAGTCAATGCTGGGTAGTGCATGTGCACCTAATACAGCAACAGACTGTTGCCTTAGGCACCATTAGTTTGAGACTGTGTTGGAGCTCAGTTCTTTCATCATAACCCTGATGCTGGAATCTGCATGCACTGAACCGCCGCAATCATATGAAAAGACCTTGTGAATATTTTCCAAATAAAAATGTTCTTGTCGCCTTTCATCTGTAAAAGCCACTGTATGTATCATTCAGTCAATGTTCTCTCCAGCATACCAAATTGGTGTGTGACCCGAAGCCAGCAATGGTTAATAATTTGCGTGCTGGTTACTGCTAGAAAACTGAATTGTGAGTACGAGACACCATGGAGTGTGGGGCGAAAAGTGCCTGGTAAATTGTTCTGTTCGTTGTATGTGAAGGTATTTGCAGTGTACACCACATACAGGAAATGGTGACGATAAAATTATAGTCTCAAATAGTACAGTGTACACAATTAGCCTTTATTTAATCTTTTCTTAGGCAGAATGTGTTTTCCTTCAAGCTTGTAAAGGGTAATACAGTTCTAGCCTTCAGCAGGAGGCAGCCTTGCCAGTAGGGATGTACTGCAGTATATGTTTAGTCCATTATAGTTGCATATGTCTAATGTATTGTCAGCTTTTGGAAAAAATGTTTTACTATCTGGATCTCATACCTACGCAACCTTGACTTACGTTAAAATGTTCCGTAATCCTGCTTAGCAGTTATATGTATATTGTACTCCAGCAGCACCCTCAGCTGCTAAATGATTGAGAGGAAGTCTGTTTTTTGGGGGGGATCCACATAACACTGTTTTCGTAGGACTCTGTACAAGAAACCTAAAACTAATTCTGCTCAAATGAAGTCTTTAATAACCTTTTAGTTGTCTTTATTGTAAATATCAGATAAACTGCTGAGTTACAGAATAGCTGTGTTTATATAGTCCTCTGCAATGAAGATCTTGGTAAAAAGACTAATATTTTTGTGGCTGCAGTCACTCTGAAATTTTGACCTTTCAGAACAGTATTTTGTATAGTGTTCTGATGAGATTTTGAAGTGCATGCCCTGGGCAATGTCCCATCCTTTACCATCATTTTGACATTCTCATGAGACATTGGCAGTGTTTAAGACATTGTTTCTACAAGTATGTCTGTCCAAGGAGGTAGAAAAACTGGCCATAGTAGGAAGCTTGTCATTCTCCGTTAAAATATATATGGAACGCTTGTGCTTTTTTACAGGGCCATAAGAATGGCAAGAACTGAAGAATTTTGGTTTGTGCTCTGTGGTCTGGGAAAAAATTCTTGTGTGTTGATCATGGAGTCCCCTGTGCTCTCTTCCGAAGAGCAGTCCCTTCTTATGTGTACTCTCAAAGTCTTTCTGTTTCTTCCTCATCACAGTCATATTCTGTCATTTAGCTAATCTGAAGCTTTAGTCTTCAGAGACATGTTTCTGTGTGGGAAGTTATCAGGTTAAGATACAGACAGATATTCTTTTTATACACGTGGTCTTTAAATTCCCAATGCAGAAAAGCCCAGCCCTGTATTACTGGATTTTACCACCCTCCTACTGTGTGTCGTAACCTGAATGGTCTTTTTCCCCGCAGTTCCAAACTGGTGGTTTTGTGACTCTTTGCACATCCCCAGCCTCTAACCAAAATATCCCAAATTATCTCGTGTTCTGTCTCAAGCCCTTTTTTCTTACTGGCCGCTGTAGGCGAAAAGGTAGGTGTTGATCTGCTAATATATGCTTTTACCAGGAGCTGTTTCATTGTATAGCAGTAGGTTCTGGTTGAGTAATTGTGTGTCCATAATTTAAAAAAAATTGTCAGTGATATTACATTTCCCATCATACGTTTCATTTAGCATTAGGAATGCTGTAGTTAGTTAACCTCTCTTTTGGAAAGAAATCACTTCTCTAAGCTGTTTGCTGAAGGATGCTTTTGTTGTGAAATAAAATACTGAAGTCATTTACACTTTCCTGATAAGAAAAGAGCAGAGTGTTAAACGTAGTGAATTGAACATTTTCTTTGCTAATACCTTTCTGCTTAAATTCTGCTCCTTCCAGTATTTAAAAATACCAGTTTTCTGTAGATTTTTGGTCCTTTGTGCTGTGCCCGTTCCCTTTCTCCCGGTGCATTAACCTCATCTGTGTTTGACACACTCCCACCAGAATGCAGATAACATTTGGTATGGCTGGGCGTGAGCTACCTACATACTTCTTAATTAGCCAGTGTGTACATACGGGTTGGCCAGCTGGCTTTCTCTGAACAGAATATGTAATGCTGGCTTTTGCCTGCCTTTCTCTCAGTTCAGCTGTTCTTAGAGATCTCTCTCTTACACTCATCCACCAGCTTGTTTTTTAACTTTCCAGTATAGACTCTTAATAGCTTTGAGATCTAGATCTTTTCAAAATAAACTTGGAAGAGACAAATTCTCAGGGTGGGAGGGAGGAGATTGCTAAGAGGAAATCAGGTCAATCTCTTAGTTTGTATCAAGTGACTATCCTCTCTCCTCACTGTAGTTTAGTGTGCTCTCTGTGGTTTCAGAGCTCGATTCTTCCTCTGTTAAGCTGAGAGATGTGTTTAAGAATGTGCTGAATGTGGTCCAACCTTTAATGTGCACTTAGTACGTGAACTGAACTAGAAATAGTCCAGAACAAATCTGCTAAATGTGAGTAGTGTAAATTCTGAATTTTTGTTACCAGCTGTTCCACTCTATAGATTCGCTCTTGATAATTCTTTACTTCTTGCTAATGTAGATGTAGCCTTAGCTGTCATTTTCAGTAGTTTAATTTTATCAAAGCATTCTGAAGCACTTCTGTCAACTATTTATAGCAGAAATTTGGTACAGTTGATTCACTGTTTCCTAGTCTGGAGTAAATCCCTATTGGAAGAGAGGGATATTTTTCTTCTTTATTTTTTTTTTTTTCCTCTGCAGATGAAATAACATATGGGAAATGCAGGATAACAGAAGTAGTTCGGAAGACTGCCTTATTTTAGATCCCCTACTTTTTAGATGTAAATGCTTTCTAGAGCACAAGGGTGAATGTGGTTTGTTGGAAATTAACCATCTACTACTTATACTCTCATGGAAGTTCAGTCTTGTGCCCCCTCGATTTGGTGTAATAATTGCAGTCAGCTGACCTTCAAGATCAGCTCAACAACAGGGCTACCAAAAAAACTTTCCCTAAGCATTGTGTAACCTTTTGCTGTATTGTGTTATGGGGCAGACATGCAGGAATAAAAAGGTAAGCATGCACTGTAAACCAGAAAGGAAGCAAGTAGTTCTGTGAGCACCAGAACTAACAATGCTTAATTTCTTAGAAATTTATGTCTTGTGGGTGATGGACTCAGGTAACGTGCAGGTCTCAACTGAGGCTCCCCTGTAACTACAGGAAGAGAAGTGGTTTATAAAGGCCGTCCCCTGTGCAGTTTTCTTGCAGCCAGTATGGCATGAAGCTCATGTTGGAACCTTCCCTTGGGGAAAATCAGTGATTGATTATTATTATGATTATGCACCAGCTACCTTTTTCCATGAAATTTATGAGTGCTTAATATTTTTGAAAACTTGACGCTGGTGTCAAATGTAAAGAAAATCATATCTGTAGGCTTGAAAGTCGTTGGTAAATCATACATATGCATGTAACTCAAACACACGGGCCTCAGTTTTTCAGAAGACTGGGCTGAAAGCACTGCTTGAATTCTCGGGGGTTTTTTACATAGGTAAAGGCAAGCCCTTTCATCAGTGCTAGATGTAAGCTTATACAAATTAATGCAATAACTTGTTGGTACTAGAGATTTACTATGTGCCTAATTTTCTATAGCTAGTTACACCTGAAATTCTGATGTGTTGGGGGGGGTATTTGTTGGCCAGGCTTTCCTATATGAAATAATCCTAGCTTTTTATGTCACCTCCTATAGATCTGTCTAAATGCTTACCTTCATTACTTTCAGGAAAAAACCAGAATTTTTTAGTTGCTTTAGTTGAAAAATTATTGAGAGAAAAGATTAAGAGTGTTTCAAATAATACAGCACTGACAACTGGTAATAAATGTGCAGGAAAGATGTCCAAACATAAAATCAGAATATCTGGTTTTGTTAATCCAGAGATGTTTCTTTAGTAGGAAGCAGATTCTGTTTTATTGAAAAGCTTGAAGTAGATCAGTTTGTCAGAGAAAAAGCACAGCTGTGCCAGCGTGTCAGATGAAAAGTGATGGCGTTGCTTGTTGTGACAGAGGAGAATAATTTGAATCTAAAGAGTTTTAACTTTTAATTTAGGGTTCTGGTGATTTGAAATGTGCCATCAAGACTGCCTAATAAACCAGTAATTGCATTAAGAAACAGCCCTGAAGGAAACTCAAAGCAGACAGACCTAGGTTTCCCTGGTAGACCCTGTTAATGTTCTACATTTTCCCTTTGAATGCAAATGTTTGTGTTTAGATTGTGAGTTGAAATGGCACTGAACTGCAGGCAAACGGAAATAAAGTTAAAATGTCAGTAAAATCACTTCTTCGGGGGGAATTTTATTGTTATATATATGTTATGTAATCACAGGCTGAATAGTTTGCTTGATTTTTGGATCATAGTGATATCTTAATATTTTAAAAAAACCTGCCCTTTATGAAAAGTATTTTTTTTCTTAAATATTTGGAGCCTTAGTCAGTTTGAAAAGTATTTCACACAGGGATTGTGCAATAGCAATCTGATACCTAAAACACTTAATGGAAATACCTGCTGTGTGTCAGTGTGATAGTTGCGGTGGTTCTGCTTTAATAATCCAGTATGTGATATTCAGTTTTAATGAACTTCCAAAGCAGTTTTCTTTCCAAAACATAAATGGCTTGGGGTCAAGAATTTAGTGAATTCACATTTAATTTTGATCACAGAACCACAGAATGGATCAGGTTGGAAGGAACCACAGTGGGTCGTCTGGTCCAACCTCCCTGCTCAAGGAAGGTCGTCCTAGCGCACATAACACAGGATTGTGTCTCGATGGCTCTTTAATGTCTCCCGTGAGGGAGACTCCAGAACCTCTCTGGGCAACCTTTTCCAGTGCACAGTAAAAGAAGTTCTTCCCCATGTTCTTCCTCAAGTGAACCTTCCTGTATCATCAGTTTCTACCCATTGATCATTTGATGAAGAATATGGAAGCATCCTATGCTTTCTGTTTTCATTAATCTTTACTTGTGTATTATTTGAGCTAACTTTATTATTTAAAAATACCTTTAATTTAAATTTACTTCGTTAGTGTTTTTGTAATCCTCTTGCCCATATGCAATACCTGCAGCTTGAGGTTGGGCTTTTTTTGGTCTACCATTCAAAAAAATAAACTGTTGCTTCAGAGGACATGCAGGGAGACCAGGCCTTTTGTGAAGGAGAACTCTAGTTCAGTTCCTGCGCTTTAGCCCCTGCTGGTGAGGCAAATAAGAGCAGTGGAGCCAAGCCGAAGCTAATGCATTTTACTGAACTCATGAAGTTGGGCTCCTTGCTGTCATGTACCAGGGAACGGCATATGAAACCAGGAAAAGAAGAGGAGCAAAGCAGGAACTGAGGTAGCTTCAGGGAGTCAAGTAGCATTAAAAAAGGAAAGAAAGGAAGCAGCAGCTTATGCAATGAGAAATATTTTGATGAAAATAAGATGGATAACTTTGACATGTTGATCTTTTTTAAAGTAGTTCTAATCGTGATGATATATGCAATGGGAATTCTTACAAATCAAACTTAAAGGGATGATTTGAGAGGCTAATTGAGCAAAAGCAGATTTGTGTCATTTTCTAAACCTATGGAAACAGAGATACTTGCTGCTATAGTAATACACTATGTACAGTCTAATCATCATACTAGTAGTTTTCTGTGAAGATAGTAACTTGTTTCTTTTAGGATTAAGAAATGTGTTTGTAAACTACAGGAAACTCATTCTAGAGTACTCTCCATTGAACCAATAAACATTTTTCTTCCTGCAGCTGTTATGAAAAACAAATAAAAAGGAAGGCAGATAACCATGTGCTTTGATGTCCATTAAAATTGAACAATTAATCTCTCTATCAGGAGGGCTACATAAATCCTATTGACACTACGTAAATGAAGGGAATAATGTTTCTTTTGTCTTGGGTTAAGAGTAGAACAGTAGGAATTTCACAGTATTGTATCTTGTATCACAGTGGAGACAAGATTCATGTTATTGAATGTGAGATAGTTTCTAATTAAGGTCTTCCTGTTTTTCATAAGCTTGTGGTTAGTTTGAAAAAAAACCCAACAAAACAAAAAACCTTCAGATGTGTATGAAAGGGAGGAAAAGTGCAGACCTCAGTGCAGCATTTCCTAATTTTCTGACTTTAGGACTGATCATTTTGAACTTTCCTTCCCCTTGTTTTTTTCCCCTCCTGTTCTGGAAGATTAAGAAAGTAAGATGTTACACTATTGTAAACAACATATTAATCTTGGCTATATTCTGTAAGGGAATTTTCCATAGTTAAGGTCTTGTGGGAGAGATGGATGGGTGGGTGGGATATAGAAATTTGTTTGAGTATTTACATTTTGTGTGTCAGGTCTAGTATGCAAAGTATTTTTCTCAAAGTCATCTGCCAAAGAGAAAATACCAGTTTCTGTTGTTCACTGTCTCAAACCAAAATAGTGTCCCTGTTCCTGTAACAGAAACAAAAGCAACAATAGAAATGTCACACCTAAAATGATGACTTGCAGAGATAAAATTACTAAGCACAGTAAGACTGTGATTGCATAAATATTTGCAACATAATACATCAACTCAAAAAGATCCATAAAATGCAGTTTCATTTTTCATGTGACCTTTCAGCCACTCTTACAAGAAGGGTGGCTCTCTATTCTGCGGAAGAGCAAAGTTGAACCTTTTCCATTATGTGAATCTGTAACGACACTTGTTTGGTGTACCCTGGAGATGAAACACTACAGAGCTCTTGGAGCTTTATATAGATATATGTATATAGTCGTGTCTTATGTAATTAATTTGATAGACAGTGGAAAATAAGGCTTCTGGTTCCAGGTCTAAGCTTTAGAAGACTTTTCTTTTAACAGATATCTCTTGTTCCAACAGAAAGAATAGTAAATCACGAGGATTTGACCTTTTTTCCATAGCACTTTGAGTAGGCAGTGTTTCAGTTTCCCAGGCTAGAAAGCTTAGTTTCCCAGTGTTGCTAGAAATGCTTTTGTGAATCTTCCTAGTCTTTAAAATAAGTGAGATATTGAACCTGTGAACCTATTAAAATAGCTGTAAGTGTGAAGTCTGTCAGAAAGGTAAGTTAGAGAGGTGAGGCGCTTCTTCATCTGACTTGGTGGTTTTCTGATGACATTGCGCCCAGCAATAGCCATGTTAGACCTTTTGGGGTTTTCCCCCAAGGTTTGAGCTTCACATGAGTGGGATGCTTGAAGCCAGGTGTCATTATTAGACATCTTTTTTGGGGTACTATTCAGCTCTGCTACCATCTGCAGTTAACGTTTGTCCTGAAATGACACTGCAGTGTGTATATTTATGTAATGCTGTTTGTTTGTTTTTCAGACACAGGATGAACCCACTGATACAAGATACTGCTAGCTAAACAGCTATAAAATGCCCAAAATTGGGTCTACAAAAACAGTTCAAGTTGAAAATTCTGACAGCGATAGCACCATGGTGGAAAAAACAACTGCAAGAAAGGTAACAAAATTATTTTCATGTCCACTTAATTTCAGTGAAATGGGGAGCGTCTGTCACAATTTTTGTTGCTGTAATGGGAAGAAATAAATATGAATCTGTGTTCTCATATCCTGAGTGCAGAAAAAAAATTGTACTTTTTGCGTGACCTTAACTGTAAGGGACAGAATTTATGCCTTTTATTGTCACTTGCAACAGTTCAAAAGGAAGCTGGATGCTTTGGTTTAATTTGATGTAAGTTAGCGTATAGTCTCTATATCTTAGCTAGTATGAAGTCTTTATACACTCACAAGAACGATGATCCATATTTTATTTAATTTTACAGTGTCTTACTTTCTGTAACAAATAGACAAAACATTTTGAAGGCCTGTGACAGAGCATATAGAACAAAGAACAAACACAAGTTTTTTATATTCCTTTGTAACACAGGGACTTGTTCCCTCTGTTAAGGAGGACTTGAAAGCCAAATGCTGCAGAAGGGTTAAGAGTTACTCCTGTACAATGGAGTCCCCTTTAAAAGTTATACAATCCATGTTGGAGAATGAAGGAATATGGGAAGTCCAGTAATGCTGAAGGATGGTTTGTTGTTTATAAATGTCAAGTATCCCATAATTTTCAGACTTCTGAAGCCAAGTTGCAAATAACCCAGTTCTCTGATTATCTAAGCTTAGTAGACTTGTACCACAGACTATGGGTTTATCTGTGGTACCAATGAATAACAGAAGCTGGAATAATATTCTGCACTGTGAATGATGAGTTACATGTATATTGCCCTAAGGAGAGCAAGTCCATTTATCTCCCAACAGTCTTTAAAACTGTATTCTCTAGAAAAGGATTGTATGTGTATGTGTGGTCATACTTAACTCTTTTGTTGAAATCTGTATTCTCTGTAAGACCATTTAATAAATGGATATAAGACAGGAAGAGGTTAAAAAAATTAGGAAGAGATTAGAAGGTTCAACATCTACTTGAAACTGTTCGTCTTCCAGAAACATTCACAGAAAACTTTAGACTTTTTAGTCTCGTTCCAGTTTGTTTTATGGGTCCCAGTAAAGTGAGGTGAAGGTAGCTGTTTCTGATAACTTTGATGAACTACTTAGATAAGGGGAGGAAGATAACAGAGTAAAATGGGGAAAGGAAATAACTTCTTAGTAAAGGGATGAAATAATGTTGGTTTTTCTTTTTTTTTTCTTTTTTTTTCATTTTCTTTTTTTCTCTCTTTTTCTTTTTTCTTTTTCTTTCTTTTTTTTCTTTTTTCTTTTTTCTTTTTTTTTCTTTTTTCCCTTCGCCCCCCCTTTTCCTTTTTTTTTCCTTTTTATTTCCTTTTTTTTTTCCTTTTTTTTTTTCCCTTTTTCCCTTTTTTTATTTTTTGTCCTGGTCCTTGTTTGGGATATGGGCAAGTTAACTGAAGTGTCATTCAGTACTGGGAAAGAGGCAGGAATGTCTGGGGCCTACAAGCAGCAAGAATAGGAGGGCTGTTGCAGTGATATGTAATGGTATTAAATACAGCCTTTTTATTTCTACACTTGCAAATAAGCTAGTTTTTGTAAAGATTTTAGGTTATTTATTTAACAAAAAAAATATTCTGCCTTTATGAACTCAATTAATTATTTTGGCACTGCACTATTTCTCAAAAAAGCCTGGCTTTTGACACAAGAAAATCTTGACATAATCAACAGCTGTTCTCATGCTAGGAAAGCTGAATTGTGTTGATTTGTTCATGTTTTTAATTTTAGAAACATAAAAATCTATAATACAGAGGTTAAGATGATTATTTTCATCTTTTGTTCACTTTCATCAAAGCAAAAATGTGTTAGTTTTCAAGTTTTCCTTTTCCCTGTTTCTTTGCTAAAGATGTAACATGAAATGCTTGGAGTGCATTTATTTGTAGGTTTGAATGTGTAGAAATAGATTAATGTGGTTTTGTAGTGCAGATTACTTGCTTCCTTCCTAGGCTTTGAATTTCATATACAAATTATTCTGCAATCTGAATTAAAAACAAAATCAATCAAAATAGAGTTTACTTTTGAGCCCCATTTTGCTTCTCTACTCTCTGACTCCTCCTCGCCGCCTCTCCTTGTTGCTTGCTGCCATTTTAGAAAGTTGGTGCCAGCTTCCAGGCTGGCTGTTGAACGAACCTACAGCTGCTGCTGAAGGAATTGTTTTATCAGTGGCCCTTGTGCCCAGTTCACTGGTTGTTTCAATGCCTTCCTCTCACTTAATCTCCTGATTCCCAAAGGTGTTCCATCTCTGATAGTAACAGTGGCTGTTGCATCTGCAGAGACACAGAACCCCCATGCCCTGCAATCTCTGCCCAGTTAGGGAATCTTCTGAAACAGAGCTTTGTAGCTCCTTTGCCAGAATGTTAAGGAAGAAGACACAGATGCATACGAAGGCATGAGTAACTTTTTCCAGGAAACAGAAGAGCGAACACGATGCCATTTATTTAACCATCAGGAAGTACGACCAGCTTTGATTTGATTTAGAAAAGAGTAAACTAACATCCTGGTTCTAATGATCGCATATAAAACTCTTGCATTATCGTATTAGTTCAGGTCAAGGTCTGCCCTTAGCTGGTTGCCCTAACAAGGAGTTGTTATTTGTTGAGACTGGTCATCAGTACAGAAAATAAAAATACGGACAAATGTAACATTCTGCCTTGCCTGGTATTGAACATAACGTGCCAGTAAAAGCACAATTACTTAGAAAATGAAAATCTAAGGGAAGACGGAAGTTTGACCAAGGATACAAATGAAGAATCCCAGTTGGTGGACTGATTGATACCAAAAAATAAGCTGATAAACTGCTTGCACTGTTTTGTTCAGTGTTGCTCACTATCCACCTTGGCACAGTGTATAACTTGAGGTTAGAATAATGTACGGTTTGGGTTGGAATTGTATGATATAAAATGATATGTAATATTGAAAACGTGAAATCCTAAATAAAAATGGAGAATTATTATTAATAATGGAAAGTATGAGTATTTCAGTTAATATTATTAATTTCAGTTAATATTCCTGTATTCAGATTTTTAGCATAGTAAGTACAATTGGTAGCTTTTTTCATATTTTGAGAAGAACTGAATACATGGTTCAGATGTTAAATAGTCACTTAAAGAGTCACGTACCTGTTCTCTAACATGTGGACAATTGTCAGAACTGTTTAGCTGGCCTTTGACTAATTGGCACTCTTTCCCCCATATTAGAAAAAATAGACAAAATATTGCCAAAATGTAATAATTTAGATTCGGCAGGCAGTAGTCTAAGAGTAAAGTTTGAGTTTGAACAACAGAAAATTGTGAAGGCAAATCTTTATTACATACACAGACGCAGAACTCCAAAGTTAAGATTGATCAGGCGAAATCAACTGTGGTATTTTTAATGAAATACCTTTAGGAAGTAGTGGAAATTTCTCTTAAGCAAGTAAGGATTTTTTCTCAATACGTAAACATTTGCTACCATGGATTTAAAAACAGTAGTCCTTGATACATTAGAACTTTATTATGAAAACTGTTATGGATTTGTTACCTAATGTAATTGATGTGAGGAAATACTGAGGCCTGATGTTCATACAAAACAGTGCATCTTACAAGTGAACAGTAATGTTAAAGGGCACCACTCCTGTAAAAAAAAATCCTCATTCTTCTCAAAATACAAACTGTAATGGCCCAAATGGTGTAAGACTGTTACAATGGTTAACATTTTAAGATAGAACTAAAAACACTTGCAGGTTTTGATTTTCCTTTCATAGTTGTTACACTGTTTAGCTTGATGTGGTTGTGCTGTTGCCTGAGGAATATAGTGAAGTTACTGTAATTATGAGATTTAATCTTTCATATTTGTCCAGAAGTCATTGCTTATTATGCTGTTCTAACAGCCAGTGAATAGCCGTCTGAATCAGCTGTACACTCAGGTCTTCTGAGAACTTTAAAAAAAACCATTAGGAATAATGTTCCTGTTAATACCATGAGTTTATATCATATATTTTTTAGGGTACACGTGTTTTTATTTCAGTTGCTCATCTTGGGGCTATAAAATAAAAGAACCCAACACCTGTAGGAGTGTATGCAGAACCTAGACCTTTTATTGTTTGTGTGAGCTATTTTATAAACATCGGAACATAATGAAATTTTAATTTAATCTGAATTTATACTTTGAAACTTACTTGGCCAAACTTAGGAAGTAAATTAGAGATATGTCATCAAAAGGAGAAACACATTTGGAGTTTGTAAGAATTAATTCTCGTATTAGAAGAGTCCAACAATAGTGCCCAAAGCCATTTAATACCATACAGAGCACGCTTCAGTATGTAATTATCTTTGATAGGCAGAAAAAGAATGCTTATTCTCCCAGGGCTCAGTACATCTGCTAGATTATATGGCTCTCTGTTGTCTCCTTTTGTGCCTTGTCATTGATTGTAGCAGTACCAGACAATAGAGCTGCAATGGGATATCAAGATATTGTCCAGACTGCTGTTTGTTAGCCTTCTGAGACAGTTTTCTGCTGAACACATTAAAAATGTGTTCCTCATCATGGCACACTAGTATGGTCTTGTTGACAGAGAAAATTCTTTCTTGTTACTACATCCTCCAGTGAGGCATGCATTAAATGTTGAGACGTGCAGATCCAGTTCATCCATTTGCCCCAGAGTAGAATAAGCTGTACTTGGTTCTTGACAGATGTTTGCCAGACTTTTTCTTTAAAGGCTTGTCTCATGGAAATTCCTGTCTCCTTGGGCAGTTTATTCTGATACTTAATTATGCCGACTGGCATAGAGTTAGACGCTTAGTAGAAGGATAAATAACCTTTGCTTGTCTCCTGTTGCAGTCTAAAGCCATTTAATGTTCTCTAACTGTAGTGGGCATGGAAAGTATGTAATGATTTTCACTTTGCAGCAGTAGTTTATGTGTCTGAACATTACCCTGATTAGCAGTTGTCGCTTCAGATTAATGAACCTCTTTGGAAAGTCCACACATGGTAGTTACAGGTTGTTTTACAAAAGATCTCAACTTCTTTTTAGGTTGCTTCCATGGATTACATTAAGCTGATACGTAGACCTATTGATGCTGAATTTTGAACCTTGCTTTGTACCTTGAAAAGGGGATGTCTGTGCTGTTGGCAGTGACCAGGAGTAGGTGGAACAGTGAATTCTCACTCTTTAGAATGGAATCCGTGTTCTAACCTGCAGGGATTGCTGCTTTCTCCTGCCTTCCTTTACTTGAAGTTGGATCCAGGGGGCCATTAAGAGTTTTCTAACTTTCAGCATGGTGTTTTGTGGTTATACAATTAATTATTTTTATCATTTGTAGAACCTGGGTTTTATTCTGGCTTTTCAAGTTTTGTTTTATATTTAGACTGCTTTTCAAATTGGTTAATCATTTTGCTTTCTCTTTGCCAGTGCTCTTTGCTTCTTCTTCTCTTCCAGTTGTGATGATGTCTGCATAATTAATTGTATCTCTATTTCAACATTGTAACTGAAAATACTAAATAACGTTTACTTCCTACAAACTATTCAAACACCCTGTTCATTGCATCTTTTGAGTTGGAAAGTCCACTACTGGTGATGGCTGAATATTTATTTTCATGATAGCTAAGCAACAAGATACTCTCATTTTTTTTCAGTTTCTGTATATTCTCTGTATAGCCTGTTTTCTAATTTTCACTATATCTTCATTTATCTGAAAATATGCATTTTGAACTGTCTCATCCTAATTAGGTCATCACAAAATTATATTCAATGATTATTCAAAAACTAGTGAATCAGTCATAATAATATATGCAATTTAAGAATAAAAATAAATGTAAAGCTCTCAAATTATTTAAGCAGCTTGTGTCTCTGTGAGCACCTGCCAGTGTATTTTACTGATGAGTGTCCAAAAAAAGGGGTTCTTTTTAAGGATTACCAGCTGCAAAAAGTTTGGGTTTTTTCTACAGAACAAGTTGGAAGCAATGTTTTCTGCTTAGGAATTTTAAATTATTGTTAATTGATCCTTTCTACTGCATAATACTTAAGATAATATTCTAGGGAAAGCAATAAGATTTTAATGCCATTTTATCATGTTGGGGGAAATTTACATACATATGAGAAATAGTTGCATTGTTGGGAGCAAGGTGTGAGAGAACTCTCTGTGGGATTGGGCTCAAGTGAGAAACTTGTATCTGTAGTGGAAGAGGTTGGAGAGGGCTTAAATGAAGTTTGTATCTGCTCTTGTTGATTTATAGATGCATTTGCAAATGATGACTTGTGTTAGATGGATTAGCTTCTTTCATAAGTAATACCACAGCCACTGTATCTCCCAAGGGCTTAGGGAAGTCTTAAGGGGTTCTCGATTTTTAGATTTTCTTGTTCTAGCATGAAAGAAAAAGGGTGGGTGGGAGGGTTGGTTGTTTCCTTTGGGGTTTTGAAGGAGGGTTGGCTTCGGTTTTGGTGTATGGGTTTTATTTTGTGTTTTGGTTTGGAGTTTTGGTTTTCTGGGTTTCTAAACTTGAAGACAGGTATTCTCTGGGGGCATCAGCCTGTATAGTTCAGGAATTCCCTTGACATAGACTAATCCCTTCTTTATGGTTTCCCTGGTAGAGACATTTGTCTTCTGAAGGTTGTAGAGTTTGTTTGCAGGTTCTTTTTGTAATCACTTCTGCCTAACTTCTTGGCTACAGTTTAAACTCAGAGTGTCAGATGATATCATATTACCTGTGTTTGTTCTTAAAAAAAAAAAAAAAAGAAAAAGGAAAGGTGCCTTTGAGAACAGCACCTTTATTTGGAGTTATTTTCTAGTTTTTCTTCAGTCAGAATAAATCTTCTGACTACTTGCTTCAGAAGTACCAAGGAGCAGCTTTTTGGCTTTCACTGATTGGCAAGTCAGTGTATATTCTTCTTCTATCTTTACGTAATTAATTCATTAGTGGTTTCATCTGATCGTCTGTTAAGAGTGATATAAAGCTGTAGAGTTGTGATAGCTGACATAGCTGGATAATGTGTTTCTGCAGCATGTAATGAACAGAAAAACAGAAAAATGTCCCTGCATTGCATCTTGATTGGTAGGCTAAAATACTGGGGTTTGCAGAGGGTTCTCTCAAGCAGTCTTCTCACTAGCCTCATCTCTTTTATATTCTTTCCTCCTATATTAGCAAAGTAATCAAGCACGAGTTAGTATTGTGCCCATTCAGGTTTTTCTCTGTTTATTCTGAAATATGGTTTATAAGACAAAATCCTCAGATTTATACAACTAAAAAATCCAAATAGCTTTTACCCATTTTTTCTAAATTTGATGTGAGTTTAAAGAGTTTCTTCATAGATTTTCTAAAATTAAACACTACACTATTCTTGTTGAAATAGAAAGGGGCTTCTGTATGGATGGATTACGGGGTGGGGGCGGAGGCAGGGGAAGGTTATTAGGGGTTTTTTTGTTGTTACTGTGTTACTATTCACAGTCTGAATTGCAGTGTGCGCTTTTATTGTGCTGTTATTGGGATCATTTTGGTCAGGAAAGGAAATTGGGATGATTGTCAAGACTTAGCAAATTCTTTTTCAGTATGTGTTGTTCCTTTGTTTATTAATTAAGGCTCTAATAATGAACACCAGTTTTACAGCAATGTATCAAAAAGTAGAAATAACACAAATTAAATTAGAAGTTACTAATTTATAAAATTAAGAAATGCCATTGATTGCTTTTATTAAGGTTAATTTAAAGGTTTATTTAAAAGCTTTGTAATATTTATACTTAAACACAAGCACATACATTCTCACATAGTCTTTTCAGTCTGTATACATTATAAGTCTATTCTTCTATATGGAAAAATTACTTAGTATACTTTTTATTTATATTAGAGCAAGGACAAGATTGCATCCTACAGCAAAACTCCAAAAGTGGATAGGAGTGATGTGGGCAAGGAGATGAAAGAAAAGTCTTCCATGAAACGTAAACTTCCTTTTACTATTAGTCCATCCAGAAATGAAGATCGCAATTCAGACACAGGTAGAACCTTTTTATTTCCTTAACTAATTATTTGTTGATAAAATACATCCTAATTTAATTAATTGTATATTGTTATTTTTTTTCCCTTTAAAAAAGGTACTAAGTATAAAAGTTGCTTGCTTGCTTGCTTCTGATTGTTGCACTCAGTCTGATGGCTTTCACCTTGTCATTAGCAATGGCCAGCATGCCTCCATAGTTTATCTACATTTTCCACTTGTTTCTTAACCTCATTCTCTTGCTTCTATTTTGATAATTCAGTCTTTTCATTGTCATCTCTAGAAGTCCATTTGTTCAAACTAGTAAACTGATGAAAAAAATCTGTAAATACCTTGATTTGAGACACAGCTTGTCAGCCTTTCACAACCATTTTTTGGAGAAGGAGAGTGGCAAAGATTGGTAGGTGTGCTGTCCTCCATATAAAAGAAAAGGATGCTAGATTACAGAGCTATCCAAACTGGCCATGGAGAGCACACTTTTCTTTCAGTTTAAGTTCCTGTGATCTCTCTCTTCAGCATACCTTTTCTGCATAGGCTAGTAGGTTTTCCTAGCTTAAGCTTATTCTGTTAAAACTGATTTCAAGGCTTCAAAATACGATTCCTAACATGGCTCTTTTCAAATCAAGACGGAATATATCTGGATATATTCCAAGAGTACAGTTATCTCTGAGTTTAGGTAATTAGTTATTATCTATGTCATTGTTTAGTAATAGTTCTGTTGGTAACCAAAAAATACCCCGTGCCCTCTGGAAGGCCACCAGAAGGTTTGTTCCCCAAATTTCTCAAAGGCTCAGTACTACGGTTTTTTGTATAGGACTTATTGTATATTTGAATATTTTTGTAAACAAAGCACTTCCCTTAATATCCTTAGACTTAAATGCAAGGTAGAAGTATATAACTCAGTACGTGTTTAAGTACTACCCAGGACTGATTTCATGCAGAAGATTCGGCTCCTGGATAATACATACATGCTTTTGTTACTCTAAAAAGAATACGGTAAAAAATCCAAATCTGAAATAGTCACATTACAAAACAATGCTCTTGGCTTTAGATCTGTTTTCAGTGGTTTTACAGCATTCTAGAGTCTTACACTATTCATGATACCACTTGATTCTGAAAAGGCCATGTATAAATTAGAAGTATGTTCCTAGCATCTACTTTATTACATTTTTTTGTTTGGTATTAGTCCATAACTATTTTTCATAATGGAAATAAATATATGTCAATGTAATATTTATTAAAAATCTTTTATCATCTCTCCCCACCCCGTCAACTTTAAATAAGTCATCGTCACAGCATCTTGTAAGGTTACACAATTTTGTGTGTGCCTTTTGCTGTAGTGTCTACTGTCACAGTTGCCATAAACAAGATTGATTACTCTGGTCACTTAGACATGCACATCAAGACAGTGCTTACACTAATCGTTTTGTTGCGAGTTGTAGCAGGGAGATGAACAGTTCAAGTAGGGGCAAGAAATAGTTAATGTAACAGTAGTAATCATCACCACTTGCTGTGTGTTTCATTTCTGCTGAGGTAAGGGGATAAGAGCAACTGCCCTGTTTCCCCTGGGGGAGAACTTGGTACATAAGCTTTCCAGAAACTTTAGAGCAGGAGTATTATTAGGGGAAAAACTGTTCCTATAATACGGATTCTGTACCTAACCAATTAGATTAGACCGGTGGGAATTAAGCATTTAGATTGTGCCAGGTTTGTCACTGACATGGATTAGGACTGACATCAGTGATTGTGAAATGCAGTGCTACTTCTGACACAAACTTGGCATTGTACATGGAAAAGCTTTGATATCAGTAAACTGAACTGTTGCCTCTGACTGAAGTGTCTCCCTGATGACTATGTGCAGAGAATGACAAATGCTGAGAAGGAAGAAAGTAAGTTTTTGGAGATGAGAATGTAATCGGAAACAGGCAAGGAAAAGAAGAGGTGATGAAAAGCTTCTTATCAGCTAGTAGTGCTAAAAAATAAAAGCCTTCAGATTTCTTCTTATAGTTTGTGACGATCTGCATTGGTATTCCAGAAAAATGGTTAAAGGTTGTGTATGCAATTCATAATTGAAAAGACTTGGAGAAAATGTGCTACTGCTACATTCTTCCCACTCTCCCTTACAGTTTCAGGATGTATTTTATCCTTTTCCAATAGTTTCAGAGTTCAGAATAGCAAAATTGTCCTAAGACTTTTGGTAAACAGTTGCTGTGTATCAGATTACAAGACCTTTGAGTTTGATTTTTAGATGATTTTAAAGATATATGGTCTTTAAAAATGTGTCCAGGTAAACAAAAAGATGCCATAAAAAGTAGCTCTAGGATAAAAAATATAATTTAATCAATAGTTTAATTTAATAAATGGGTTACCGCCAAGGTATGTACTAGTATCACTAGCTGATTGTAGAAACCCCATGATAATCGAGTTTCATCCTGTTTAGGCATGTAAATCAGAAAAAGAATGGGGACACCTAGTTTTGTGAACTTACATCATTAGGTCTGTCTTGGTTCTATCTCTGAGGTCTTTCATAAACTAAGACTTTGGGGGCTTCGCTTGTTTTTAGAAAAATTCCCCCTGCAATTCACCTCTTTCTCCTTTTTCTGGTGGGCTCTTTTTGTTTCAGGTCTTGTCTAAGAACGATAAATGGTAATGATCACAGATAGCCAAACTGAATGTTAACTTTATGTAAAAATACTTTAAAAAAATTGATATCTGCAACAGTAAAATTTACCTTATGTATACACTCAGTCAGTTTTGGCAAGACTGAAAACAAAGAGCATTTGTAGTGTCGTGTTAAGAGTGGAGAACAATTATAGCCCACTTCTTTGTCTAAACGTAATTTTTTTTTTTCCTAAGAAACTCTGCAATACATTAGCATTAAATAAACATTTAGCCTTCAGGTTACTTTCTTAATAATTTCATTCCTGTTAGGACTGAGTCCAGTTGTCTAAAGGTAGTCCTAAATGTAGTCACTCAATGCGAGTTGAGATGGCTGCAGTAGCTGCAAAGTCTGCAGAGCGCTGAAAGATAATGTGAGTCCCAGGAGACCTGTGGCCTTCTGAACTGGCCAAAACTGAGGGCTCTGGTATGACATCTCCGTTCTTTGGTCAGAGCAACCACAAAAAACTAATATAGTATATACATGTTGCAGACAAAGGTATTTGTACTGCAGTATAGCTTTAACCTTTATGTAAGCAAATCTTATGGAGGAGTCTACATGCAAACTTTGATTAACATTGGTGGTTTTGATAGTGGAAGGAGAAACATTTTTCATACCTTTTAAAATAAATTCTCTGATTTGAAGTCTCCCAATCCCAAACTATAATTTGATTTAAAAGCCATCAGTTATTTAGCCTACTTTAAAAAAAAAAAAAGTCTGGTTAGTTTTACATAATCTCTGATTTGATTATTAGAATAAAAACAACAGGCAAGTGTTGATTTTGCAAAGGTCAGATTTGTTTTCTTTAGCTACCTTATTAGTCTAAAGAGAGAAAAGTGAATTTTTCATAATAATTAAACATAACTGCAGATCGTAAAAATATTTTCCTTGTGAAGATAGTCTTGTTATATAGTTGATTATTCAGGAAGAATAACAAGTTGCAGTTACACAATGTGGTAATTTGTTGATCTTTCTTGGAAATTATGTTTGCCAGATTTTCTGTTTATAGTAGGATCTTGGTTTTGTTTCCTGACCCCTTCAGTTTCAGTCTTCAAAGTAGTCCAAAAGTGGCACAGTCATACTTCTTTTAGGACTTGCTTGACATCCAGGAGAGCAAAACAGCTGACCTCTTTATCTTGCATGGGTACATCACAGTAACACAGTTCCTGTACTCGTGCATCCCCTAGTTACAGAGGTTAGTGGGGCTGTTGAAGGGATTGTTTACACACTGCTTGATGGATTTGGGCTTACTGTTCAGCTATAACAAGTTCCTCTAACTGTTGTTTGGGCTTGAGGCAGGAAAGCAGATGCAGTTTTATGTGTGTTTGTTGGTTTAGTTAAATAAATATGTCATAAACTTGATTAATTAGGTATCACAATAGTACCTTAATATCTCCACATTGTTCAGTGCATTGTCAAGTCTCTTCATCGCATTTTAAGATTTGTTTCCCTGAGGATAGGAGGAAGCAGTCAATCATGATGTGTTTCCTCTTTAAAATAACTTCAGTCAGATTGCCGTAATCACACAGAGCTCAGAAACTGTTTCTCAGCTTCATCATCTGCAGAATTGATCATCTTGACCTGTCTTCCACAGTTGTTAGCAATGAACGTATTAGACTTTCGCTTGTATATCATTCAATCTTACAGCTTCCTTAGAAGCACTTATTTCAAGCAGTTCATATTTTAACTTCACATGGTCCTATTAATCCTGTTAGTCCTTACAGTTTGGACCGTGATGGGATTCTTGTGTATGATAACAAACTTTCATGAGCCCCAGAAATTGAATTTGGTCTTTTAACTTTATTTCCTTTATCCACTGAAGTGATTACTTTACCAAGTGAAATAGTTAGTTTGACATGTTTTGGGTTTGAGAAATACATAGGTTACATTATTTAATAATTTAGTTTTCTAAAACATTTAGAAATTATTTGACTGTGAATTTATAAATTATCCGATTTAAAAAAACAAAAATAAAATAAGAAAAAAAAACAACAATCAAGCAAACAAACAAAAAACCCCAGCTACGTTATTGACAGCCTCAGGATCTATCATGCAGAAGTTGTCCTAAAATAACTGCCAGTGTCTTTGATGTTTCTTGTGCCAAAACACTTAAGTCCTGTGAATGGATTTCATTAAGGTCTGCTACAAATAAGTGCTCAAATGCTGCTAAATCACTGTTTCACATAACCTGACTGTTTTGAAATCATTTTTGAAAGTATTAGGTAAAAAGCTTATGTTGCAGAAGGAAGATTTTGGAAAGGATACAGTTTGCATAGATTTGGCTGCATGTTATGAAGTTTATTTAATAAATATGATTGAACATAAAGTCACTTGAACAGCATCAATTTTTATTTTTTCAGTAACAAGTGAAAAATTCCCTCATGTTTTGTGTGTAACTGCTGAAGAACGCCAAAAAGTGACAATAATCTGAATATAAAAGAAGATATTTTTATTCCATGGACTTTGAAAACAAAATGCTCAAAATCTAAAAAAAAACCACCCCAAAAACCCAAACTAAGTAATCGACTTTAACAGTCAATTTTATACATTAAATTGTACCTAAATTTAATTTCTTAAACTGATGTTATTCCTCTGTTAGGGAAGTTTATTGCTGTTCAGAATGTATAAACATCCAGTACACAGCTGTGAAAAGTTTTCTGTAACCACAAGATAAAGAATAGCTAAAAAGTTGAATTTCCTAAATGCTAAGTTGTTCTTCTGTTAAGGTGCAGTGTACTGTGTAATGGTATTCTTGGAGCATTGATTTATTTATTGATGTATAAAAATTTTTATTTTGTATGCCCTACTCCCTTCCTTTTGCTTCCTTTCACCCCTTTTTTCCTGTGTCGTTTCATCTTGTACACTCATAACCAGGTCATATGCATGAGAAATCTGGGGGGTGGAGGGAAGCCTCAGCCTTATACAGGTCATGTTCCAGTAAAACGATTATGAGGTGCATCTGCTATAGTCTTGAGACATTTTTAGATTTGTTGTAAAAGTAAAAGCTAGATGATCAGAAGATTTATTTTACTTATTTTGATATATTATTTTTTCAAGCTGAGTATAGCTATAAAATTGTAAGGAAAAATTCAGAATTAAAATGAATGTGTTTTTCAAGAAAAAAATCATGAGCAGTGAATAGCATAAGCTAAGAAACAGCAGATCAAGCTAGACAAACTGAAATATGTTGTTTGGATGGAAGTACTAGGTCAGTCAATAAAAGAGTATGCTGCACATTACTCTTGGAGAGAGGACAACATACTTGTAGTGAAAAGTCAGAAGTACGACTTTGTTATAGGGATTTTTTTTGAATTGTCCTGTAATGTACTTTTATCAAGAGGTCAACAGTGTTGATTTGGATATTGATTTGATTTTTAGATATTCAGGACCTTGAGATGTATGTAGTTAAAAAAACATCTCATGGGTTGCTTCTGTAAAAGAGATCTTGTTTCCTTTTTAAATACGATGGATAAATGTGTGGCGGTTTCTTTGATATGTACATAGATCTGTAGCTTTCCATTCTTTAAATAGTTTTGCTTGCAATTGTTTAGCCTGTAAAATCGTGTATTTCTTGTGTGGAATTCAAGATGAGAACTGTTGATGTACCTTCCTGTGCCTCAAGAGCACTGCATTACTGGAGCTTGTGTCTGTAATCAAGCCTAGAAGATGGGATTTAGAGAAGGCTAGGAAGTCAGAAAATGAGTTGAAAGGAAGTGAATGAAACAAGGAAGAATGCAGAAGTGGAGAAAGTGAAATGGTAACTAGGAACCTTAAAGGGACTTAAGCTTCTAATTTGTAATTTTTATCTCTCTCTGCAGAAGGTCAGTAAAGTTTTCCTCAGTGGAGTCCTCTTAAGATTTTCTCCTTTGGAGATGACAGGGTTTCTTGGTTTTGGTGGGAATTCTTTTGGGATTGTGTCTGATTTGTTTACTCATATGTGTAATTTTAGCTCCTGGTTTAAAACTTGGACATGAAACATTAAACAACTTCCGTAAATATTGATAAAAGGAAAGAAGTTATGTATATAAAATAGCTCTATGTTTTTGAAGGATTTGAATTTTGCAGAAGAAATTGCTTTAAGATGAAATAACAGGATGAGTTTGAGAGAAACAATCTTGACTAATTACTTAGCAAATATCAATATTAAGAAGTCTTTTTTAAATTTTTAACATGGTATCTTGAGAGAAGTAGAAATAGACTGTAGTATCAGATCTGTATTCAAGATTGAAAACTGACCAGCTGATGTTACAGAATGTTTTAAGTGCCTGACTTTAATCTCTGAAAATTAAAGTTGTGACATATACAGGCCCTCCTGCTGTAAAACTGGTTTTTCGTCTTTTAGGATTTTTTAATGATCCTGCTTACAGCTTGAAGTGCTTTAACTCAGTAGCTTATTATCCTAATATGATTAGAACAGGTAACCAACACTAACACAAAGGCAGTAAATTGGAGATGTAATTTCTGGTTTTCCATCACCTGCCACCAATCACCAGTTTACATACCTTAAAAGGATTGTTTTATTTCTAGAAAAATGTTTTGATGGAACAGCCGTTTGAGTTTTCAAATATTGCTATTTCCAGAGAAGGAAGGTCCGGAGAAAAAGAAAATGAAGAAGGATGCTGGAAATAAGAAATCAGCACCAGTTAGCATTCTTTTTGGTTATCCTCTGTCAGAGCGCAAACAGATGGCACTTCTCATGCAGATGACAGCAAGAGACAACAGTCCAGGTGACCTTACAGAGTTAACAGTTTTCTTCCTCCTGCCTGTTCAATTCTGCCTCAGTCAGAATATTCTGATCCCTCATGTATTTTTCGACGGTCCTTGGTTTTTTGATAATTTTTTAATTATCCATAATTCTGTCAAACACTATTTTGCATGGATGAGTAATTTGGTGAAAAATTCTTGACCTTCTGTATTTATGTGCAAAGCTTTGCATTACAATTGCTGTAAAAATTGAAAATTCCTTTTCTTCCTTTGATTATTTTTCCCTCTCAAACACTGTTCCATATGGATTGTTTCCTTTTTTCTGTCCTTGAAACCTGCTTTAAAAATAGATTTTGCAAAATACTCTGTTTCACATTGAAGAGAGGCACTGTGATACACAGTGGAAGTGTCAAATATGTCCTCTATTTAAATATAATTATTCACAGATCATACTTGAATGAAAGTGTTAACAGTCTTTCTACTTCACCTCATTTTAATTAACCTGCAGTGACCATTTAAAACTTCCTTTGTAGATTCCACCCTAAATCATTCCTTACAGACAACACCAACACAAAAGAAAACTCCAACCTCTTCTTCAAGACAAAAAGACAAGGTCAACAAGAGAAATGAACGAGGGGAAACGCCTCTACATATGGCAGCAATTCGAGGGGATGTTAAACAGGTCAAGGAGCTAATCAGATTAGGTGCAAATGTGAATGTAAAAGATTTTGCAGGTAAGTTGATACACGTTCCCTTAACTGTATAAATTAAAAGGAATGCTGAAGTTGTTAACAGAGGTTTCCTTTCAGTTCACGTTATGTCCAAATGAAAAAATATAACTTAGTAGAAATTCTCAAATCACGTTTTTTATTTCCAATGGCAGTGGTAGTCCTGGGATTCTGCAGTACATAGTGTATTATTAGAACAGTGTATTAATACCTTGAGGTTTCAGTTGTGTCCATGGCCTTTGCATGGTTAGGCATTTACAGAAATAAGTGTGCACAGTTGCTGAACTTCATAGAATCATACTGGGCAAAGTCAGATACTGGGATTGTAGGCTGTGTGAGGAGATGCAGAGTTCGGTAATGGTGAAAGTGGCAGTACTGTGTTGTGCATTGTCTTCTCACTGGGACAGCTGGTGTACACCAGAGCAGATGAAAGTTTGCACTTGTCATCTAGTCCTGATAGATTAAGGATAGTTTTGATATGTCAGTATTTGCTGTGATTTCAGCACTGATTCATGAACATGAAGTTAAGTTTAACATATACGATATTTTTAGGTTTATGGGTTGGAATGATTATAGTGAGAATTGTGTTCTCAGTGGGAATGGTTGAGATGAGTTGAGGTAGCAGGCCCATGTGGGAAAAACTAGAACTGTATGGCACAATTACTTGTCAGCTCAAACTTGACACAAGAGAAGATATTAATGAGGTGAAGTCTTTATCTTAGGTAAGAAACAGATTGGTAACTTCTTGGTTTGCAGAGGGTAGCTGAATTTTTTTCTGAAGATGAGGCTGCCCAGGGCTGGCATGTAGCGGAATAAAGGAAGCAGAACATGGCAGGATCTTCAGAGAAGTTGAGAGGAGAGATGAGAAGAACTTGTTGACAAGAACAATTTTAGAAAAAGAGGGGGAGGCTCAGGGGAAGACAGGCCCATAGAAATGTTTCAGGAGATGGTGTGGTGGGTTAACCTTGGCTGGCTGCCAGACACCCACACGGCTGCTCTCCTACTTCCTTCTCCTCAACAGGGCAGCCGGGGAAAATAATGTGGAAAAAATCCCATGTAGGTCGAGTTAAAGACCATTTAAATAAGTGAAGCAAAAGCTGTATGTGCAAGCAAAAGAAAAAGGAATTCATTCACTATTTCCCACCAGCAGTCAAATGTTCAGTCACTTCCCAGGAAGCAGGACCTCAGCAGGTGTAATGGTTGCTTGAAAAAACATACACCGTTACCTACAAACATCCCTCCTTCCTTCTCCTTTCGCTAAGCTTTTATTGCTAAACATGACATCATGTGGTATGGAATATATCTTTGGGGCAGTTAGGGTCAGCTGTCCTGGCTGTGTCCCCTTCCAACCTCTTGTGCAGGCAGAGGGAGAGAGAAAACCGTGACTCTTTACAAGCACTGTTGAGCAGTAGCCCAAACACTGGTGTGCCGTGACTGCTGTTTCAGCCCCGAATGCAATGGGCTGCTCTGAAGGAAGTTAACTTCATAGCTTCATCCCAGCCTGACCTAGTACAGATACTTAATTTTAACGATAGGTGAGAGAAGGGGGACAATGACTGAGGGCTAGTTGTAAAAATCAGTTGGGAACAAGTCATTGGAGACTTCATTCAAAACCCTGGCGGAGGTGTTTGGGATCAAGTGAGATACTTTTCCATTGGTAATCCAAAGGGAGAAGCAGAGGTGGATGAGCTTCGAAATCCTGTGCAGAGGAAGAAGTCAAGAAGAGGGGGAGGATTGAAGTAGTGAGTCATGAGTGGAGAAAAGCAGGAATTTAGGATGCAGTGAACTTTAGAGAATTAAGAGTTTTTTAACTAAGAATTTGGAGTACTAGAGGAGCAGAAAATGAATTAGTAATGGAGGAAGTAACCCTGCTTGTGGGGTATCTGCCAGAATGATACTGCTGTGTGTGAACAAGAGTAAAGGAAACAGATGTTGAGAGCAAGCCAGGACTGGAGTTGGCAGGCTGGACATTCTGATAGGATGGAAAGGCAAAGCAGTAAAACATGGAGAAGAAGGAATTGCGGAGAGAATTAACAAGGGAAAAAAGACAGGGATCAGAGGGCTGAGAGCCAGAGGAGGGTCATCATGTTGGGTGAGTGCAAAAAGGGAAAACGACAAGAAAATGTCAAGAGGGAGGTGGTAGCCAGGCAGTGTTGGAGGTGAGTGACCCACTTAATGATTGGAGAGGAAATCTAGTATATGAGGATCAGAAAGAAATGTTTTGCTGTGGAATAACTTAAAAGCTTGCTTTTTTTCCCTTTTTTTTTTTTTTCGTTTTTTTTTTTTTTGTTAGTGGTGTTTGTTTTGGTCTTGGGGGGATTTTTGTTTTTTTTTTTTTTAATTGAATGAGTGGCAGCTGGGAAGTTGAGTGAAAGATGAAGCTGAGAAAGCACATTAGTGAGGGATTAGATAAATTAGCAGTTTCCTGTACCTCCTCTTCATGGATGTACAAGATCACTACTGATTAGACAGAGTTATCATGAGTGAACTCTTTGAGACTTGCACTGATTATGTTGGAAACAAAAGTTGAATGCCTCCTGAGAACTGGGCTTTGAGAAGGCATCAACAGGAGACTAGTTTGGGTTAGCTATGAAGTAGAAGTCACCAAGTTTGGGAGAGAAAACTTATTCTTTCCAATAATGGGGGTTTCAAACACTTTCCATACAGAATAATGTTATTTCTGTATACACGTAACACTGTTCAAATGTTCACTAGTCAAGGAAATTCTAACATGTTTAGTCTAGGTATTGCGTTCCAGATTTCATCTTTTGCTGTTTGATTAGTGATTTCAGTGTTCAATTTAATCACAGAAAAATCTGGAATTTGCATGAGGTTCAAAGTTGGTAAAGCATGTGTTGTTCATCAGATGGACAGCATTACTCACATTGTGAGTGTATTTTGAAATGTTTAGAGGCAATGGAGCTGTATAGCACAGGTGAAAAAACCCAAACTTAAATCGTGGACCTTTCAGTCTGAAGCTTACCGCTCTTCTCTACAGGTTGGACACCACTGCATGAAGCTTGTAACGTTGGTTACTACGATGTTGCCAAAGTCCTGATAGCAGCAGGAGCCGACGTGAACACACAGGGCTTGGATGATGATACTCCACTTCATGATTCTGCTAGTAGTGGGCATAGAAACGTGAGTTCTGTGTGGTAAATACCTGGTTTGAAATGCACAGTCTTTAGAACAAATTCTTACTGTCCTCATTGCAGTCATATGGTTTTATAATTCTGCTTCTGGTGTTTTGGGAGCGTTTTAAAGTTGTTGGGTCTTGGTTTCGTCTTGATTTTCATTCGGTTTCTATTGCCAGATATTTTCTGCCAGTATCTGTTTTCTTAAATATTTTAAGGTTTTCACCTTTACTTCTGTAATGACTTTTTTTGAGAGATTTCTACTATGTAGAATTCTCAAAACAAAAATGTCTCCAAACAGTATACTGTGGATTTCTATGTAACATATATATATGTTTAGAAATAGTTAAAGGTATTTCTTTAAATATAAAGATATTTCTTTTAATATATTGCTTATAGCATTGAAATAGGGAATTGATATGTATGTAGTCTTAGGTTTGTTTTTTTTTAATTTACCAATGAGCACATAAATAAGATAAATGAAGCACTGTAGATAACTTACATTAATTTAGAAATTCGTTCTTGATTTCTGCAAATAAGATGGAGGAATTACTCTATTTCCCTTTATATCTGTTCTATTTCATTACTATGTGTGCAATCTGTTGTATAAAGCAAAAAATAGAAAACATCCTTAAATCAAGTACACCTTCAGAAAATGTTCAGTTTTAAAGGATTTTCTGGAAAAGCTAGAGGAATTAATTATGGTGATCGGATTGTGATTTATTTTTTTTAAAATAACTGTTTAGTAACTGCTTCTTATAGGTATCTAAACAAAAGCTGGTCTTCAGATCAAACTTGCATGAAGTTGTTGCAAAGTTTTGGAGAACAGGACCTCTTGCTTGTTTGGTCTCAGTATAGGTGTCTGTGACCATCTCACTGACATTATGTTTCAGAATAATTCTGAAATTCCATGTTAAGATGTCACTGTCCGGTGAATTTCCACTTTCTTAGCACGTAGGACTGGATATTGTGCTGAAAATGGAGTGGCCTTGGTATCATTGTAACATTAACAATTTCTTGGCCTTCCTGATAGAGCAATTGATGATTTTGATGTATGGTATGCAGCTGGGGTTGGAGGTAGTTTATTCCTCCAGTAATATACTTGGATCTCTCTAAGGTACTTTTGGAAATGCCTTGGAAACCAATAGTACTGCTACTTGTAAAACTTGTCTGCTGTGAAATTTGGAGCAAGAAGGTGAATCAAGTGCAGAGGAGTAGAGAGCTTGGTAGGTGAGGAACCAGATAAATTGTGTGAAGAAATGCTAGAATACCAAGGACAAAAGGCCACTGTTGTTTTCCTTTATACTGATACCGTGTCAGTGTACCAGAAGTCTTCCCCACACTTCTTTTAATGAGCAGACTGTGCATACCTGGACTTTGCATTCTAGTTGCTCAAGTCGTGCTTTGCAGTCTCAGTTTCATAGGTAGGAGTTAGGATTGTGTATCATGTTACCCACATTTCGTGTGCAACAGAAGATTTTTATGCTGGTCAAGTAACATGTGGAAAACCTAAAGGTTAGTTTATTTAACCCTGCAGATTGTGAAGCTGTTGCTTCGGCATGGTGGAAATCCATTTCAAGCCAATAAACACGGAGAGAGACCTGTTGATGTGGCTGAAACTGAAGAGTTGGAGATGCTGTTGAAAAGGGAAGTGCCCATCTCTGATGATGAGGACAGTTGCTCAGGTAAGAGTAGCTATTTAACTACACACTTCAAGTGTATCATTTCACCTGAAGTTATGTGGTTTTAATCTTGTGCGTGGTGTTAGCTATAAAAGACTTGCTGCAGATCTCAATTGCTATTGCTAAGATTGTTTTCCACTTTTATTTTTAGAGGTAGTTTTTCATTTTTCAGTTGAGTTGTCTGAAATGTTTGACTCAGTTACACTTAGTGAAGAAAAGTCCCTGCCAGTAGGGGAACCACTGGTTTGTGAAGACAACCAGATAGGTAACTTGCTTACATGGAGTCAGTAATTCTTGGTCCCTCCTGTATTTTTCTGCAGGTTAAGGAGTTTGTAACGCCCCTTATGGCACAAAAAGAACTGCTGTCTCCTCAGAAGCAAAAGATTCTTGACCATGAGTAACTTGCTTGAGCACTAGGCAGGAACTTTCCATTTTGCTTTCACAGAATCTTCAGGATTTCAGATTTTTCTGGGTAAAAAAAATGAGGTGGATTAAAAACTGGCTGAACATTGAGGCTCAGAGGGTGATGATCAGTGGCACAAAGTTTAGTTCAAGGCCAGTAACTTGTCATGTACCTCAGGGGTTAATATTGGGTCCAGTCCTGTCTAACATCTTGGTTAATGTCTGGGGTAGAATATATACCATCAGAAAGTTTCCTGATGAAACAAAACTGAGAAGGAGTGGCTGATGCACCGGAGGGTTGTGCTGCCATCCAGAGGAACCTCATTGTGCTGGAGAAACAGGATGATAGGAATCTGATGTAGTACAACCAGAGGAAATGTGAAGTCTGGCACCTGGAGAGGAACAGCCTCTGGGCACCAGTGCAGGCTGGGATCTGACCTGCTGAGGAAGCAGCTTTGCAGAAAAGGCCCTGGGGGTCCCGGTGACACTGAGTTGATGGTGAACTAGTGATGTGCCCTTGGTGCAAAGAAGGCCGTGGCTGCATTAGGAGTGTTGCCAGCAGGTTGAGGGAGGTGATCCTTCCCCTCTGCTCAGCGCTGGTGAGGCCACAGCTGGAGTGCTGGGCCCAGTTGTGAGAGAGACATTGGACATACTGAAGAGGGTCCAGTGGAAAGCCAGGAAAACGATGAAAAGACTGGAGCATCTTTCGTATAAGAAAAGCTTGAGAGAGCAGGGACCATTCAGACTGAAGGAGAAAAGACTTAGGGATCTTATTGATGTGCACAAGTACGTGAGGGGAGGGTGCAAAGACAAACGTGTCAGGCTCTTTTCAGTGGTGCCCAGTGACAGGACCAGAGGCAGTGGGCACAACTTGAAGCACAGGAGGTTCCCTCTCAACATCAGGAAACACTTTTTTACTGTGAGGATGACCAGGCACTGGCACAGGTTGTCCAGGGAGGCTGCAGAGTCTCTGTTCTTAGAGATACTCAAAAGCGTCCTGGACGTGCTTCTGGGAAACTGGCTCTGGGTGTCCCTGCTGGAGAGACAGGGCTTGAATGAGATGATGTCCAGAGGTCCCTTTCAACCACAGCCATTCTGTGATCTGTGAAAAGTACATGAGGAAGAGCATCATGTTATGTGATTGTAAAAGTTGCTTTCTTTTTCCTGGACAAATAAATAAATAACCCCCAACCAATCAAATTAAAAGAAGAAAAAAACAAAACAAAAACAACCCCCTAGGAATATTTTCTCTTCGAAGTTTCATTATAGTTCAGAAAAAAAGTCATAATGCCCTTTGTTTTAATGTAGCGTTAACTCTTCCGGCATTAGAGGAATAACCTGAAATACAGTGCGTTGTCTTTTGGTTTTAAGGGCATTTGTGGCATTGGTCCATAGAATCTACGTCAGCTTAGTGAAATTATTAATCTTAAGGAAAATATTTTTACATGTGTATAATACAAACTTGCTACTATTTAGCAATTAATTCCTCAACAGTCTGTCTGTGCAGGGTATTGCTTAGTTTCCACAGGCTGGTTGCCAGGGAGAGTGGAATGTTCTCTGCAGTTTCTCAAGGAGTCAGGGTTACAGAATAGGTGATACATCTCATGTGCTTCCATTGCGTTACCTTTGGTCATTAAGAAGTAAGTTCTGTGATGTGTTTGGAATGAGGAAAGTTTGTTAAGAGCAAAGCAAATAGGGACGTGGAAGAGAGAAGCAGCAACTGCTTTGCAGGAGAAGGGCGAAGGACAAGCTCCAAAGAGTGAATAGAATTAAGGCAGGAAGCTGATGACATGAACATATGGGTAAGGGGGGGAATGTATAAAAAGCTATTAGCACAGAGCTAGTAATATGTTCTGGGTGATGCAGATAGTACAGAAGATAATAGGGACTTCTGGGATCTATTTTGTTGATACAGTGTGTTTGAATGCAAAGTGCATGAGAAGCCTGCTGACAAGGTATAAGTCTTAAACATGGTCTACTGGCAGTTGTTTCACAGAGGGTCCTGCTGAAAATGAGGGGGGATCTTGCAGCAGAAGGTTTTTATTTTCCTCATTAAAATTTCAAATGCATCAGAACTGCTGCATTGCTTTCCTTACACTATAATTTCAAATTCTTGTGCTACTTTTTATTCAGTATGTCAAATCTCTAGTCCCTGGTATTGAATATTACAATACTCAGTTCTTTTTAAAAAGCAAACTGATAGTTTCAGCTGAAGAGACTTTGGGTTGGAACATTATTCGGAAGGAACAATACATCCAGAAATACTTCTAAAGGTTTTTTGAATTCTAGATCTTCATATGAACAGGTTGTGATAACACTCCATCTGTTTCCTAAAGCCTAATTTTAGGAGCAGTTAAGAGTCTTACATTTTGGACTTTCAAGCCCAAGACATGCTTGTTCAAGTGCTTAGCAGAGACCAGTTGCGTGAATTTACAGTATAGTCTGTGAACAAAGATTCATGAGGGAATATTTTTACATGAGCAGGTGTTTGTCTTACAAGAATAAAAGCTTATCTGCTGTTGAAACATGACTAAATAGTTCATGTGGAGAAATATAGTTTGGTTGTTACAGAGCATAAGAGTTGATGAATTCCTAGAGGAACGAGTCGTCATAGTAAGGTGTCCTTGAGAAAGAGTCTGTGCAGGAATGTATAATGATAATAAATATTATTATAAATGTAATAATAAATATAATAAACCTCACAAGGTGAGGTTTCCAAAATTTAAAGTGCACTGCTTTTACTAGATTGGGATATAAATGCTAATTAGTATTTCTACATGCCTGAGTGAGAGCTGTAAAACTTTGGTTTCATGATCTTTTGTTTTCTCTTAAAAAGCTTCATTCTAGTGCAGAGGTTTAGTGTGTGTTTAAAATAGGTTTGTTCCTTTCTTCATTTGTATAGAAGTATGCCTGCTGAACTGAACTATTTTGTTCCGAAGTGTGAAGAGTGTCCCATTAGTGTTCAAATAATTTTTGGTTTTCTTACCCTAGATTCTGAAGAAGCTCCATCTGTAAATCCTTCCAGTGTAGATGGGAATGTTGATTCAGAAGCAGAAAAGGACGCTGTAGCCAACAACAACAAACAAGCGGTCCCTAGTAAGGCACCAGTTCCATCTGCTCTTGATGAGTATGAGTTTAAAGATGATGATGAAGATGAAATGAAAAAAACGGTAGATGACAAACATGTTCTTAGAAAAGACCTACGGAAGGAGGATGAGACTGAAGCTGAAAAGACCAGCTTATTTGTGAAACAAGAAAAAGTTGTGTTCTCAAAGTCATTTAAAAACAAAAAGCAGAAACTATCAAGAGTTCTATATTCCAGTTCTGAAAGTTCAGATGAAGAAATACTTCAGGACAAGAAAATAGTCTCTCCTTGCTCTGTTTCAGAGACGTCAAATTCTGATGTCAGAGTGAAGAAAGAATATGTAGTTACAAATGAACACAAGCAAAAAGGCAAGGTTAAAAGGAAAGTAAAAAATCAGAGCAAAAATAAGGAGAATCAGGAAGTAAAGCAAGAAAAAGAAAATGCTAGAGTAACAAATATAGCTCCTCCTGGGTTAGATTCTTTAGATAAAGCTAGAGAGGAAGAAACCTTTAAGAAGTCTTTCACTTCAAAAGAAGATTCTTCTTTACATCTATTTCATATCACTGCTGGAAAATCTCCAAAGCATCCCTGTGGATTAAGTGAAAAGCAGTCAACACCACTAAAGCAAGAGAACACCAAAACTTGCTTATCACCAGGAGGTTCTGAAATAACGTTGCAGTCTGAATTAGTTCGGTATGATCACAACACTGATTCTGATTATTTAGTAGAAAGCTCTAGTGGCAAATCCAGCAAGCACAAAGAAAAAAGCAAGCATCATCAAAAAGATTTTCACTTGGAATTTGGTGAAAAATCTAGTCCTAAAATTAAAGAGGAAGAGAATAACTCAGCATTTGAGAATTCAGAGTATACTTTGAGAAAGATTGACAAGGAAGGTAAAACACTTAAAAAGCATAAATTGAAGCACAAAGAAAGAGAAAAGGAAAAGCACAAAAAGGAACAGGATGGGGAGAAGGAAAAACATAAACATAGAGATAATGTTAAGGAAGTTCAAAGAAGTATTGAGTTTGACCGAGAATTTTGGAAAGAGAACTTTTTCAAAAGTGATGAAAATGAAGATACATTGTTAAATACAGAACATGAATCTCTTTCTTCAGACAGAAAATCAAAGCTAGAAAAGGCTATGGCAAAAGAAGATAAGCTAGTTAAGGAGAAACAGTTCCAGAAAGAAAGAAATACTAAAGAGGAGAAAGAGAAAAACAAAAAGGAAAATGAGAAGTTTCTCAAGGATGGAAAAATAAAAGATACAAAAGAAGAGAAAGAAGTTATGCTTGCAGATAAAGAACTGGAATTGTTCTGTTTTGGTGTTAAAGATGAGGCAGGCAGCATGCATTTAATAGAAAGAGAAACAGATACTGAAAAGCAGGAAAAAAATTTAAAGGAAAATAAAGAAAAGGCTGAGAAGCGAACCTCAGCCAAAGAAAAAGACGTTGAAAAGATAGAAAGAAAACATGGAGAAAAAGAGAAGAAGCTAAAGCATGAATACAAGATGGAGAAAGAAAAAGCAGAAGTAAATGAAAGTACAGAGAAGGTAAAGGAGAAGCCCAGTTTTCAGCAAACAGAAAGATGCCATAAGGAAAATGAGAAAGTAAAAAGCATGGGTACTCTTAAAAAACTTGATGACAAAGAAAAAAATAAAGAAAAAACTGATAAGAAGCATGACAAAGAAAAGGCTGATAAAGACAGACATGGGGCTGAAAGCAAAGAAAAACACTGTACTGAAAGAAAAGTCAAGCAGTCTGAAAAAGAATCCGAATATACTAAATTAGAAAAAAACAGAACTAAAGAAAAGGAATTTGAAAAGAAAGACAAATCCAAAGACAAGGAGATCTCATCATCAGCAAACTCAAAACACTTGCAAGAGGAAAGGAGATGCAGTGTTACAGAAAGTAATAAAACAGTGCATGACAAACTGTCATCTTTGAAAGAAAAACCAAAAGATGATTTGTTGAAAACTCCAGATGGTAGAGAGAAAGATAAAAAAGATAAAGACATAGACCGATACAAAGAGAGAGACAAGCATAAAGATAAACTGCATCAAAGCAGTTTACTTAAACTAAAACTTGAACATGAGAAACTTAAACCTAAACCAGCTCCTGCACCAAAGGATGCTCGACCTAAAGAAAAAAGATTAGTCAACGATGATTTAATGCAAACTAGTTTTGAAAGAATGCTCAGCCTTAAAGATCTGGAAATAGAGCAGTGGCATAGAAAACATAAAGAAAAAATAAAACAGAAAGAGAAGGAACGGTTAAGAAACCGCACTTGTTCAGAACTTAACAAAATGAAGGAAAAACCAAAACACTCGTTAACTGAAGTAAAAAGCAAAGAACTGATTCGTTCAAAAAGTTCAGAGTTGCCAGATGTTTGTATGAAGGAAAAACAGCTAAAAGACGCTACAAGTAATAGATCCCAATCAGTAGATACCAGAAGTGTCAGTGTTATAAAACCTTCCTTGGCTTTAGATAATTTAAATAGATCTCCCAAATCAGAAAGTGAAAAGATGGGTCTGGGCTCCAGGTCAGTGTCCGTCTTGTCTGTTGCAAGCTCTGAGGATTCTTGCCATACCACAGTAACTACTCCAAGGCCTGTAATCGAATATGATTCAGACTTCATGCTAGAAGGTTCTGATTCCCAAATGTCTTTTTCACAGTCACCATTTTTGGCAAGTGCCAAATCACCAGCTCTTCTTGAGAAAGAGACCGATGGTCTTGCTGAGCTGCCAGATCGCATCAAGCCACCTTTCTCAAACAGGCTTCCACCAATGTACATTAGATCAGCATCTGTTGAAGATGTTAAATTGGTTTTAAGTGAGTGTAGACCTGTTATAGAGGTTCGAAGATGCAGCATGCCTGCTGCTGTTTCTGAACAGAGCAAGCAGCCTCGAATGTCAGAAGAAAACCAGAGCGCTCTGCCATCAGTCCAGACTTGCGCTAGCACTTCTCCTAAACCAGAACTACCATGTGGCGTGCTCGAAAGAGATTTTCAAAGCAGTATGACTGTTCTGCAGTCCAACTTCACATCATCTCCAAATGGAGCTGTTAGCAACAAGCAGGTAGCGACAGGTACAAGTACCGTTAAAAATACTGCTCAGATGAGCCCTTCAGAAGAGTCTAACCTGCATTTAGAACCGTGTAGTCAAAGTGGTGTGACTCAGCAAACCAAACCATGGGATGTGCCTTTTGACAGACTTAATTCATTAAACAATGAGTTTAACAGCTCAGGTTGTGGTGTGTCAGAGCAAGATACTACCAGTGTTACAGCGATGCATAATTCTGAAAGCAAGACATTGAAAGAGCAACAGGTATCTGAATTTTTGCCTCAGCATGCTGAAATTAAGGGAAGTTCCAGTTCTCAAGAATCTGCATCATTTTTGTCTTCACAGTCGCCTTGTTCTTTACCTATCCAGCCACTTCCAGTTGTGTCTAAACACATTTTACAGGGCCTTATCAGTCAAGATTCATCATTTGTACAGCAACAAAATCTAGTTCAAACTGCAAATTCTGCTTTGGATACAGATGTTCCTAGTACCAGAGAGCTGGAAAATGCTTTCTTCCCTTCAAACATTAAGAAGACTGACACACCCATTGCTGTGTATTCTGAGAGCTGTGCGAAGGATGTTTCACAGAGCTGTGAAAGCGTGAATGATTTACCTGTGGTACCGTTAGAGAAAGATATTCCTGAAGGTGATAGCAGTTCACAATTAAATGTGAATTCATATGCATTCAGTAAAGTTGTTTATAAGAACACTCTGAGTGAAGTGGATAGTAACACAGCAGATACTTCAGATAATAGAAATGAAAAAGACCAGCAAGAAAAGTTGGTCTCCACACATGTTGTTGATAGTAAAGCCCATGCTGATCTCTGTGAACTAAGTTCAGGAATGTCAAAGGGAATTACAAATGAATCAGCTAATAAAAACCCCTGCACTGCAGACAGAGAAAATGTGTTGGCAGATGATCCACCACAGTACTCCTCTTTATCTAATTTGGAAAATAGTTCACAGCAGATTACACAGGAAGAGGTGCATAAATACAGCCAAATAGTTAAAGTAGAAGAAGAAATTACTGAGGATCAGAAGGTGGAACAGCAAGAAGTACCTCAAAGAATCACGAGGAATAGAGCAAATTTGCTTGCTAACCAGGGCAAGCAGAATCCTCTTGGCTGCACACAAACATCAGAAAAAGAGTCTGAATCATCTGCATCTATGAAAGCAAGGATTAGATTAACTGAAGAGGATGATGCTCAGGTACATCATCCACGCAAAAGAAAAGTGTCACGTGTGCCTCAGCCCGTGCAAGCAAACCCTTCTTTACTGCAGGCCAAGGAGAAAACCCAGCAGTCTCTGGCAGCTATTGTTGATTCTTTGAAACTTGAAGAGATTCAGCCATACAGTTCTGACAGAGCAAACCCCTATTTTGAATACTTGCACATACGGAAGAAAATAGAAGAGAAGCGTAAATTACTGTGCAGTGTTATTCCCCAGGCACCTCAATATTATGATGAATACGTGACCTTCAATGGCTCATACCTATTGGATGGAAATCCCTTGAGCAAGATATGCATTCCGACTGTAAGTAACATGGTTTTTAAATATACGTGTTTCAGTTTTATTTTTGTAACTTTCATGTTCTTCCTAATTTGCTTTGGAATATTCTGCTGAAAATAGTTGACACATGTCAAATTAATATTGGCTAATAGGGTATATTTAAAAGCCCTATATAGTGGAAATACCAACAGTGGTTTCACAGTCATTTTAAGACAGCCATGTATGGCACCTGTAAAAGGCACAAAGACAAATACTATATTTTGAAATATGTACTAATATAAAGCCTGTCCTTTCAAAAGTGAAGTCAGATATTGAGAGCTTCTCTGAATTTTCTGCTGTCAATAATTTGGTTAAAACTGATTATGCAAAGCTGTTTCATTTGGAGCTGTTTCTCTTGGTCTGTGAGTGAACCAGGGTGTATAGTAAGTTTTGCCACAATGTACCAGGCTGTCAGCCTCCCCATGTCTGCAAATCTTTCTCAGTAGCTGTTGCAGCTTCTGTAACATCTTTATCACTGGAGGCAGAGATTCTTTTTTTTTTTTTTTATAGCAGCTGCTAGTCAAGTACATACTGTTTCCAAGCTACAGCTTGCTGCTTTGGCATCACACTTCAGTGCTTAATTTGGGATAAGCGGAAAGTAGAGAAGCGTGGCATATATTTTTCCCTGGCCCATTTTCCACCTGAGCGATAGAATTCATTTCCCTGTCATAAATGGCAATGCGTGTAGACACTGTAAGCAGGGAAGAGTTATTGATTTGATATTAAAGCACGGGCTTGTACTTCCTTCCTGTCTCTCTTGCTGTGTCTAATAGGGACTCTGCAGTTACTGAAAATAAATTTAGGTGGTGGAGTGCAAATTCTTGGGTAACAAGTTCAGAAAATAGAGATGGATGTGTGCTCCCCATTCTCAATGGTTTTCAATTACTTGTTGAAAAGAAATCCCTCCTTAAAAGAAGTTGATAAAAATGTGAATATGTAATTGAAGGATTACCATTACTGATTTTTCTTGTTTAGATTTCTGGTTTGCTTCCCTACATGCTCATGTTCTGGTGATAATGATGTTTTAAACTATTACTTGTTCTGTATGTGTTATGATGGTCCTGTTAATCTTCTACAGCTGGAGAGAGAACAGGTGGAGCTTTTTATTCCACGCTGTTAGAAGGAAAAAGGAAGAAAAAAAATTTTTAGTAATCAAAATAAAATATTAGGAAATTGATGTTTATTTTCATTAGGATTAAAGTGTAAGAAAACAGCATGAATTTTAATCTAAAGTAGAACATATTCTAAGCATTCAGTTTTGTCTGAAAAATCATCTGCAATGCAACTAAATGCTTTGTTTACTTATTGTCACTTGTGTAAATGTACAATTTCGATAAAATTTCTCATATTTCTTTCCAGAAAAAGGTACTGTTTACAAAATTATTAGAGTTCAGATTTAACTTCGCCGCAGAGCTTGCTTGTGTATACAGTTCGATAATTTTATTTTGTCACCATTGAAAATCACAATCGTAATAGTTCCTATTACAAATGTCTTAAAAAAGAGTTTTGCTAAACCACAGATCATTTCATTCTCAGAAATGGGTGTTTGTTTATTTTACACATTGTCCAGCAGTGTGAAAATAAGGGCTATGCCTAGTCTTTCTACAAGGGCAAAATATGAGTAACATATACATGGTGTTATGCCTATAATGCAGAATTTAATAACCAACTCTAAAATTACCTTTTTATTGAGTTTGTTTTACATTTTTTTCCTTTGATTCTTTAATTCTCTGTTAACTAAACTTTAGCCTCATCAATTTACGTAGGATATGAGAAAGTAGATACTCCAGTGTTTTAGATATCCCCTGTATGGAGGTCTGTGAGAAAATAATATATTTAGCTCTGACACTCTGAGACTCAGTTTGTGTAACATACTGTTCTCTGCGTTGGAATTTTAATGATGCATTGTAGTTTATCTGATGAACTTCAGACATCCTGTAGGTGGGAACCAGGAGATAGTATGCTAAAATTTGATTTCCACAGCCTTGTTTATATATTGTAATTTATAACCCATATCGCTTAAGGCTGTAAGGGTATTCACATATGGACTGTGGCTTCCCTCTCACCAATGCAAATAGAAAACATACGAGAAGAGACATCAGGTCAGTTCAAAATAGAAGGAAACAAACCTGAATCTTGTAACAGAGTAAATTTAAATTGTACTTGGCTAGGTTGCCTTTCAGATTGCTCCATTCATATGTTCTGTGGGGTTCAGTCATACATCTGCGCTGTCTCCTGAGAGGAGGTCCTAGGATGTTTCATTGCCAGTTTTCAATGGCTATCTAGCAGATACGTTTCTAGTCTGTTCAGTCTCTCTGGCATTGCTGTAGAAACGTCAGTGGTAACACCTAATTTTAGGGGTTATAGCAGAAACTTGTTTCCTAAATGGGTTAAATACAGCATTAGAGCAAGACAGTTATTTGGATGACATAGATGAGAGGAGGTTTGTAGTGGGCACAAGTGAGTTTGTAGAGTGAGGAGTTGGTGTTCTTGTTGTAGTTGGTTTGAGGGATGCAAGGCATGCAAGAAACTTTGTTAATTGATTTTCATAGGAGGTGAGAGTATGTCTTGAACCTTGGCTGTTAGAAATCAAATCTGTTCTGATGGGTGCCTCCTAGTGCAGGGGAGCAAAGGCAAAAGGCCAGTTCTGTCTGGCTTTTATGGGTCATTTCTCAGACTGGGAAGAGAGAATGCTCTGAAACAGTTTCCCTCTTTTCTGTGTGGAGCCCAGGCCCTCAAGAGAATGATAATTTTGGTTACACTAAAAACTGAAGGCATCTTTTCTTCGTGTAGTTCAGTTTCATGATCTGCTCTTTGAAGTCCATTTAGAAGGTCCAAGAGGCTCCTCTGGCTGTTCTTGCCTTGAAACCTTTAACTTGGACGTTCTGGTCTCAGGGAAACCAATTTCCTTTGTCCAAATCCTGTGCTGGTTCACAAGTTGAGATTTCCAACAAGGTGGTGTGAGAGTACCCAAATCCTGTGTTTTGAGCTCGAAGGATCCAAGGCTCACTCTTTCCAAATTTCCAAGAAGAGAGGAAAAAATAGATCATTCCATAAATGACTGTAACCAAACTCAGCCCTGTATTTAGCGGTAGGTTTTGGCAAACAGTCTTGGGCTGGGCTGGAGTGAAGCGTATGAAGTTTATGGATGTATCCAGCAGCAGTAGAGATCCCTGGAGTCACAGAGGTCGCTGAACATAATCTGTGTTCAGGGCTGAACAAAATCTGCTGTGGCTTTGCAGAAACAGAGTTCTCCTACACGTTTAAATAAAGGTCCACACAAGTTTGCTGTCTAGACGATCAGGTCCTTTCCAGGTGTTTTTTACAGTGTTGATTCTTATTTCTATTGCGAAATAAAAGTCTGTAAATTTAAGGGAATAACATTTGAAATGTAGGGATAGGACAAGGGTGAATGGATTCAAACTGAAAGAGGTCAGGTTTAGATTAGATATTAGGAAAAAATACTTCTCTGTGAGGGTGGTGAGGCACTGGAACAGGTTGCCCAGAGAAGTTGGGGATTCCCCATCCCTGGAAGTGTCAGGGCCAGGTTGGATTGGGCTCTGAGCAACCTAGTCTAGTGGAAGGCGTCCCTGCTCATGACAGAGGCATTGGAACTATATGATCTTTAAGGTCCCTTCCAACCCAGGCCTTTCCGTGATTCTGATTCTGTGAAATTGTTCAGATGGTATGGATACTAAGCTAAAACATGCTGACACTCATTATGATTGAGACAGATCATTCCAGTTGTGGTTTGTTAGTGTTTTTTTGGTTTGGTTTATTTGTGGTTTTTTGGTGTATATTTGTTTTTAATACTGATAGCTTATAAAAAGTAGCATAAATGTTTCTGGTTTGAGAGCCAAACCATTTTCGTTGAGAGAAGTGTATCCTGCATAGTAGTTTGAAATGTGAAGGAGTTGAATGTCATAACAAATAATAACTTAAGGAATGAACAGCAATTACTTATTCAGTATTTTCTTTGATTCCAAAGACATTGGCTAACTTCTGGGGGAGGGGGGAGGGAGTGTTCTGAAATAGTTTTCCAGTATAATAGTAATTGAATCATTTTTGGTAGATAAATCACTTTGTTACTGGAGTGTGTAAGTGTAAGACTGATACTGGTAATGCAGTCTGTCTGTATTTCCATAATGGATTTATTAGTTCTTGACAGTTGCAAGATCTGAGTTATTGCAGAGAGTTATTTATGTTTACGTGTTTGTGTTAGGTACAAGGTAGAGTGTAATACCTGTAGGTATGTGTTTCAGCTGTGGTGTCAGAGTGTCAGTGGTAGTAAATAGGGTTGTCTTTTGTGCAGTATAAAATGCTGCTGCCACTTTATGGATATATCAGGTGGGTTATATTTTTTTTAACAGTGCTTTTTTTTTTCTTTCTTTGCTTTTGTATTTTGCTAGGTGGTTTTTTATCTTCTCAAAATGAACAGCTGTGCTTTAAAGAGTCTTTAGAACTGAAAGCAAGTTATATTTTTACTGTATTCTACTGTATAGCCCTTTTAAAAAACAACTATGGAATGCTGACAGTGACTGGTTAAAAGTACTAAACAGCTTGAAATGCTATTTCACTTGGGTTTATTAATTTTTATGGTAAAGAATCCTTAAAACCTTTTATTGCAAATACATCGAAGTCAAGTAATTAGTGGAAAGTAAAAAACTCGTGTTTTCCCTAAAAAATACCCTGCATGTGGTTTGTTGGTTTTTTTAATAGGTCATATAGGCAATTCTAAACATGTTAAATACATATTCACTGTACTATTCATAATTTTTTTCCACAGATTACACCACCTCCATCACTGTCAGAGCCACTTAAGGAACTGTTTAAACAACAGGAGGTTGTAAGAATGAAACTGCGTTTACAGCACAGTATTGAAAGGGTAAGACTAGTTCTTTTATTTCCCAAATCTAAGCCTTGGGGTTTTTTCATTTTCAGTGAACAGACTACATTTTTCTCAGTTTAACAATGTTTTGGAAGTAATCTGCTTTCTATCCGAATTTATGAATTGGAGAAACTTGTAAGGCGGGGGGTATTGTTTGGACAACTGTTAGCAGAACAGTAAGTTGGGAAGAGAGCAGCTTTTTCCTGTCAGTTGCTCTGAGTTCTGGCCCAGGTTTATCCCAGAGGCAGTGGGAAGAAAGCTTCAGTCTGTGGTTTTGAAAGCTAATTGTGGTTGTAGACTTGAGAACCAAATTGATGGAATTAAAAGAATTTAAGAAACAGTAAATTCGGTATTGAGAGAAGACGTGTGGCTCTAACACTAAAATATTTTTTGCAATATTCTGCTGGCAGAAACTGCCTAAAATTGTATTAGAACTACATCTGTAGGCATCATGGAATTTGAACACGGAAATAGAGAAAATACTCCTGGTTTACGAATATTCATTATTTCTATGCTGCCCAAACCTTTTCCTTGGCAACCTAGCTTTAGATGTCAGTATTGTGAGCCAGATTGCTTGTGGACACAGGCGGGATCCCTTTCTGATACAGCATGTATCTTAATTATTTCCACACAGTTAGACAAGCAGCTGCCTCATCAAAACCCGATGTGATAGTTTTTCAATTGATGATTTCAATGTGGTTTAACAAAACAGTTGAGGGAAAGGTTTTACTTAAATTTAGTATTTCAGTGTAAAGCTAGGTATAAAATACAAAGCACAAAGATTGTAAACATGGTTCAAGTTCTGACTAAGGAAATTAGTTGTAACCAAAAGCAGCGGGGGCAGCAGGTCAAGGGAGGTGATTCTCCCCCTCTGGAGTATCCCGCCTGGAGTACTGCATCCAGCTCTGGGGTCACCAGCACAGGAAGGGCGTTCACCTGTTGGAGCAGGTACAGAAGATAATCAGAGGGATGGAGCACCTCTCCTATGAGGAAAGGCTGAGAGAGTTGGGGTTGTTCAGCTTGGACAAGAGAAGGCTCCAGGGAGACCTTACAGCAGCCTTCCAGTACTTACAGGGGCCTTATATAAAAGAGGGAGAGTGACTTTTAACATGGGCAGATAGTGGTAGGACAAGGGGGGTATGGTTTTAAATTAGAGGAGGAGAGATTCAGTTAGATGTTAGGAAGAAATTTTTTTACTGTGAGGGTGGTAAGCTACTGGAACAGGTTGCCCAAGAGAATTTGGGGATGCCCTGCCCCTGGAAGTGTTCAAGGCCTGGTTGGATGGGGTTCTGAGCAACTGGTCTAGTGGAAGGTGTTCTTCCCCACAGAGGGGGCTTGGAACAAGATGGTCTTTAAGGTCCCTTCCAACTCAAACCATTCTATGATTCTAACTATTTTTCCTGTTTTCCAGAACGTAAGAAATAGATTATAATATTATAATCCACCTGTTTTTATTTTAATAAATATTAGAGCCATTATATTGCAGAGCAGTAAACACATACATTCTTGTATGTCTTAGAAAATTCTGCATATTTTTAGTTATTTGGCTCAAATAGGCTGTTTTTCAAATGAAGTCCACTTTACACAACTATAAGTCAAGTGAGTTATATAGTTATATTTTCTTGTCTCAGTTCATGAAAGAATCTTTCTCCAGCTGTGAATTTCTGGAGTTTCTGCGTGTTGTTTAAAAAAAAACCAAAAAAAGCCAAACCAAAACCAAAAAACAAACGAACCCAACAAATTATATTTCTGCTTCAGTTTGCTTGGCCACTGTGCCTGGTATGACAAGCATCTTCATACATAACAAAAATCTTCATCCAGTCAAGACTTACAAATCTGTATCCCAGCACTGCTCCTCATACCTTTCCGCTTTCACCACATTTGTTAAATAGAACTCGCCTAGTGGAAGGTTTGGGCATGACATTCAGTGGGGTCTGAGGATAAGGAGAAGGTGTTTTCAGTTCTGACATTCACAGGACACTCTTTTCCATCATTAAATTGAAATTTTGGATTTGAATAGAAGAGCAACCTCTCCTCCCCCCCAGCAGCGCATTTCTCACCCTGTTTAAAAGTGTAAGCCCTAAAAAGAACTGTTTCAATAAACGGACATTTTTTTGAGTGCTTAATTTACCAAATGCATATTTATATGTTGATATCTTACTCAATTAGGAAAAGCTTATTGTCTCTAACGAGCAAGAGGTTCTGCGTGTCCATTACCGAGCAGCACGAACACTGGCGAATCAAACGCTGCCCTTCAGTGCCTGCACTGTGCTCCTGGACGCCGAGGTGTATAATGTGCCCCTGGATGCTCAGGTAAAGATGGGTGTTCCGGCATTTCGGACAAAAATGTCTTTCCAGCCTGACTGAAGTGAAGCGTTTGGGGAGAATTCTGTTCCCACCCTGAAATTGTCGGTGTTTTGCCTGGAATTAAGACAGGTTTTTGCTGACATTGGGCCTCATTTGGTTGTACAATAACTGGAGGACGTGGGTCTATGTACGTCTTTTTCTGGTTTGTACCTTGTCTTTGTGTATTTTGTGAACAACTCTTGTAACTAACAAAAATGTAAATAGCATTCAGCACCTTTTTCAGTGACTGTGAGGAGCATATGATGCAGGGAAGAAATGTTGATGTTTTGGACATAATAGAAGTGTTGATGCATTGGATATTGGGCATTTTAAAATGGAACACCTGCATTTCCAACATATTTGAAATTCTACTTTAGTCCTGGAGCCCCTTGTAAAATTATTACAGCCTCTAATCTTTCTTCAGTCTGTTACTACATTTTTCTCTGTCTTTAAAGGACTAGCTATGCCCAACGAGATGAAGCAGCAGGAGATAGCAGCGTACGGAGAATGTACTGTTGTGCCATTTTAAATTTTTAAACCATCATTTCCTTAGTAAATCTAAGTGATATAGCAAAAATGAGATTTTTCTCTTCCAAAGTTCCGAATGTCCTTCACTTTTCTCTGCCCCAGTTCAGAGGCTGTGACCTTTTCGGAAATGTGGAATACATGAGTTGTCCATAGAACCTCGTATTTGTAGTTAGCATTTTAGAATTGATTTTAAGTAAGCTGATTCTGTATTTGAATTTTGTGAGACTAAATGAATCTTTGTTGGGGGAGAAGTTATTGAGGTATCATGTGTGCCCCCCAAGTATTCCTTTTTTTTTTGACCATCTATGTATTAACAAGAGCAATAGTAAAATGCCTCTCCTGCCCCCTCACTATTTCAACAGCTTTGTGTTTCAGTCTGTGGTAATTTTTCTCAGGAGTTTAAGCCATTGCATAGAATGTTCAGCAAAGTATTAAATATATTTTTAATTGTAATTGAAGTAATTTTAAACTACCAACTTGATGATTTGATTCAACTTTTTTTTAATGTGATGAATGTAGATGCATAAGAAAATATTCTCCTGTAACACATTCTGCCATTTTCCTGTTACCCCATTAGCAACTCTTAATTTTGTTCTACAATGAAAATATTTCTGATTACATTTTTCTTGTATTTGAGCAAATAGCTGGGAAAGAATTTTTAAGCCAAGATCTGATTTATTTTGCAGGAAAATTACCACCTCAGAACTGTTTTTGTGGATTTTTGGGTCTTTGGAGTCTTGCCCTTACAGCTGCATATGTTGGGCAGACCTCAAGGACTGTCCTTTGCAGTCAAGCAAAGGACCAAACCGAAAAAGTGGGAGGAAAAATGCCCAAGTTTTTGGTGAACAGACTTAGAAGGTCTCAGTTCATCTAAATGCCTCCAGCTCAGGGTTAGAAGATCAGGGAGGGCTCTTTCTAGGGGCAGCCTTTTTAGCTGTCATTCATGTCTGAAATCTCAGCAGTTTTCTAGAAATGTCAATCTCTGCAGGTTTGGTTGGCTTTTTTTTTTGTTTCTGTTCTTCCCATTGCTACAGTGTGCAAGTTCCTGCAGTGTCTTTTTTCTCCCTAAAAGAGTAACAGCAGCTTGTTCTATATAGTGATTATTTTTTTAAATGTTAAATTGGCATGGTCTGGCTTTAGGACTGTGTATAGAGTATCTAGTTTCTTACAGTGGGCAGATGTGACATTTCAGAGTCTTATGAAATAGTTGGAATTTTAAAAATAACTTTCATTAAGCAGGCCATAAGACAGGTCTGCTCACTTCTTTTAATCTCCTTTTGGGGATTTTGATGGAAAAAATATTTTTTGTTATTGCACTGAATACATTGAAGTCTGCTTAAGTTTTCCATGTTTTTGCTTTTCCCTGAGGGAATACTAATTTAATTTGTTACCGAATTTTAAAGAGAACAAAGAGACAGTGATTTTGGGGAAGGATCTGACTTGTATTAGTTAGGATTTTAAGGCATAAATCTTTAAGCCTCCTACTCTAAATTTCAAAAATAGAGCACAGTAAATAGCTTGGGGGAATATGAAAATACCGATTTTGAGGGAGCAGCTGGCTCGCAGTGGCAGTGGTGGTCAGCATTTATGCTCGTAAATACCTTCGTACTTTGAGTTCATTTTGTCATCGGATGGGACTGTTTATTGTTTACGTCCCGTAGAGTAAGTTTGGTGTTTTAAAGTATGTTTAAGATTGAATCATCAGGTAACTTAGAGTTTGAATAAATTTTTTGGTTTTTTGCAGACTGATGACAGCAAAACATCGGTGAGGGATCGATTTAACGCAAGACAGTTTATGTCGTGGCTGCAGGACGTTGATGATAAGTTTGACAAGTTAAAGGTATACTCCTTTGTCTTTCCACTTTAGAAAAAGAAAACCAAAACTAATGTCACTATGAAGATGACATTAATAAATAGCAGATTCGAGTGCAGTAGAGGCTTTTGTAGAGGTTTTAATGGCAACACAAGGTCTGGCAGTATAAAAAAACTAACCTTTGCTGCTGTGTAGTGTAATGGAATAATCTGCAGATTTCTAAATACATATTGGGGGAATTACTTGTTATCACCAGAGTGGCTCATAGATATATTTCCTGGTTTCAAACTTGTTGCATTATTTTTTCAAATATTGAAATAACTTCTTTCCTCAATTTTAAAACAGACATGCCTTTTGATGAGGCAGCAGCACGAAGCAGCGGCGTTAAATGCGGTACAGAGACTGGAGTGGCAGCTTAAACTGCAAGAACTTGACCCTGCAACATACAAATCTATCAGCATTTATGAAATTCAGGAGTTTTATGTTCCTCTTGTTGATGTTAATGATGACTTTGAATTGACGCCAATATGACAATTAGCATCTTCTGGCTCCCCCGTCCCCTTGGACAGCTAGAGGCTGAGGTGCGGGGATACACAGAGGTATTTTTCTTTTCAGACAGAGCACTTAATTCTGTGGAATACTACCTTTCTGAATAATTCAGGTGTTCCATCAGAGAGGTGTGGCATGGACTCTTGCTCAAACACAGAAAATGGTTGTGAATTTTAAATTCAAATTCCCAGTAAATGCTGTTACCTGTATTATAAAATTGCCTGTAGCTTTAGAGCTTATTGCTGAGAAAGATGACAAAACCTGGTGAGTTAACAGCGCTGGAAGCTGTTAATAACTAAAACATCCACTCAAAACCAAATGATACTTAAAATCTGCCATAAAGCTTTGTATTGCGATATTTCAGTAACAGTTGAACTCCCACAGAAAAATGATGAAAAAGCCTGTGGAAGAAAATGTAAGACTTGGAGGAAAATAATCAGTTAAACTTATTATGTTTTGTAAATTACTGTACAAATTTCTTTTTGGAAAAAGATGTAATATTGTCTTCATTTTTTAATAATTTATTTTATACATATTGTGCAAATGTAAATAGTCTTGTAATTAATGTTCAAACCTGTATAAAATAGATATTTTAAATGTAAAACTGTTTTTGTCTAATGTTTTATTGGACCAAAGTTGTACTTTTTATTACGTGTAGTGTGTTCCTGGTTGGCAGTTCCTTTTTGTATGGCATGCATTTTGATTTAGCTGCTTGTTTCATCACCATAACTGTAAAAGAATTGAACTGTATTGCATGCTTCACGGGACTCTTAACTCCTTTCCTTCAATAACTGATACCCAAACAACTGTAATATTTACAAAATCATATTTCATATTAGTCTGCTGTTGTAATGCCATACCTATGACTTCCTATACTGAAAATATTTTTGTGTAAAACAAAAAAACCCTTTTGCTCTTATATGGTGGTCTCGTAATAGAGCCTATTTTTTCCAACAAAATGCCTTTGAATTAAAATTCTTAAATTGTATATTGTCTATTTTAATATTAATCTATGGAAGGGATATGTAAATAGGTGTAAATATAATATTTAATAAATTTTATTGGTCATGTTATTAGTTGGAATTTCTTAATATTGTTAAAACTTGATACAGCAAAACTTTCCATTCTTGGAATATATAAGGAGGTTCATTGAAAAACTAAAAAAAAAAAAAAATTACCTGTGTTGTGAAATTTAACACTTTTTTTTTTTATTCTTAGTACCACTAACGAGCAGACAGTTAATTATTTATTAGTAGGAGGTTACAGATATTCATGACAAAGATTTGTTACCCTCCAGTCCATAAATAATTCAAGAATGCTTGGGATCCGATGTCTGCAAAATTATTTCTGAAAGAAATGAAGCTTGTGCGGGAGACTGGTTACCTGGAAAAGAGATTTAAAGTCTTTAGATTTAAGTGATTTTTAATTCCTAGGTGAGTTGCTACAGAGAACTTAATCCTTGTGCTTGTGTAAATGGCCAGGGTGCCTTTCCTGGGGCAGCGAACAAGAGACTGGATAGATGGACAGCAGGCTCCTTCCCATCTTTTACATCACTGCTAGTGCCAGTCAAGAATGAATAGTAACTCCAGCATAGTAAAGCCAATTAATATATAGTTACTGCCCTGTAATTTTTTTCCCCACTTTTGTTAGGTACCTGTTCCAACTTTTATTTGCAGGAGTATCTTCCTGACATCACTCAGAATTGAAAATGTGCTGAGGAAAAAGCAAATTTCTTCTGAAAGTAAAATATTGTTCTAAGTGTAGCTGTAAATTTTTCAAATGCTGCAAAAATCTGTATTGTCTGCTTGGACAGAGGCGGAAAAATGGATAAAGCTGCAAGGTGTTAACAACTAGTAAGTGGGTACAAGTTATTTCCATCGCATACTTAGAGTAATAAAAAGTAACATACATGGCTGACAGTGGGAGAAGTATGAGATAGGAATAATTAAGAGTTTTGCAGAAAGAAAAGATAAACTGGGTTGCAGGTGTGTTGGTTGTGTTAGAAAACAAGCTGGTGACAAAAATACTTGGGATGCAGGAAACAATAAAAATATTTTGGCAGTATCCTATCTTAAAAGGAAATCTGAAGACAGATGGCTTTTGGCATTAGCCTGCACCTTCCTTACAAGGAGAGACAATTTCCTAGTATTGGGATTTGTGAAACAGATTTTTTTCAATTGCAGCTTCTTTGTAAAAATGTAGTTGCTCCAAATGTTTCAGTCCCTTAGATAATGCTCTTTGATGGGTTCTTTGATTTGAAACCAAGGTTTGCTACAGTCGTTTTTAATTTTTTTTTTCAAGTTTACTGTGTGGGATGACACCTCTTGTCTTGTTTAAGGACACCCTGCTGTGGATTCCCCTCGAACAGGATGGCGGAAGCTGTGGGGGGGGAAAGGAGTGGTGAGACGAAATACAACGGTAACTGTTTGGAGCGATGGTCCAGTTTCCCTGTCCAGGGTCTAGCCATCTCCTGGGAAGCCCGGGGGCTGCTCTGAGGTTCTGAGTACCAAGCCAGGTTCCTCCCGTGTTTTTCTCCTAGGGACCAAACTTGTTTCCTAGCTCCCTTGGAGCTCTGGCACGTAGGAGGATAAAGCCGCTGAACAGCCGTGTTTTTGAGGTCCTGGGCGAGGCCGTCCGGATGTCCCTGCCCTGCCCGGGACACCTGCTCGTTCTCAGGCCTCGGGAAGTTCATCGCGGGGCTCGAGTTTCCCGCCGGCGCTTCTCTCTCCCGTCTCCCTCCCCTCCGCAGCCTCTCGGCGAGACCCCCGCCCTCTCCCCTCCCGCCCCGGCTCCCCCGGCCTGCCTCCCCGCGGTACAGGACCCCTGAGTTCCTCCCTGCCCGCACTCGGAATTGCGGGGGGTTGTTCTGCCGGGAAGAAGCCCCTCCGCAGGCAGGCGCCTGGCCGTGCCCCCCCCGCTCCCGTCCCGCTAGGCACAGCCTGGAGCGCGGCTCCATCCACGGCCCCTGCCTCCTCCTCCTCCTCCTCCTCCCGCCCGGCTCCGCGCAGCCGCCGCCCGCCGGGGCGGAGGGTCCCGGGGGGAGGGTCCCGGCGCCTGACGGTGCCCCGAGGCGGGGCGATGATGCGAGGCCGCCACCGCCTCCGCGCTGCCTGCGGCCGAGGGGGGAGCAGTGGGACGAGCCGCGGGGTTGCTGCCGCCGCCGGAGCAGCGAGAGCCGCCTGCGGAGCGCGGGGTGCCCGGGCCGCGGCGCCGCCCGGTGAGCGCCGCGGGGGGAGCGGGCGGGGGGCGCGGAGGGATGGAGCCGTCGGCCGCGGGGGAGGAGGAGGAGGAGGAGGAGGCTGTGGAGCGGTGGCTGCTGCTTTGTGGCAGGAAAGTTTCAGTGCGGCTCGGCGCGGCCGCCCTGCTGCCTGCCCGCCTGCCTGCCTGCCGGAGGAGGAGGAGGAGGAGGAGGAGACCCGCTCCCCTTGCGGGGCCCGGTCTACCCCGGGCCGCTTCGGCGGGGGGTGCGCTCCCGCTCCCTGTCACCGGCCTCCCGGCCCCTGGCAGTGCCATCTTTGGGGCCCGGGCCTTTCGGGAGCCGAGCGCGGGTCGATCGGCCGGAAGGGGGTTTTCGGGTGTTTTCCGCCCCGGGAGCGGTCCCGGCGGCGAGGGGGAGCGATGCCGAGCCGGTGCCGCCGGAATGGGGTGCGGGAGGGGACGGGCGGCCGGCGGGGGTCCCGCTCCGGAGGGACGCCACGCCGGATAAAAGTCCGGGGAAGCGGCGGTGGGAGAAACGGAACTGGAGCGGCGGGGGGAGCCCGGGGAGGGGGCACCGGGAGCGGCAGCGCATCCGAGCGGGTTCGCGGGGACGCGGCATCGCTCCGGCCCCGCTCCGCCCGGCCCTTTATGTGACGCAGCCCCTGGTCGGCGCGGGATGCGGGGGAGCACGCCGGGATCCCTCCTCTCGCCAAGCAGCGTGCTCGCCTTGGCTCCCGCGCCCGGCCCGCCGGGATGGGGCACCCGCCGGGTCTGGGGTCTGGGCCGGCGGCTCCCGCTGAAAGGAAACTTTCTTGGCTCCGGGTAGCTGGGAGGGTGAGCGGTGTCCCCCAGCTGAGGGGAAAGATCCCGTGTTCTCCGTGCGCGCCCCCGGGTCTCGCAGGGGGGTCCCCCCAACCCTGCTCGGGTACTGATGGCGGCGTGCCCAACACAGCGAGGTTCAGAGGCGTTTAATAACCGCTGTAAGAAAGACTAATCGAACACAGGCCTTAAATGTCCAGATCGTGCCTTCTTTACGTGTTGGCTTGGTTTTCTACTTTTTTTGTGGTTGGATATTGCTCATTGAGGAATTGTTGGGTTTTTTAATTCATAAAACAGAAAAACATTTCTAGATACCGAAAGTAAGAAATCCAGTGCCCCATTAGCATTTTTTCTCTCTTAGGAGAACAATACAGGCTCACTGTAAGCTTGCCCAAACATGGGCTGCCTTTTATTATATATTGGTACAGTGCCTAGTGCAATAGGGTCCTCTTTTGACTGAGTTCGAATGCTAAGCACGAGGAGAAACTCAGTGGCACGCTGCTAATCGTGATACGTCTGTCACAAATACCACCTGCCGACAGGCTGGGATTTCACAAAGCGAGAAAGGTGGAATGCTTTGAACAAACCCAGCTCCTCTGTCTGTTTGAAGTAGCAGATGCTCGTTGTCTCAGGCTGGCTTCAGTCACTCGTGTAACTCTTGAAAGTTGTGTCGTTCAAAGTGTCTGGTACTTTTTCCTTTTCTAATGTTGGTGTCTATATTTTTTTTTAAGAAAAAAAAAGAAGTTAACAACTTTGTGACTGAGTTGAAAGCCTATGTCACATCTGTCAGTGAAAAAACAGCTGCCTGCCTGCATTAAAGATCACAGGGCAACTTACCTTGTTGTAAGACATTGCTGTATGTCTTTGGTCCTACACACCTGTGTGTACCTGTAGCCTGAGGAGATACTACGTGAAACCAATGTGTCTACTTCAGGTGTTTACCAAATTAGGTCTTCATTGGTGGGTTTTCTCACCTGAGGCATTTTTTTATCATCACTGCTTATAGGGTATCATATTTGATATTGCTAACTTGAGATTGTTCACCTTAAATTTATTGCAGTTCTAATCCAGAGATGCAATAGCAGAAAGCTTTTAATTAACAAGTTAGCTGGAGTAGGGGGGGCTGGGTTTGTTGTTAAGCACCCCGATTTGACCTTTTTTTAAAATATTCATCTTCATTGAAGGAAGCAGGATTTAACTTGTGTTCCAATAGCCTTTTCAGTTGCTGGTTTTTATTTCAGTGCTGGTTCAAGTACTTGTGAAAATTGCTCACCTGCAGGAAACATGAGGTCACAGTACGTCACAGCGCCCACGGTCACTGTCCTTCTGTTCCTGCTGTGGATCCAGTCGTCAACAGGCTGCAATAAGGCTCTCTGTGCCAGCGACGTCAGTAAATGCCTGATACAGGTAACGTTGTGTTTTCTTTCTTTGCTTTTGAGTGGTGTTCAAGAAACAGTTCTGGAGCCGTGTCTCGAAAAGATCCAGTGATACAAATAACTGGTATTTTATATTAAGTAATGTCTCTCTGAAGAAGTTAATTTGGTCTCTTGCCCATATAAAATGCAGGTTAACAACCACTTATTTTATAGAAATAGATGATACCAAGTGCATGTTTATATAATTTGTCCACTTTCTTAGGTCTCAGGCAGAGGGTCAGGAGTTGATGCCTGATCCTTTCTATAACATCAGGTTTGTACAGTCAATTAAAAGATGCCTAAAAACAGAGCCAAATATTTATAAGTTGAACTGGTAGGAAGTGGATGTTAAACTCAAATCCAGATGCTGCTTTTTACTCACACTGCGTCTGTCTGCAGTGAAAGAAAAAGACTGAGCAGAAGTTAAGTGGTATGGTGTGCAGCAGAGCAAAAGGGCCTTTTCCAGCAAAATGGCAAGCTGTTGTGGTAACTACCCACCATTTATTTATAAATGGTATATAGAGCACTCTTCTTGACTCCAGATTGAAAAAGAGGAGGCTTCATGTGGTCAGCTGCAGCTTCTTTAAAAGAAACTGTTTCCTTCTGCCTCTTTGTAGATTGGATAAGCAATAGCAGAGAGCACAAATGTCATATGGCAGTAATGTGCAAATGCTTACTGTAAATGCATGGTCACAGCCTGAAAAGAGGCTCAGAAGTGGCCTGAGGCATTTCCATGTTTACTTCATTTTATGGACTTCCGTTTAAAATTTGTCTGGTTTACAAATGAAAATACTTGCCAGATTCACAGATCCATCCCGTGGAACAAAGACTGACTGTAGGCTAAACTCTCTGGCTTCTGTACTGTCATTGCTTTAAAAATAATAATAAAAAAAAAATTGCTGCTTCTTCTAGCCCCACCACAATCTGTGGAGTTGTTAAAAACAGGAGCAAGAAAGAGTCTTCCGATTTTTACCCTTTCAAACAGAACACCAGTGGTTTTACTGGCGTGTTGGACATTGTGCAATGTGACAAACTGATGTGCTTATAAGTCTCTTCTCTTGCATTTTTTAAAATCACCTCTAGCATTGAAATCTTTAGGAAGTAACATGCTAATTGTGGCATTGGATGTACATTTTTGTACGCATTTGTACATTGGATGTACAAATTTACTTAAATAGCAAATTTAAAAGATTTGTTGATTCAGGGGAAAGCTGCTGGATTTTGGTCCTGGAAGCTGTTGGTCTGCTACTTATTTTTGTGTAAGCAAATGGGAGAACAGGGAAGATGTAGTGTCTTCTTTTCTGGTGCCAGTGATGGAGTCCACCATCCATGAAGGCACAGACATCTCCTTCCCAAGTAATCATCTTTTATCCAGTCACGCTCGAGATAGACAGCATTTAGACTGTATTTTTATGAGCTGGTCTGAATAAAGTACAGCCCAGAAGGAGTGGAGTTAGTGCTACTGGAGTCCTTACTCAGATGTCAATAAATGGCTGAGACTCAGCATTGCATGGAGGTGGCTCACACAACTGTGCTTTCCTTGGATTATGTTGGCATCTCTGTGACAACAGAGCCCTGTGCATGCACAGACACCACTGAACTGCTTTACTTGTGGTAGGTGTGTTCTCTCTTGCTTTGCACAGGTGATGTGGGAGTCCCTTTTTAAAGCATTTCCCTAAAACCTAAATCATACACAATTCTCTGAGACCCTGAAGTAGCCCAGGAGGTGTAGATTGTGTGCAATTGCAGTGGAATTACACTGTTCATTTCCACCATTTGGCTGCTGTCTTCCTGCAAACGGGCCAGACTTACCAGTCAGTATTCATTCTTTATAGAAGAACAGATCAGGTCAGACAAGTCTGATTGTGGATATGAAGTATCCTAAACCTTTGACTTAAAGCAGTTGTCATCTTTCTTCTTGGCACTTTTGTGTGTTTGTTTGTTTTAAATCTTCAGCACTGTTGTGGCAGAAGCACTGCACTGGTATTTGAAATGCATATTATTTCCTGGAGAGGTAGGCAAGTAGACTATATCTATGTATTTTTCCCCTTCTAAAGTCTTCTGGAAAAATCTGAACTTAAAAACAGAACACTGTGTTTAGTGAGGTTGCTTGACTATCGCATGAGATTTTTCCTTCACTGACTTATAACACTGTTTAAGTTCAGCAAAATCCATATCTTAAAACCAAGATAATGTCACTTGGAGACAACTGGGGGAGCAAACAAATTGTGAATGTTTGTCATCTGCATCTGTGTGCAGAAAGCAAGGCTCCCTGTCCTGGAGACATAATGAGACAAGAGACCTGCCCTCTCAAAAAGCATACAGTTAACATAAATATTTTTGCCAGCATGGCTAGAAGTCAGTACAGTCATTACTGCCACTCCTTAAGAGCTGCTCTGCTTAAGGGTGGTCCCTACATAAATATTTATTTTGTTGGATGCAGAACAGTGCATGAGATCAACAACTCACATGGATTCAGCTTTCCCTTTACATCTTGAGGCTCTGGCTTCATTGGTGCTTCTCTTTTTTCTGTAAGCAAAGAACTGTAAGAAAATAGCTTGAGGCATCTCTCTGCATAAGTTCAGCCTTCACAAAGAAACTCTGGGGTTTCCTGTAGTTGTTGAAAGAGTTGTGAGAAGACTTGGGAGTGTAGTGAGTGGGTCCATAAAGTTAGTTCCTTTGAAGGCTCTGGACATAGCTCCTTCCTGTGAAGGTGGGATCAGGGCATTGGAGTCAATAAATGGCCGTTGCCTCTCTTTTCAGGTGGGCCACCAAGCCCTGGCTGCACGCAATGTGCAAGTTGCAGTATTTACTGTGGCACATCTGTTGTTGACTTGGAAGCGGGGGTTGTTTCGATGTTTCCATGTGTGGAGGAGATGAAAAGGCCAGTTACACCCGCTGGGCGGAGCGGAGGCGTATGTTGTGTCCTCGCAACATGGAGGAAATCCTTGAAGGCAGAAACCTCTAGGATGGGACGTTGCCACAATTATTCGTAGCGAAGGGGTTTGGGGCGAGCCCCAGGTTGGTTCTTGCGGCGCAGAGCTACCTGTGGGAGTGAGGCTGGGGTGGGATATCCGTGCTGGGCAGGAAGCTGACCTTTGCCGTCTCATCCGTAACAGTTCTTTAAACTACTGCTGTGTGTAGGAAACAGACGGTGCTATAATTCAGGCATGGATTTCCGATCCTCCTAAGGAGGGGTTGTTTTGCAGGGTTTTCTCTCCCGAACGCAACGTACCTGCAGCTGCCTCAGCTGGTGTTGCTCCGATTTAAAATCTCTTTTTGTCTTTGTCTTCTCTGCGTCCTGTTAATCGTGTGTACAAACTTGTCAGCCTGGAAGGCTTTCCAAGACTTTTTAGCCCTGTGGTATGAAATAAATGCCACTCCTTAACTTCAGGGCTTAGGCATCTAAAAGTTGCTTTCAGCGCGTATGCTGTAGCTGTAGTACGTAACGCAGTTGGGTGAACAAAACAGCTCTGCCTGGTTTGCTTCCAGATTTTCTGTTATTAAACTGTTTTAGGAAAAAAAAAAAGCTAGCTCTTTTTCTTGCACTCCCCCTTCCAGTTTGCAGAGATATTTCCAGTGCCTTCAGGTCCTGCTTCTCCCTGCACTGAGAAAATAGTCTCTGTTGCTCCAAGAAACCTTTGAAAAAAATGCAGATGTTAAGTATCTTGTAAAAATCTTTGTTTGGTCTCTGGAGCAGAAGTATATTTATTGTACAAACATGCCTGCTTCCTATTTAATGCTGTATTTTTAGATTGTGAGGCTTATTTCTTGCCTAGCAAAATAGATTCTCCAATGCACCTTCAGTAGTCCAGCTTGGGAATTTGCCAAGCTGACTTATGAGTAATACTTTCTTCCACTGACGCCTCACCACCCCCAGCTATCAACAAGGAACGTTTCTAATTCTGTCTCTCTTCACCCACGTCTCATGTAAGCATTCTTTTAAAAAGATGTATCCTGTACCAGTATCCAGTGTGGATGAGTCAGGCAGAAGGACTCAAAAGTGGTTAAGGAGACCGTGTATGTGCAAACACATATACGAAAAAACATACAGTTATGGCCCTGAAGAGATGGAAGACTGATTAATTAGGTTGTTCTTCCCTGATCTCCTTCCAAGTCTGAAATAAATAAATAACAATTATAAAATAAAAAAAAATTAAAACCCCTTAAAAAATTACATTGCTCGTAAACCCTCCCTATAAAACCAAACTTGTTAAAATACTGGTAGGTGTAATGACTCTATCCCCAAGATAGTGCTTACACGTACAGATGCTAAGCAGAATTTTTTGTTAATATGTTACAAGTGCAGAATTAAGTTACATTTAATTCTCTGAGAATACTCTTCTATAAAACTGAAACAAGTTTAGTGAAATTTCTGACTTCAATTCATATGTTACATGTAATAGTTTACAGAGAATTGCCTCCTCCCACGTACTGGCTTGTTGGTGTTTTTAATAAGTATAAAGTTGTTTGCCTGGTTTTACTGTTGAAGAATAGATCAATAGGATATTTTTAATTCTAATATATATTAATATTATTCTCTGGCCAAGGTAACAGTATTTATATATATGGTTATTTTTAAAGTTGTTTTATTCAAGCTTTTTATTCTAAAGACTGACACAATCTGTTTATTGAACAGTAAGATAAATATTCTAGAAATGCCTCATTCATTCCCATAAGTCATCTTTTTAAGTTTGTGGTGTTTCCTCTTGTGGAAAAATGTGTATATTTTATTAATGATCCTGGTTTTCATCTTTCTCTTGGAAACAGCATAGTAATAGGTGCCATTCATAAATTTTGAGGATGAAAAAGTAAAAAACCTTGGTAGTTTTCCTCTCTGTAAGTAAAAATTCAATATTTTTGAGGGCTGCATATTACAGAAATGTGTGTGGAGCAGGAGTTCAGTCTTGATCAGTCAGCAGGGCAAACAATTCACATTAAAGTGTGAAGGTGACATTGTTTCTCAGCATTATGTAGCACAAGCAATAGCTGGTGAATTTTGTTTTTTTTCTGATTTCAAGATTTGGGATCTGGGGCGAAGTGAGTGGAATAATAAGGAATCAGTGGATTTATACTGCATTAGTAAATTGTAGCATGTCTGCAGCACGTTTTGGTGTTTGTTCAGTTTTAATGCAGAACTGGGAGCCTTTGCAGCTTCATTTGCTGTATTCTAAAGGCTTGTCCCCAGCCCTCTGGCTTCAGCCTCCGAAATGCACTTCTCGGTCTTCTGTGGGCCCCTGTGAGTTGGTTTGAGCAAGGGATGATCCCTGTGCAACTCAACAGGCCCCAGATATTTGCAGTTGCCAGTTTTGCAAAGTAAAGAGAGAACAGGAGTTGTACATGATCAAGTGCATATCTGTGCTGTGCCTTGCCTAGCAAACATACACTTGATATCAGTATGCCTCCTTTCTCTGCTAGCTGATGCTTATTAACAATCGCAGACAAAGAATTATTTTAAAAATGGAATTTTATGCCATCAGCTTCTTCCCAAGGTGCTTCAAAAAGAAACCTCACTTAACGGGTGATGTGGGTGTCTGCCTGTAAGGAGTGTGGTGTCCCTGACTCAGCTGTGGTTACCAGAGGTGGAACTATGGGTGGTGACTCCAGGACAGGAGAATTTCAAACCAAACCACTTTCTTGCCCTTCCCTCCTGTCCATGTGCGTCTCCTGACCACACTGCAGTGTGTCCCTCCCCTGTCTCTGGAGAACGGGATCAAAGAGTGGGGATGGGCATCGTCTTTTCCCCCGCCTGCTGCATAGCAGATTTGCTGATGGCCCTTCCAGTAAAGCCAGGGGTGGGAAGGATCCCATGGTCAGTGTTTCCAGTAGCGGGATTTTGTTTTCTCACCAGTTGTGTGTAAGGTGATAGTTAGACAGACGTCATCAAAACCAAATTCTTAGACAGGACAACCAAAGTGACTTCTTGGCTGTCCATGTTTCGCACTGTGATGTAATTCAAGGATGTGAATTATTGTCATGTAGCCACAGTCCTTTGGCCAAACTGGAATTACTAGTATGGATTTGAGCTAGAGGGAAGGAGACCGCCTGGTTTTTAGATTTCCTTCATCCACGTAGGCTATTTCCATGCTTTGAGGTCCACCAGTGTATGTCTCCAGGACTGCTAAACCAGTGCCTTTGGGTTTAGGTAGTATGAAGATGTCTTTTTGCTTCCATGCCTTTTCCGTCTTTTTCGCTTAATAGAAGAAAATTAAAGGAAAATATGTGTGTATGCCACTTCACTTTCTGCAGTCTCTAGAAGTCTTGGAAGTATCCCAAGGTGTCGATTTGAGGGGAGGAAGCATAGGGTTGTTTTCATAACAGCAAAAATGAATTAGCTGGTCCTGGGGGAGGAGTAATCTGGTCACTAATATTGCAAACGGAGAGCAGTCTGTAACAAGCATTCAGAGATGCAGAAAATCGCACTGTCAAATGACTTAACTGAGTAAGTTCCTTTTGGAATCCATGGATAGGTAGGATGATAGACATCATGTGTATCCTGAGTATGCACGTGTGGCTTATAGTGACTTTCTTTTTTGACTAAATTATAATGTGGGCTCACTATTTATATATAAAGAAACACCCCTCTTTGGATTTCCAGCTGTGATGGGAAGAACATCCAAAGAACTTGTAGATTCAGGCATACACAAAAGGGCACACACCTTTCCCATGAATAGAATTTTTTTCTCTTTTAAATGCTGACTTCAGAATGTCACCTTCAAAAAAAATAAAAAGAAAAAAAGAAAAAGGCAAACTTGCAAAAGATCCTTTTGTAGACTCAGATCAGCTTTTGGCTGGAGCTCTTTTACCATTTACTCACTGTATTAGTGCACTAAGCTTTTTTAATGCCATAATTTGAGTTGCGGCTTGAAGAAGAATTGCTCTGTTGTGTAGTTATTTTACATCTGGGATTGCTGCAGTGTAATGACTGCCTGTTGTTTCAGGAGCTGTGTCAGTGCCGCCCTGGGGAAGGGAACTGTTCCTGCTGTAAGGAGTGCATGCTCTGCCTGGGCACACTCTGGGATGAGTGCTGTGACTGTGTTGGTAAGTTTGCTTTTTTTTTTCCTAAATTTTCTTCTTTTTTTACATTGGTTTCTCCTGCCACATGCTGAGCTCACAGTCTTAAAATAGAAGTAAAACATTGTGACAGCATCTGTGCTTTAAACATTTTACAGCTCATTTTGTGGGTACAGAATAAATTACTGTGGAGACCTAACATTTGAAGGCTGTATCTGCTCTATGGAGTGGGAAGTGGCAGTGGTCCAGGTTTTGCCTGGTTAATGTCATCATAGCTGACAGTCTATCTAACAAAAAACTCCATTTTGGATTGCCACCTTGGGGAAACTACACAGTGCCTGCTTTGTGGGCTTGGATGCTGTGTGAAGGTTTCTAGCTGCAAAGTGTACTGACAGGTATCACAGAGGGTCAGTTTTAGGTTTGAGCTGGGACTAGTAGTGAATAGGCACAGCCCAGTGTTTTCACCATTCTTGAAAAAAGACCTCTTTGTGGAGGGTAAAAAAGAAGCAGACAAGGTCTTACTGTAGAACTAGATGATAGTCTTAACAACAACACGTTGCTCCTAACAGGTGATGTTCAGAGTGCCCATTTGCAAGTGGATGCTGCTCCTGCTTAAGGAGAGTGTACGTTCTGTCTTGTGATTTAAATAGAACTAAAGCTTCATCCTCGTGTGGTTGCTGTAATGCTGTGATGCCATTCAAAACCTTGGTTTCCATGAAAGGGATGCATCTTGAGTATTGTACCTGCTCTCAGCTTTTCTTGGTGGGCTTTCTCTGAATTCATGAAGGTTATTAGTGTCAAAATGCCCATTTGCAGTGCAATCCATTTCTTCTCCTGTTCCAGAATGATGTGAATCTGCTTTCTGACATCCTTTTTTTTGCTTGGTTCTGTCTAGCTTAGCTTTGCTTTACTCTCTTTCAGTAAGCAGTGGGGTGGCACAGTCCTGTACGTGTGTGATTCTTCCCAGTGGCGTAAAGTATTTTCAGCCCCTGCACCGGTGAAGGATACACTGCACCTGTGGAGGATGCATTTAGAAAGAGGCCTTAGATGCTGTTTTTTCTGCTTGATCTTGGGCTCCTTAAGAAGTGAAATATGTATCTCTATATATATCCCCTCTTTTCCCTTTTGCCCTTTCAACGTCATCAAATTTTTCATAACACGTAACAGTACTTGAAGTGCGCTATTGACGTCTTCAGTCATAGGGGTGAGAAGTAGGATAGTAGGTTATCTCCCTGGTAGAGAACCATCATGTACTGTAGAAAGCAAGGCACTGCGTGCCAGTCTCTAGGGACAGGAAGAACCTACTTCTTGGGATTGTGAAGTAAAAAGGTGAAGTCCACACACAAACTTTTTTTATAAACCTGCAGATGGCTCACTGTTCTGCTGCTCTTCGTCAACGTTTCAGGTTCAATTTCCCAGCACTGAATAAACTAAATGATCTCCTGATGGTCCTGTGGGTGCCTCAGATCTTGATGTTTCTATGGCATGATCTTATTCTTCTTCTCTTCAGTGTAGGGTCGTCCTTGCTGTAGCCTTATTCAAATAAGCACAGAGGAAAGCATGCCATACCTGGCCTCCTAGAGACAGTTCTTTGATGATACTTGAGCTGATATTTAAGTTTCTTTATAAGCTGATCATGTCCAATGTAAAAGCAGATAGATTTTCATGTCTTTCAGGTCATGTCTGCCCTGAGGTCTGGAATTACCTCCTACCCTCCAGCACTAACTTTAGAGATGCTCAGTTGATGCTCCCATATTTTATGTGGATGTTCTCTCCCTTCTCAGACAGGGAAAAAGACACTGGAGGAGGGGGAAGAGCAACAGGTCTCTCTTTCCTTTGAGTTAAGCTCTTTTAGTCCCTCTTGTAAAGGCCTGTCTGCTTCCGTCATTTCAGTAGCCGATTTCTGCGTCTTCTCATCCATTCCAAAGCGGTAGTGTAGACATGTTTCATCCTTACCAGTTGCTCACAAGTTAAACTTTATTTTCATTTTAGCCAAAGCTGCTATTTGGTAATAATTCCGATATAAAAATATGACTATTATAATAAAATGCTTTTAAGAACAGTAAGGGAAGGATCTTTGTGGATGAGCATTTACCTATTAAAGTATGAGTGATGGTTTCTTGGTGCCATCTTAAGATAATATTTTCATACTGTATTGAAAAGCACACAAACTTGTACACATTCTGCAGGATTATTTTTTTCCCCTGTGTGTCCTTCTTATCAATGAAATTTATTTTCTGAATCCAACCTGACAGGAGGAGCCTCTAGAAAGGCTCACTGGTTTCCATTTGACAACATTAATACAATGACACCAACTAAATTATACATCCCTCGATGTATCTGTACAAAACTCTTACCTGCTTTGATAGCTTCCTAATTGATTTTCAACTGGGCATCTTTTATTAGAATTATATGGTTAATACAGTGCCTACTAAAGTATGGTTAATATTAGTGCTTACTAAAAGGTGATAATGCAGGGATAGAAATTTTTTATTAAAGCAGTAAGTCCAGGAAGGTCCATGAAGAACAAACCTAGCTGAGAGGGGTAGGAAAATAATAATTTACAGTAGGAAGTTTGTGTAAGTGGAATTATTTTTTAGTGTGACCTGATGTTGTTTGGAAGGGAGGCTTTTTTTTTTTTCCCACCCAGTACTTGGCTCACCTTTTTGTAGGAGCAGACTGTCTCGTGGTGTTCCTATTATTAAATGTTGGTAATGCTAACCACTTGCTTAAGATTTGCCAGATCTCATGCTAATCATCATGAACAAACTTCCCTCTGCTTTGTTCATTATGGAAATCCACCTACTTAGGTTGAGAAGATTGAGGGTTTGTATAAGGCAAACACGGTTATTTCTGAAGCTGGAGTCCTAGTGGATCTGTGGGGTAGGAGGTGTTTCTGTGGTTGTGTGGGGAGGTAGACTTTGAACATTTGTGTCCCATATCACTTTTACACTTCAAGAACTGGTGTGCTTTGCAGCTGTAGCTGTCTAAAACTGTCTGTGAAAATACCCAAAACAATATCCAGATGAGAATACATGAGGAAAATGGATTTGTCTGTCTCTTACCAGGTGACTTCTAATAGTGTTTTATGGCTCCTGAGCTTAAGTACCTATGCAGATACAACTTTTCTTTTTAATCTTGGTTGTTTCAATATTTGCATTAAATAAAGATACCCTTCAGTTTCCTTGCTAGTGATACATGTTAGTGTTTAAATGGTTAATGAAAACCTGGCACTGGCATTGCAAATCGCAAAAACAGTTTGTAGAAATTGGCAAAGCAAAAAAAAGATTACAATGTTTCAAAAAGGAGACTGCAGAAGAAGTTGAAAAATAAGGAAGACGTAACCTGGAAATAAGCATTTTGCCTGTAGTGACCCCTCCAGATAAGTAGCAAAACGAGGTTCATCTCAGTTGTCTCTACATAGGTAAAGTAATTCAAACTCATGCTCCCTCCTGACAGTGATCTTTGCATCTCTGGCAGATGACTAAAAAGATCCAGTGCAATGCTGCAGCAGATGAGATGGAATACTTGAATTGTGATCAAAAGTTTCGTGTACCTCAGGACTTGTCAAGATGCTACCTTTGTTCAGTCCTGAGCTTTCATTCCAGATTTATGCTAGGATTGATTATACTGTGCTTTGTCTCTTCTGCCAGGGAAAACAAACCTTCCATTGAGCTCTTTATTTTCTAAGCTGTAATGCTAGCACTGAAAGGGAAGCAAAGTGCTGTTTAAAAGAGGTTTTTCTTTTCACAAGTCACAGGTGTGTTTTGTGGAAGTCTGAGAGATCTGAAACCTGCCATTACGGGAAGTTCATCCTGCTGTATTTGGTGGTTTTCTGCTATCGGGTTAAGAGTGGGATATATATGAAAGGGTTCTGTTCTGTTCAGAAAAAAAAAAAAGGCAATTTTAATTTTCTAAATACTCTTGCCTGTTTAAAGAATAAGAGGTTAGGGAGTTTCATGTAACCTCCTGCTTTGTTCATCTGCAGGTATGTGCAATCCTCGCAATTACAGTGACACACCACCAACATCCAAGAGTACTGTTGAGGAGTTGCATGAACCGATTCCTTCCCTTTTCCGGGCACTGACAGAAGGGGATACTCAGCTGAACTGGAATATTGTTTCCTTCCCTGTGGCAGAAGAACTGTCGCACCACGAGAACCTCGTTTCTTTTTTAGAAACAGTGAATCAGCCACAGCATCAGAATGTCTCTGTTCCAAACAACAATGTCCACACACCTTACTCTAGTGACAAAGGTAACGACTGTAGTGTCTAAATTCCTGGCATTTCCCCTCATCTCTTCCAGAAGCCTTCTCGGTGCATATTCTCTGCTTCTCTGTGCTCGCTTCTTCTTTTCCCATAAAAATGTGTGAAAGATTCAGCCTAATTTTGAGGATAACGTAACAAAAGGAGTGAGGCAAAATGTTGAGGAACATGGAAGATGGTGTTAAAGTGAGCGATGATCTTAGGAGACACTGAACCACGTGAGTTTATCTCTGTATTTCCTCCTGTGGCATGAGGCAGTTTGTTCATGTTACTTCGTGTGCGCTGGCAGGGTATGTCCTTTGACCTGGAAGCAATTACCTGTAGCTTAGGAGATGGGACAGACCAGAACCTGAATCCAAATCATGTGTCAGTGCACAGGCAGGCAACTGCGACATGGCTTCAGAGGTTTTTGAGAAATAACAGCATGTGGCTGTCTGGAGTAGTCGTTTATTTCTTTCACCTGAGCTGGAATAACTTGAAACCTTTAGAAGGATGGTTTGTACAAAATGCAGGATTAATAGTAAACCTAAGTAAGATAAAAAAGATTGAGGAAGGATAAGTGACAGACTTATATTGAAAATAAGCAATTTGGTGGGGGGGTTCAATTTACAGACTCATTCCTCTTATTCTATATGAAGTTTTTTGTATTCTTCAGTTTAGAGGACAGACTTCAGAACAGTGTTTGCTGAGGGGGAAGATGAGAAGTCTGAGGTAGTGTGAAAGGTGGCTTGAGAAAAATACTCTGTTACTTGGTATCCATTCTGAACCTGAAACATTTTTCCCTGCAAATAATTACATCACATTTAAAAGAATCTCATAAACAGTTTATAGTGAAATTGCTGCTTCATAGGGGAAAAAGAACATCTGATTTGTTTTATTAGTGCAATTAAAGCTTTGCTTCCTTCCCAACACACACTTTAAATGTTTGTAACCCCATATGTTGCAGTTGTGATGGCTCTTTTATCCTATCAATAAAAGATACCCTAATTGATGGACACGCTGCTTTTCCATGCTAAGGTGAACCTTTGACCTAGTTGTGTTTCTGAGTAGGACTGCTGTTGATTAAATGCAACCGTAATGGCAACTTCTCTAATTTCCTTCGGTTAAGGCACGTTAGAAATATAAATTAATTCCAGAACTGGGAAACCAGATGGTCAGAAAGCATCTCATTCATATGTGTTTGATGTTATTAAAACGCTTGCTCACCATTATTGGAGAGTGATGTAAAAAGCCGTGTAGAACGGCAAGCCTCAAAAAGCCCTGTGTGCAAACACTACAGGACCTAAAGTTGTAAGTCATACTTGGGGAAAAAAAATTATGTTTAGTACAGTCTTGAATATATCCCACTGTACTTAGGTGCTGCCGCCCAGATGGCTGTCCTTTACTACCATACCAACAGGATGGGCTAATGATAGTTTTGGATTAAACTTGGAATTTGAATTGCATCTCAAGGGTGTGGAGCAATTTTGAGTTTAACAACACAAATACATAACACTGCTGTTTTTTCTTAGTCAAAAGTCTCCTTAACTTCATTTGCTAAGAATATATTAGAGATTAGGCTGAGAGAGCTTTCGCTGGAACGATGACAGTCCAAAAACAACAGTTATATTTAGTTATATTTGGAAATAGGTAACAAATGCCACTGGCTTTCAGGCCTCAGCAGAAACTTAAAACAGAAATAAATGTCAGAGCTGTTCTTGTAATCATTGGCTTTGCCTCCTCCATCTTAGTGACCAGTGAAGAACTGGAAAAGGTAGAAAATTGTGTCTGTGCGTGTGTGTGTGCTCAGTGGCAGTAAATATAAGCATACCCTGCAGTGGGAGAAACAGACCATCTCTTTATAGCCTTTGCTTCTTCTCAGAAGCGCTGCTTAAAGGCAGATCTTGCAAAGGCAGACGTCCTTAAGGTGACTCGCTCAGCAGTTGTCTTCAGGGCTGTGACAGTCAGGGATTTGAAAGAATATTCCTGTGAGCAGAAACACAGATGCCTTGTGTTTTCTTTACAGTGCTGCGTCTCCTCCATTTTGTGGTTCTTCTGTGGCTCCTAGCATGCTTCACTCCAACATGGTGTGCTGGCAGCAGCCTATTTCATGGCCTGTAAAGGGAGAGGGGCTAATCAGAGGTAGATTTTGGTAGGGGAACAGTAGTCTCTGTACTGTCTTCTAGAATACATCCCCAAATCTGGAAAGGCTCTGCTTACAAGTACCCCTTGTCACACATTGTGTAACGCAGCTCTGATTTCAATTTCAGCGCGTGTTCATGCAGGGATTGCCGTTAAGCCTGCCCAGGGTGCCAGACTTGCTCAATGCAGTTCTGGGTGAGCGCCAGGAAAAGCAGCACCAGCCACGGGAATTCACGGGCCCTGTGGCTGAGTGGCATGAAGCCACCAGCCCCCCAAGGGTGTCTGTAGATCCAGGAGGAGGGGGGTAGTGAGATATAAAGCTTTTGTTTCTCACCCCAGCTTACCGTGAGCCCAGTCAGCAGACTTTGAACTTCCCCGTTATTTTCTTAATGAGTGTCTTCCCTTTCCTCCTGTGAATTGGCTTTTAATGTTTTAGCTGCCACAGTCATGTGTGCACTGCTGGAGCTGCTGTAGTTCTTCGTATCACTTGTTTCTGGCACTTGCACCACCACTTCAGAGGGGATTGTGATGAGTATTAATGCAGAGCTACATTTGTACTTTATTCATTTTGCTTTACTTTTAGCTGATACCCTCAGAGCTCTGAAGTGTGAATTCAGATGTTTAAATAAGCTTAGTTGTTTCAGATGATGACAGGATGTTGGCAAGAGAGAGGGGAACTAGATAATCTTTTGGCAATTGATGAAACGAAATCTGTGTTGTAATTAAGGGTTTCTGACTTACACTGCTTGGTGACACAGAGGATAGTGTCTGCTCTGCATTTCTGCTTCCCTCCAGTGCAAGCCACATAGAGGAGAGCTAGAAATCCGGTAAAGTGGCATCTACCTCTGTAGAAATTTTTCTTTTTATAAGTTCTGATTGACATAAAATTGACTTATTCAAAGGTAGTGGGTTATCTCAATTGATTGTTCATAGTCAGTTACAGATTGTTCTCGTTCTCTCCTTCCCCCCTTCCCACTATTGCACTTGACTAGTTGCTGGGGTTTTTTTAGTGGAAGATGTCCCTTGCCATGGAAGAGGGGTTGGAACTAGATGTTCTTTAAGATCCCTTCCAACCCAGGCCATTCCATGATAAAGTGGTATGGCAGCTGGATGGATAGTTACCTTTTTTAAGAACTTTTAGAGCTACCAATAAACTGACCAGCAAGCAGACAGCTGAAGTTACATAGCGTGTTTAACTTCAAAGGTCATATACAGTGAGCAAATTGTCATTCACTGGGAAGGATTGTTCAACCTACAGGCAGGCATTTCTCCTTAACTTACAATAACTGAATTGTTTTATATTCTCTGTTGCTGGATTCCTCCATGTTACACCAATACAGACAGTTTTATAGCAAAGCCTGATAGTTTCTCCTGGTCATTTTTAATTTAGACTTGATTGTTTTTTCTCCTACACAGCCCCTCACTGAGTATGAATTTTGAAAGGAAAAAGATTGAGAAATGCATGTTTTGGAAAAGAAATTTGCTGCTGCATCCTCCTCTCCCCCCACATCGGTAGTCTGTGGCCCTTAGTGTGTGAAAATTGGCAAAATGCAAATGAGAAAGCTGTTACGGCACTAAGTAACATTGTTTTTATCTATGCCGAGGGAGCCAAGTGATGAGTCTGTAATTAGGTTATAAAACAGTTTAAACACTCTCTGATCGCAGCTGAACCTGTAGGTATGTATTTTTTCCCCTGTGTAACACTGTTTCTTCAGCCTATAAAGTGGAATTTAATGCGAGATGAGGAACTTTCCTGGTTTCAGTAATTCAGCCTCTACATGGACACAGAGGCTGCTGAGGAGGGGACCAGGAGTGTCCCATGGTGAACAAAGTTCACCCTGGCCAATCTGACTTGTTCAGACCTGGCAAGTCTCTCAGTGAGTGAGACCTCAGAAGCAGTTTGGTAGCATATATTGGAGCTTGTCCTCCATCTGCTCACAAGAGGTACTGGGAACAAGACAGGCCTACTGCTGGCTCTGGTCTGCCACGTACAGTCTACTCTCTCCCCTTCACTGTGTTTTTATACTGGTCCTCTAGGACCTAATCCTCTTGGCTTGTGTGCAGGTAGAAATAAACTTTCTTCTCCACTCTCCAGTCAGTCAAGATTAATAATGTCCTTGGTTGCTGCTGCCACTTTAATAAGGTAGAGTTCTGGCTTTGGTTCCTGTTTTGGTCCTGCAAGAGTGGTTAAGGAGACTGCTCTCTGCAGTGTCTCTCTGACTGATGTCACCTAGTTTTGTCAGAGTTGTGGGCCAGGTGCTGCCGCTCCTCCGGCCTCATTTACCCTGAGAGATGTCTTCAGTCTCTCAGTTCAGTGCCATCGATCTTTACATCCTGGAAATCACAGGCTCTTCTTACCCAGGAAGTTTATTTCAAGTTTGAGCAGGCATTACCTGATGAACTGGGCTTCACCGGGACTTCTGAACCGGTGCTAACAGTGATGATGCTGTCACAGATGAGGTTGATGGGAAGGTGAACACAGATTCTCCTTATGCAGAGGGTACCGGACATTCTCTGGTATGAAGACAGCCTGTAAGTGCTGGAAGCAGCTCTCACACCTCAGTGTGCACAGATACCTGGGAATGCCTGGGCCTCCTGGGAATGGATGGTGTGTGCTCCTTCTTGGGACCCTGGCCATCTGAGCTTTTTGCCACTGGTGACGAAACATTGCCAAGTCCTCGTGCATTTTCTATAAAAGATGGAGCTGCTGTCTGGCCTCTGGGTGTTGTGGCTCCATCTCCCTGCTACATTTCAGCTTTGGCTCGGTGTTTGAGGTATATTCCTATCATTCTATGCATGTGGTACCTTAGCATATGCTTCTACTTAGCTCTTTTGTCCTCCCCTTTGTGAATAAATTTTACTTACTTGAAGTTGTAGATATGTTGGTTGGTTTTAGGCAGAGGTTTTGTTCTCTGAAACCTCTCTTCCTCTGGTTGCTCTGCCTCAGGCTTTATTATAAAGGTTTATAGAAGTGCCAAGAATGAGACAGGACTTACACAGCCACAGTGCACTGCATTTCTCAGCAGTACTTCAGGTACTGCAAGGTTTCTTGGACAATTGCAGCTTTACTTGCAGCGCAGCTTTTCTGGGACAAGAAACTGCTTCAGCCATGGGTCTGCATTTCCTCCTTAAGATCTCTATTGCCTGTTGCACTGTATATGGTGTCTGCAAGATGTGTATATCAGTTTGGAGCCTGATGAAGGCAGTGAATACTCTGTTGCTTTCAGTGGGCTGGCAGCACATCCTCTGACCCTCTTGCAGCTGTTTTGGTAGTAGCAAAATAGTTTGACAGTGGTCAGAGTTCCCTCATACATGTTTTAAGAAGTGACAGTTCTGAAAACGGTAGGCAGGGTTTCCAGATGTCAGGGAGGAGGATGCATCCACAGAAAAGCTGTTGGGTACATTGTGCTGCTCCCCTGTATGTTGCGTTGTCCCTTGTGAAGTGCCCAAAAAGCATGGGCACCATAGAGATTGTTGGTACTGGGGAAACTGACTGCATACATAGATCTGATGATCTGTAAGGTGATGGAGGCCTTCCTGACCTCAGCTCAGCTTTAGACTCGCCTTCAGAGCTTGCCATGAGTTATGCATACTGGTGAGGCTGCTTATCTATGGAGCACCAATATTTTAAACGGGAGGTTCTGGTGTCACAGATAAGAGACTGAATGAACACTGTGGTTAACTACTGCACTGCTCTGAGAGTCCTTCAGTTACTCACCCTTCTTCATATCTCCATAATCATTCAAAAAAAACCCCAACACATCCACTGTCTTGATTTACCGTTTATGTTTGGATTAGATATTTCTAATCCACATCAGAACATAGATCAGTATGATTCTGCTGGTTGCACCATAAGTAGGCATAGGCTAGAAAGCCAGTTCACTTCTCCCACTGACAAATCAGTGTGACATGTGCGAGTGAGATGTTCACATTTGCAGGCAGCTGCCAGTTGTGCTTTTCCCAAAATGTGCCAAGTTACGTTGGGGCAAATGTTATGTAATCACGGTCCTATGGAGGATGAACAAAGTTTTGTGGTGTAATCACCCGGTCAGCACAGAAGAAAGTTGGTAGAATCTGTCGGCATGGAGAATTGGAAGTAGGCTGGAGTGGGAGGTGGTGGTGGGGAATGTTTTTGTTTTATAATTGTGGAGAATTCCTCAGCTCCAGTTTGAGGTTGCAACACCAAACTTCATGGCATTTCAAGTAATTGCGTGGATGTTAAAAGCATGACATCAACACTTAAGCAGAAGGGGTTTATTAATCTTAGTAAAACTGGTAGTGTTGCTAAAAGAAAAAAGTGTGCAGTTTCATGTTGAAGAAAACAGGAATCTCCAACTTGTGTTTTAATATGGCTGAAGAATATACCTAAATAAGCAGATTTTTATACCTTTTAAATAACTTACCTGAGGTTTTTTGTGGTAGCATATTACCTTCAGTGGACACATGCCTCCTTCTTATTTTGGCGTAGCCCATCCTTATGCTTTGGAAGGCATCACGCACAACTGGAGGACAGAACCCAGAAACATTCTTGCCTGTGACTGTAGAAGTAAGAAAAAGAAGGAGAACAGACAACAGGTTGAGTTGTAGATGCTGAAAATTTGAAGTTGATAGGTTCTACCTTGACTCTCTGCCTCTCCTCTCTGCTTTTACTGTCACCTTTTTTCTCCTTATGCCTCACAGTCATGCTGATTGGCAATCCTACTTCTAAAGCTGCGCATTTAATTAACTTTTAACTAACCTTTAAAAATATTTTAAGACCTTTTAAATCAAATTTTTCCCCCCTCTTGGTTTAGAACACATGTGTACTGTGGTGTATTTTGATGACTGCATGTCAATACATCAGTGCAAGATCTCTTGCGAGTCCATGGGAGCTTCCAAGTACCGGTGGTTTCACAACGCCTGCTGTGAGTGTATTGGGCCAGAATGCATCGACTATGGCAGCAAAACTGTAAAATGTATGAACTGCATGTTTTGAAGCAGGAAAATTGTAATATACAATACTAAGGCCAAAGTAATCTCTCTCCGTTAAAGAGTCGGGGATTGCAAATACTGCGTTTTGGTGGAGTGCCTGCTGGTTGCAATTAAATGCACCTGGTTGAAAAAAAAAAAGATGTATAAAATCTAAAAACTTTTTTTCTTTTTTTTCTTTTTTTTTTAAGTTCACATAAACAAGGCTAACTAGTAGATGTTTAAACACTATGTTTTAAACTTATTTTTCTTTATTTCTGCTCGAATGGTACAGTCGTCATGCTCATCATTGCTGTTCTGATTGTTTTCCTTTGATTTGAAAGTATTGATTATGCTGGTTTTCAGAATATATTTTGTAGGTTAGAGTAGGGAAACCTTAAGAAAATGGTAATGAGATTTCCATTATCTAAGTTCAACAAGTAAATAAATGGCTGCTAGGTTGGAAGGGGGGCGGTTGTTCTTTAGGGACCCTTTTTTGGGGTTTGGTTTCTGGTTTTGCTTTTTAACTTTATGACCTTCCAGTTTTTGAGCTTTGCTTTCTATTGTGAAAGTGGTATTTGGGGAAAAATTCTTGCTTTCTCTTCAATGCATGGGCTGTCATGGATAAAATCCTAACTTCTTAGAAGGGCTGCCCAACAAAACACTATGTAGGGACACTTTTCTTCCAAGTTTCATTTGCCCTGCTATGGCAAGTAATCTGGGCCTATGTTGCATAATTTATGTGTCAAACAAAGTAACTTTTCCAGTCTTCTCTTAGATCCCAAAATAAAGCTGTTAAGTGCAGTTGCATCTCCTGCCTTTTGCACTGTTCTCTAGGGTTGCTTACTCCCTGAACGTTCAGTCCAGTAAAGGAAACATGAAAGGTTATGATGGATTTAATGACTGAAGGAATAAAGAAGAATGAAATTACATGAATCAGCAAGTGGTACAGCTCAGCAGCTGGCAGCAAGCATGTTCCCTTCTCGTAGTTTGCTGAGAATATTTACTCCAAAACATTAATTTCCCCCCCCCATGAAATCTTGTCAGTGAAGAAGGGAATATGCATCTGCAAAGGCAAAGTTAGAGTGTTCTGAGTTAAGAACATTGTCCGTTTTTCTAAGTAAAAGTTTTTATATGTTGACAGTTACGTAGGAGTTACTATGACCCAGTTAAGGGCTCCACTGATAATGGTACTAAGTACAAGAATAAAGTCTATGAGTAGTTAATGATCAGCTTTTGGTATTTATAATGATGTGGGTTTTAACTCCTTGCATTTTTTTTATGCATATATGCATATGCACATACAAAAAAGAATTTGACTATTCATTTTTCTCTCACTAACCTCAGTCTAGAGGGATTAAACTGTTTTCTAGTCACACCTGTCTATCTGTACCATGTACAAATGAAAGCAGTCATTTTACATTTATTTTGTTGAAAAGTTTGCCTGAATGGTTTTTTTTAATTTTTCTCATTATACAGTTCTTTCAATAAGATGAAGTAATAATAATAATAATAATAATAATAAAAAAATCTACTCTTGTTAAATAACATTACTTTCTTCAATGTCTTTTTCAGCTATAAAGAAGTACTTGAAAGATGAATGTTTTTTGTTTTGAACTAGTGGATAATGGAATGTCTTTGTACTTTAAACTTGCAATTAAGTGATAAAAGGTCATAGACGTGAATAGAAAAACTTAGCTTATCATGGAGGAGTTGTTCTTCCTATATTTGACAATTCATGTTATCTTTTCTTCTGCTAGAGTTTCTTAAAATGAATGGAGAAGAATATGTTAGAGTGGCTGTGACTGTTTGTAGCTGGAGGGTGATGCATCATCATTCCTGACCGAGATAGGAGACACATAGTAAGCAAGCATTGCTGCAGGTCATTAGCATGCTCCGGATTTTTGCAATCTTAAATTATTGGGAATACTGTGGTAGCTCAAAATCTTCTTGGGGGAGAAACAGCGCTGATGTTTCTGCCAGCACCTGCTGCCCCACGGATCTGACACCGCCTCCATTTTCATCATCAGAACTTCACCGTGAGGTCAAGTCAAGGGGAGCGGAAGGGACGGGAGGACTGACCCAACAGGTGTCCAGGAAACACTGCGGGGAACGCCATAAAAATGTAAACATGGTTATCTGTGTAGTGGCCTGAGAGGCGGTAGTGAGGATGCACACCTTTTGGGGCTTGCCTTATTTTTGTAATTCCTGATGCTGTCTAGGGTTTGCTGTAAGTGTTGTGTGTGTGTATGCAAATGTCATACAGCAACAACACTCAGTGTATTTTATGACGATGAGTATTTTAAGAGGTATTTTAATAAAAAAGACGTTACTGGTTCTTGTGGTCTTTTTTCTCAAGATTTTCTCAGGGAAATATTACCAGGAAGCATGTTATAGAAGTAACTGATCTAGATGGATGGAATAATTCAGAGAATTAACTCTTCAACAGTTTTTTCCCATACCTAAAAGTTTAGCTTCAAGGGTTTCTTTCTGCACATAAATTAATAAAATAGAATTTTATTAATACTTAGAATGTTCTTTCTGACAAATCTAACAATTTTGGAAAATTATTTATTTAGTCTTACTCATTTTGCAGGAAAAATCGTTATTTTTTTGGGGGGTCTGTTATTTCACCTGCATCTGGATACTAGAAAACCATCACCTACATAAGTAATTTTAGAATACTTAAGAACATGTTTTAAAAACTTCTTTTTAGCTAGGAATGTTCTCCAGGTAAAGCACTGGCCATTTTTATCAGTGTTCTTTGGGACAGAACTGTAAATCACTGAATGTAAAGGGAAGCAGTAAGGTGTTATACCAGTCCCTGGTGTGTTGGGGGCTGACTGAAAAGGGGTTGAAGGCCTTATGTTCTTTCTCTAAAAGTAAAGAAAGTTTTTGTTCAGTTCCTTTGGGTTTGGTTTGTTGGGGTTTCTTTGTTATGTTTTTCCTCACAGGCACCTTTTGCTCTTAAATTTCAGAAGCATTGACACTGTGCAGAAAGTGAGTGCAGTGGCTGTAACGTGACATTGCTTTTCTGTCATTTCTTAGGGTTTCTGGCTTGCTTTTACTACCTTTAATGAATTTCACATCTAGTACTGAAAAAATAAATGTAAGTAGACCTGCTTGTATCTTTAATAATGTATCTATGATCACTCCAGGATTCCTCCCAAAATTCTGTCTGCTCTGCAGCCCCTCATCCTTCTGGCTGGTGTGCCTTGGTGTTTGCTGGCAATTGCACACGGACACACAGACCCACACAGCACGGACACGCTCCAGTCTCTTCAGCCCTATCACTTGTGGTCCCCTCTCCGATGGCTGGACTTACACCTTCCTGGGCAGGCCATGAGGACTCGGCACCCAGCAGGAGTTTAATGAGAAGACCGGACAGACCATGGTGATGAGGTACCTGCAGGGCACAGCCAAACAAGTGTTACTGACCAGCAACCTATTTACAACTGACCAGCTTCTTTTGTCTTATCCCTCTTTTTCTCCACCTTTGTTACTCCCCAAACAAACCTCCCTTTCCTTGCCTTTGGTCTTGTGCCATCACAAAATGCTCTTCCCCTACGTCCCAGGAGTGTCGCACTCCTGTAGGCAGTAACCCACATAATTCACAGTGATGGCTGTCGTAGAATCACAGAATCATAGAATGATTTGGGTTGGAAGGGACCTTAAAGATCACCTAGTTCCAACCCTTCTTCCATGGGCAGGGACATCTTCCACTAGACCAGCTTGGTCAGAGCTCCATCCTGCCTGGCCTTGAACACCTCCACGGATGAGGCATCCACAGCTTCTCTGGGCAACCTGTTCCAGTGCCTCACCACCCTCACAGCAAAGAACTTTCTCCTCATATCTAATTTAAACCTGCTGTCTTTCAGTTTGAATCCATTCCCCCTTGTTCTGACACTACGCGCCCTTGTAAAAAGTCTCTCTCCATCTTTCTTGTAGACTCCCTTCAGGTACTGGAAGGCCACCATGAGGTCACCCGAGCCTTCTCTTTTCCAGCCTTAACAATCCCAATTCTCTCATCCTTGTGGGAGAGATGCTCCATCCTATGATCATCTTGGTGGCCTGCTATGGACTTGCTCCAACAGGTCCACGTCTTTCTTGTGCTGGGAACCCCAGAGCTGGATGCAGCACTCCAGGTCAGGTCTCACCCAGGCAGAGTAGAGGGGCAGAATCCTCTCCTTCAACCTGCTGGCCACGGCGCTTTTGCTGTCCTGGGACAGTCCTGGGAGGAGCTCGTTTCTCTGGGTACCGTACTGGGGTCCCCCACCTGCCACAGTGCCACTGGGCTCCTTTGTGCTCATGGAGAGGAGTGTTGATCAGAGAACCTAACATTTTGCTGATCATACTATCTGTTGGGTTTTGCAAAGGAAACACTTGTATCAAGATTTGCCACGTTCTCTTGGCATGACATCTCTCACCAAATCACCAGTACATCATTAAAGTTTGTGCTTCTCACACAGAAAAGCATACTTGCATGCAAAATGTTGCACAGAACAGAGCAAATCCCTTTCGGACAAATCTATGATGTAAGAGTGGCCAAGACCCAAGTTTTCTTATACCCTCTTCCTTGCTTAAGTATTTATAAATGTTCTTCCTACTGCAGAGAACTTGGAATTATTTGTCTTTAAGCAACCTGTTCTAATGGAAGATGTCCCTGCCCATGGCAGGGGGGGTTGGAACAAGGTGCCCTTTAAGGTCTCTTTCAACTCAAACCATTCTGTGATTCTGTGACTCCTTAGTACTGCCCCTGAGGGAACTTTAGGCATAGAGTTCAGCGTCATACACTTTTCTGGCTCTCTTCTGCTCTGTGGTACTTTCTACAAACATCATATTTTTACCCCACAAAGGCATTAACTAATTTACTACTTCTAGGTTTCCTGATTCAGGCTCTTGTTTCACATGTTTGTTTCTGTATGAGGCCAACTAGTTCCTGCTGTGTATTCCTTTATTGCTCACGAGAATTACACAGCATATCTAAAGTTTATCTCAGAATGGTACGGCCCACATAGACTCCCATCTTTCTAAGACAAACTTGACCCCAGACTGGCTTTCTTGAAGTTGTAGAAGAAGGAAGGAATTATTCATTAACACAGCTATGCATTTTCCCTTTTTTTTTCCCCTGACTAAATGGTTTCTAAAGTTCCCCTCCATTACTATTTTATTGTGTTTATGAGGCTCAGGTGAGACTGAATTTCAAAGCAGAGAGCTTGCCACCTCTGAATCCTTGTTTCATTTTGTTCTTAAAGCAGTAAGAATTTACTGAATGAATGTGGGGCATGTGGAGGGTGTAAGAAAGTGCCTGGGTCTGTGTGAGTTGGCCTCAGACCTCAGTAAGTTTTGTAAGTCAGAAATCACCCACGTTTTACACGGCAGTAAATTGGTATAGTTGGCACTGCACACAATCACTTGTTTGTCCTCAAAAACTGGGAGAAGATTCATTCTGGGTTCATTAGCTGATGGGCCCATTGTGCATGAACTGTTGTTGGCAAAGGCCTCTGACAACACTCATTCTTCAGAGCTGAGAGAGCCTCTGGCCACTGTCACTTCAAGTGGAGATCCTCACAGGCAATCATCCTGAATCACTGTGGAATGCTACAGAACTAAGCTTTCTCTCTTCTTTTGCCGGGAGTAACGTGGGTTTAGTATTAAAAAGAAGAGAAACAAGTTCTCTCTGAAGTTAAGTTAAATAGCCCAGTGAACCCTTGCTGTTAAACTGTTTCTTCTGGAGAGGAGGAGGTGGACTGGAAGTTGCGTGGTTATGTAATTCGCAGTGGAGACAATATCCCTGTGCTCCAACACTAATCAGAGTGTTTACAACCCTCCCTTTTGTATCTTCTACTGAATAGCAGAAATTCCTGTGGGGGACCTTTTACATTACTGCAGGAGGTGGCACAAAGAGCTCATTTGACAGGGACTAAGCAGCATTGAATCCCAAGTGAATAAATGGAGCAGGTGGCACGCTGCCACAGTATTAATGTGTCCAATAGGCCAGGGATTATGCTTGAGGCTGTGCGAATGAATCGGCCCTTCTTCTGTTGATGAAGAATCCTGAAAGGGATTCAAATTATGCAGGTGTTTAACGTAACAGAAACTTGCATTGTAAGAGGCAAAAATTTGCAAAATTCCTTTCAGCGTTGCCGTAAACAGGATGCACGTTTAGATGGAGATGTGTTGCTTGGCACAGGTTGCCTCAAGTCACATCCAGACTCCATTTCCTCGTATTTCAGAGAGTGGCAGAGACGAGTGGGCAGCGACTCAAGGTCAGGTTTGTTATGCAGGATGAAGCCAAAGCTGAAGCCAACAGCTGCTCCCACGTGAGCTGAAGAGGCAGCCCAGGTGCCCCCACCCGTAGGGCTGTGTCAGCTCCTGCACTGGGACTTGTCGTGTTCCCAGACTCCCCACTCTGACAACTATAATCTCACAGCATGTTTGGCCGTACCCGGGTTTATCACTACTAACAGAATTACAGACTCACAGAATGGGTCACGTTGGAAGGGACCACAGTGGGTCATCTGGTCCAACCTCCCTGCTCAAGCAGGGTCATCCCAGAGCACATGGCATGGGATTGTGTCCAGATGGTTCATGAGTACCACCAGTGAGGGAGGCTTCACAACTGCTCTGGGCTCCATGCCAGTGCTTGGTCAGCTGCACAGTAAAGAAGTTCTTCCTCATGTTCAGGTGGAACTTCCTGTGCATCAGGTTCTTCCCGTTGCCTCTTGTCCTGTTGCTTGGCAACACTAAGAGCCTGGCTTCATCTTCTTGGCACCTCCCTTCCAATAATTATAGACAGTTGTCTCTTGTTGAAGCTGAACAAGCCCAGCTCTCTGTCTTTCCTCATAAGAGAGATGTGACAGTCCTTGATCATCTTTGCTGCCTTTCATTGGTTATGCTCCAGGAGCTCCACGTCTCTCTTGCACTGAGGAGCCCAGCACTGGACACAACACTCCAGATGAGGCTTCACCAGGGCTAGAGGGGCAGGATCAGCTTCTCTGACCTGCTGTGAATGCTCTTCCCAATGCCCCCCAGGAACCCACTGGCCTCCTCGGTCACAAGGGCCACTGCCGGCTCAAGGACCAAGGACCCTCGCGTTCCTTATAAACCTGCCCAGAGGAGCGGTGGGGCCGCTGCTCGCCGGCCCTCGGCGGCTGCTGCGAGAGCTCCGTACACGTATCTCGGCTGTCCCCGCCGGGGAGGGAGGGGAAGGAGGGAGGGAGGGAGGCCGGGCAGCCCTCAAGCGGCCGCTTCCCCACCCATGGGGGGGGGGGCAGGAGAGGCACCGGCACCGCCCCCCGCGGCACGCGGGCCGCTGGGAGCTGTAG
>JAWMRA010000078.1:99097255-99248588 GCA_035584735.1 Pseudotriccus pelzelni | reverse complement strand
TTCCCCACCCATGGGGGGGGGGGCAGGAGAGGCACCGGCACCGCCCCCCGCGGCACGCGGGCCGCTGGGAGCTGTAGTGCGGTGGCCGCAGCCGCCTCGCGTCCCCGCCGGCAGCGCCCCCGGGCCGAACTACAATTCCCGTCACGCCCCGCGCAAGAGGAGACCAGAGCCTCCCGCCCCGCCCTCCCGGCCGCACGGAGCGAGGCGGCGCGCATGCGCGGTGGCTGGAGCTCGCGCCGCTCCCCGGCCGTGCCTGCGAGCGCCGGGCGGCGGCGGCGCCGAGATGGGGCGCGAGGCGGGGCGTGCCCGCCGCGCCTGAGGCCGAGGCGGAGCCGCTGCGCCGGCGAGCGGGACCCCCGACGGTCAGTGCGGGGACGGAGGGGCGGCCGGCCCGGCCCGACACCCCCGTGAGGGGCGCGGGAGCCGGCCCGTGTCCGGGCGGGCGGGGGCGGCGGAAAGGAAAGGGGGGGGGACAACGAGCGGCTCAAGCCGCCACCGCCCCGCGGCGCGCGCGGCTCCCGGGTGGGGGAGGGGCCGAGCCGGGCTGCCCGCGCGCGGGGGGCGTGGCCGCAGAGGGCTCCACCCACTGATCCGTCTCCCTCTTCCTCCCTCCCTGTCCCTTTCTGCCCTCCTTTCCTTCCCTCCCTCCGTCCCTGTCTTCTTCCCTGTCTCCTTCCTCCCTTCCGTCCCTCCCTCCTCTGCCTCCCTCTCTGCCTCTCTCCCTCTCCTCCCTCCCTCCCTCTCTCTCCCGCTTCCTGTTCACTCGCCTCCCCCTGTTGTCCCTCCTGCCCCTGCGGGAACGGGTGCCCTGTGCGACCTGTTTCCTGAAGCGTTTACTCCTTTTGGACCATGCCGGGTTCGTTGTAGCTCGGTCTCGGATGAGAGCTCTGCTGGACTGTGGGTTGGCTCCCCGCGGGGTTGTTTTGGGTTGGTGGGTGGTTTTTTTGGTGGGGAGGGAGAGATCAGGGGTTTTTATTCATTTACCTTCACCTAAAGGTCACATCTTTAAAAAACAGAAAACTTACCGTTACTGTCATTTTTCCCCATCTGGTGTGGTTAACAGGTGCTAAGGATGCTGTTCCCTGTCTGATAGCGTTATTTAGAAATTGTGTGTGTTGCTGAACATCATAGAGTCACAGAATGCCTTGGGTTGGAAGGGACCCTTAAAGATCGTCTGGTTCCAAGGCCCCTGCCATGGGCAGGGACACCTTCCACTAGACCAGGTTGCTCCATCCAACCCGACCTTTGAACACTTCCAGGGCCATGTCAGTGCGTGATGTATGAGCAAATACATGACCAGGTCTTACTTTTAAGTGCTTATGTATGTTAAAACGAGCGACAAAGAAAACATCAGCAATCCATATTGAAAGTGTCTGTTCGTGAGAATGGTGTGGTTTGAGTTCCCTTAATGGGAAATAATAATTTAAAAAATAATTTAAAAAAGCAGGCTAAGGCCTTTTTGCCAGTTGCATAAACCAGATGGATTTGTGCAGGTCCCTTGTTCTAGCACAGCAGCACAGCCCTAATTGCATTCCTAAACATGTTTCTCACCTGGAAAAGGCTAGAGAGTTCAGCATTGCCATAATGCACCCGTTCAGGGTGATGTTGATGTTCTGTTGGATATGATGCAGGATTGTAATGGATGTAAATGCATTAATGAGCTTAAAGGAGTGATCCCTTAGATCCCTTAGATTTGGGTTTTGATGTCATTTGAGGTGTTGCACACAGCTTCTGGTGAATGATGCCGTGTGGCTTCTTTAGCTCATGTCGGTGGGGGCTGTGCATAGTCCATACAGTGTGTGTGACATATGCTTTTCTACTGAGAAATAAAAAAAGGGCACTTCCAAACTGTTGTAGTTTTGAGTATTCAGTACTTCTGAAATTTATTAAACCCCTTGCTGTACTGTTCTAGGTAATTATATCAGAAATAGAGTGGCTGTTAGGGAGAAGCAGGGAACCTTAGATCCTTGTTCTAGGGATCTTGTTTCTGTCTTGGAGAAAATAAGTTGTATTCTTTAATCTTCCCGCATCTGCAATGGAGGATAGGAATAGCTGCCTCCAAATTTTAATACTCCAGGTGCAACTTCGGCATTGCTCAGTCTTAGTTAAGGTGTGTTTAGGGGTGGAAGGGTAGATTTTGTGGTTTGGTTTGGTGGGTTTTTTTCCCCTCAAAGTAGGGATTTCACTGTAAAATCTCTGATGCAATTGTAGTTATGCAGGGAAGAGAGTTCTTTTTCTGTAGGGAAGCTTATTTCCATTTCTGTATGTGCAGGCCTATGCCAGAATATATTGTCCTGGAACTGCGAGAACTGCGTTCTTGCTTCAGAGCTGCACGGCTTCATTCTGCAGGTGTGCCTAAAGCAGAGCTGATGTGCGTGAGCTTTGGGGTTCTGGTCTCTGCTGTACCCTTTAGGCACAATTCCCTAATATGTTTTAGCTGTATTTTCTTACGGAAGAGGTTTGCATATTTTCTGAGTAAACACTGCTGTTTCTTGCAGGCTGTTCTTAGACTAACATGGAAGATGCTGCTGTTCAGCAATAAATAGCAACAAATGCAAATCTGCTTTCCTTCTGTAAAGCTTGGTGTCATGCAGCTGGCCTCAAAATGCCAAAATATAGTATGACATTTACCTTCAGTTTATTGTAGTATAGTATAGCAAAATCTACTAAGCTTTTCTCTGAACTAATGTGTCTGATTATGTTCAGTCAGTGAATGATTCACTACTCTTAAAACCAGTCATGGTTTGCCATGTGCCAGCTCCAGATTTTCACCTAAAGAATTCATTATCTCTTTCTGCTGTTCCCCAGAGCCTCATGGACCATAGTTTTCAAATTGTTGGTCAAAAAAAAATTAAAAATACATCAAACAGGGCCATAATTGGGCTGAAAGTACCTTATGGAGTGGGAGGCTTAGGCTGCATCCCCAGACATGGTGGTGTTGAGAGGTGACTGCTGTCCAAATGATGTGCATCCTCTGCCTGCCATGGCCAAAACCGGAAGGGTAAGGATTCAGGTTGAGCTTGGAGAAAGGAAGAGTGTGACTCCTTTCCTCTCCGTACTTATCCTTTCCATCCCAACATCCCTCACCTTTTGGGTTTGACATCAGGGAATACAAACTTGGGTGAAGCTGTGGAGGTACAGTAGACTGAAAAATATTTTGATGGTGTTGGCAACAGCAAGCCTCTGAAACTGAATAGCAGCAATGCTCCCTGTTTTTCTTTAGGCTGCAGTAGAAATTGGGGGATGACTGCTTACTGGGAGCAGGTGCTGGGAAATGGGATGTGGAAGGATGTATATGATATTACCCAAGTAAGAAGTGGTGATCCAGGTAGTCAGCTCGCACAACACTCGGCACTGATATATCCAAAGAGCTTCTAATTTTTTCTGTCCTGTTACTAGAAGATAATGTCCTAGGAAAAAGTATTTTATTTACATTTCATCAATAAAGTGCTGTGACACTAGTAGGGAAGAATTTATGAAAAAGATAAATATGAAGTACAGTGGTTCTAGTGGATAGTAAGGAAGTAAAAACCAAAGTTAATACCTAAACAAAATATATCTGAAAAAAATATTTGGGAAAAATAACTGGAGTCCTTAGTGTTGTTTGTTATTAATTGTGCATTTAAAAAGCAGTAGGCATCTCTTTTTCTTGTCTAATGATGAATTCCAAGTCTGCATGGGAGACTGAGATCTGCAAATCGAAAACATGAGATTCCAGTGTTTAGAGTGGTCAGTTCAGTACCTACAGGAAGTATTTCTTTTGGTAATTAAATAAGATGTGTTTCAATGGAACACATGATCTGGTATTTTTTCTTTGCCTAGCTCCTGCGATACTAAGTAAACAAAAGTACAGATAATGAAGATGTCCCAGTTTCTTCCAGAAGTGGCTTGGCATAACATCCAGACTAAAAAATAGCGGCTAATTATTTAATAAACGCAACTTTTATAATAATATTGCAATAAATAAAGGAAAAGTGCTTGTCAGATGCTAAAACAAAAATAATAATGCAAATTAGAGTAAGTATAGTGAAATGTTAATGTGTATTAATATTAATGTGATATTTAGTCCAGTTAAAAAAAAAATTAATAGAAAAATGTTATATTTGAAATAATCAAATCTAGTGTGGTTTTCTATGTGCAGAATAAAATGATGCAATTATTCTGATATAATAATAATTGAAGTGTGTAAGTCACTTCATCTGTAGTGGTGTGCCCTTAATTGTTAATAGTTTGCCATCTGTCCATTTGTTTTAAGGAAGATACATAAAAATATAAACCTCAAGCAATCAATGTAACTTTGAAATTTCATTAAAAGAAGCTTTATGATCCTTGGTGTTACACATTAATTTATGGTGTGATCTTGTAGACAATCCGTGGCTTGCTTCCATACAGGTTACTGCCTTCTCTCAAGGAACAGGGAATGGCTTAATGATTCTTGCCAGCTACAGCCCAACAGAGAGCACAGTACTGAGGAATACCTTATCTAAAGGTGCAGAGATGCACTGTTTTGTCTGCTGGGGGCTAAGCTTTTTTGAGGGAGTAGGCCCTGCCCTCTGCAGCTTCCCAACCAGTAGGTGCAGATTTCTCTTTGCCATACTGCCTTCTTTATTCTCTTTCTTGCCCACAAGGAACAGAGCTTTTTTAGACTGGCTATTCTGGTCTCTGGAGGCACACAAGGAAAGAAAGGGATGAGTGATGGCTGTTTGCATGAGGTGGGAACAGCCAGATGGTTGCTGTAGGGGAAGAGTGAGCAGTGAGTGCTTGGTGGTAAGGTTTGACATTCCTAATCAAAATGCAAGTTTGGACCAAGCTGAAAATTATTTTAAGGAAAACAAATTTAATTTTGGGTTGGTTGTTTAGTACATTTGTTAGCAGTGAATAACTCTTCACTCGAGTCAATTCTTAGAGTTATGTGTGGATAAAATGTATTTTTGTTTCATTTTTATCCTGTGTAGAACGAAAATTTTGTGTGTTTCTGCGATCTAGGTTAAGGCAGCTCGTGAAGTTTGCTTCCTGCTTTACAGTTCAGCAAGGTGCCTGGGCTTTTTGTATTATAAGTAACTGATCTTTGTGCTAGAGGACAAGACATCTGGCAGAAAGTAGCTCTTGGGACTGAACATCTATCGCTGGTACTACCAGAGCTTGAGGTGGATACATGTTTTTTAAAAACACAATGTATGATGATAATACTGTTAACTTGATACTTTTGGAAAAAGATCTATCGCAGTTGACAAAAACTGCAGCTTCTCTTTTTCACAAAACATTTAGTAAGAATTCTGCAGGGATATCACCTCTTTAAAACTATACCTAACTTTGTAAAATAGGAGTTACACCTAAAAGTTTGAAGCTGTAATTTTAATGTTTATCCTCTAATGACTTCTGTGAAGTTTAGCATTTAACTTACCCTGGTAATGAGGCTTGTTACTACTTTACATTTCTAGCCTGCCCAGTTGAGTTTTTTTAAATGTGAGCGTCACCAGTCAAGGTGCAGAATCTTTTTGGATGTTAGCATGAAAATAAATTTTCACTGATTTTTATTAACATGAATTTCGTTTGAATGCTAAATGTAAATTGTAATGCTAAACATGCCAGCAATGACACTCTCATTTCATGGGATTAGTAGTGATTTTCTATCATATTACTATGGAAGTCCATAATACTAGTTATTGTTTTTCTGTGTCCAATACTCTGCTTTCACATACTTAATACTGAGTCTATTAATTTAGTGTGTAAGTATTGATGAAAGATAATTAAGTTGGCAGATATTTTACTATATTTGTAATACTCTAGCTCCAGTAGATTTTAATATTGTGAACCAAATGCTATATAAAAGCATAATTCTTATCTGTACAAAACCTAAAATACCTTTTTTTTTTTAATAATTTGGATTCAAAGAAAAGTTTCATCTCCTCTTTTGATTTTTGATTGTGGTGGCTTCAAAGGAAGTACTGTTCTTTTTAGATAGCTTAAAGAGCTTTTCATATTTTATGGGATATTTTTAATTGATTGAATGGACTAAAACTGTAAGAGCTTGGGGGGAAAAACAGCAAGTGATTGAACAGATTTACCCAGAAACTCATTGGATTATTTCAGTCTAGTGGTTTTAGCTTTTCTGGTTCTTTAGATGTTTTAATCTTTACAAATTCTGTAAGTTTTCTTTGTGCTGGTCACTTGCAAGCTAATCTTAGACACAGAGATCTTTCACAGGTCATGCTTCTGAAGTTATGATCCTGAAATTTGGGTTTGCAGTTCTCCAAAATTTATGTGGTGTATACCTCTGGTGAGCAAGTGTGTTTTTAGTAGTCATGTTTTGAAAAGGGTTCTAAACTTTGTTGAGGGAAATGAAATGCAACTTTCCAGATGAAAGAGGAAGTGATGAATATGTGGAATTCTTAGTTTGCAGTTCAGATGATTCAGTGAATTAATGTGCTAATACACTAAGATGTAGATTTAAATGTAAGTTCCTCCACAACAATAATTAAGAACTAAATTTCTGGCCATGTCTTTCACAAGTGTATCTTGGTCCTGTGCTATCACATACTGAACTTTTTCTCCATCTATGTGAAACATACATAGTTTTAGTGTCTTATTTATGTTATTATTCAGTTAATTTTTATTATATCTGGCAAGTAAGTTGGAACACATCAATCAGTGTGTATTTATTAAAGTACGGGGTTCTTTTATGTTACTCTCAAGACACAGGATTGCTGAAAATTACTACAGTAGTTGCTTGAATTGAATGAAACTGAATGAAATCTGTTTTAGAAAACATATGTGAATTTAATTTTAAATTCTAAGGATGTTTATATATTTTTATAGAGGGTTGGTGTTTTATATAAGTTTTCTTGTAAGGCTGTTTGGCTAGATAAATTGGCATAGAAGACAAATACTGTGAACTTGTGGGTCCTGCTGCTGTTTCAGTAATTGGCGTTTTAATGAATGATGGATGACAGAGTCCTGTTTCCCAGCCATTCTCTGAAGAGACCAGCAGCTGTCCCAAGGTGCCACACCTTGCATTGGATGTATTTGTGAATGTTTTCTGTGTTCACATGCATGACAGTTTGCAACATCTCAGCCCTGGAGGTGCCGATGTTAATCATAATTAATAATCTGCTGAGCTTGTAAATATTTAAATTGACTTTCCCCTCGGGTATTGAGTGAATCTGAGACAGACATAGAAAACAGAACTTGTTAATCCTGTCTGTACATATGGTACTGAAAAAAATAACTAAAACTTCAGAAATTTGCTGAAAGACTAAATACTTCACGTGATGTTGATGAAAAGTTGTCACTGGCATTGATGGGAATATGTCTGAAAAGAGATGATATAGTCCTCCTTCCTGTGTAGAAACTTACGTACCATGCTAAAAATAAAAAAAATTAAATCTTTCCCATGTAGCAGGAGTTTGACAGACATCAGTATCTATTGCAGCAGGTTCCACTGCTATAGACATAACAAGGATCAACAAAACAATTATTTTGTTGGCATGTCTCAAAACAGATCTCAAAGTGAAACAAGCTGCATCAGAAAAAAACCCCTTTGTGTGGGTAAAACTGCATCTGCAATAAGGGCTTGCTAAAAACTGCTGTACTGGGAGCACAGAAACAATATTCTCCTATCCATTACAGTGAAATTGGGAAAACATTTGCGTGCAACCCAACCTGTACTTGATTTTACTCAAAATGGGCCTAATAAAACGAGTGAAAGCAGAAGGAATCATCTTTCCTTTTGCTTTGGTTTCTAGGCCAGTAGCCATTGATGTTAGCTTGGACTCTTAAGCCAAAAACAAAGGTGATGCAGATAGACATAGTTATCAAATAACCACTAAGAATAATCAGCAGATAGACATAGTTATTAAATAATCAGTAAAAATAATCAGAGAAGTTGTTATATAACCAGTTTTTCTAGATCAAAGTCTTCCTTTACTTTCCCTTTCTTCTGTTACTTTAGAATGGATTTTATCTCAACCACTGTAGTTCTGTTTAATATTCACTAAAAGTTGGATATGATTTGCCTGTTACATTGGAATATGCAGGGGTTTAAACATGAAAAAGAATGGAAACTGGTCATCTGTGTCATGTATCACTTGAAGAGATCCAAGCAAAGCTGTTCTTAGTTTCTCCTTATGTTGCAGAGTTGTCAGTTTGAGTGACAGCCTGTAACTGATAGATCTCCTCATCCGTGTTCAATACATGGTGTCAAAAATTCGATGGAAAGCGTAAAGAACTTAATTTTCACAGTTTTAACCCTAAAGGTTTGTGTGTCATTAATGTACTTTCAAAAAATGCTTATTTCTGGGAATGAGAAGGCCTTAGAATTGAATATTCTTTGCCTTTGGTAAGCTAAACTAGATACTTTGTACTGATCTTGCAGTTAAAGGATTATGAAGTGACTTCTGTAGGATTTATTTAATGCTGTTAGATAAAATTCTATGAATAAAATCATGATCACAATTCAGGCAATTCAGTGAAGAAGCATGGTACTTCTAATTGATTTTTCTGTATCCAGTCTGAGAGATAATATCTCAGTAGTGAATAAAAAAGCGGCGCTCTCTAGATTCAGCGTGCAGTACTCCGTGCAGCAGGTGAGCTCTGCCATTCCCTCCATACACTGAGTACGTTTATGCAGTTGACTAAGAGTGGCAGGGCTTCATCCATATGGAACTCTGTGCTGGTGGGTGGTGGCAAGTGGCTTTTGAAGGACTAACCAGCAGACACCAGATAAGCCATGTTTGTGGGAGGCACATCAGTTCTGGTTTCATTGGAATTGGCACAGGTAAGAAAGATGATGGTAATGCAGCGGTGTCTGCCTGTACCTGTCAGCTGAGTGTGTTCCCAGGATTTCCACAGAGCTTGAACTCTACCTGCTGGCAGGAGCCTCACGTGTGTTACTGTATCTCCACTGATGCTGTTGCATTTCCAGGTGAATTACTGCTGTCACAGAAATGCCAGTGCATTATTTTACATGTTTCTGGTGCACGGGCATGTTCCAGAATTGTTACCGATGTTAAATCCAAAGCAAAGAGTCTGTAATAATTGCTGTTTACCCTTGTCATTTCTAGCATTTTAGTATGTGTTAGTGCACTCTTCAAAAAGCCCTCACAAAACCCAAAACTGGGCTTTTTAACTGGGTGATGGAACTGAATGCACGGAGCTCTGGCCTCTGGGAAACTAGATTCCATTCTCTATTGTTTGCTCTGTCATAGTTAATCTGTAGATGCTCTTGAAAGAATAGCAGAAACTTTAAAAAGTAAAATATTTTGTGTCAAATCCATTGGTTTCTCTTCTGCTTCATTTTGATTTTTTTCACTCTGATGAATAGCACTTACTCTTTTAACAGCATTTGTAGTACATTCGGCTCAACAGGCAGGTTTAGGATGTTTTGATTTTTCAGTGACTCCAATAAATTGGCAGCTGTTCTCAAGTTGGCTGCATGTTGGTACTGGACAATGCTGTAGTTGAAATCTCTGATAAGGGGGAATGTGTCATTAAATAAACTCAGCCCAGGAACTGATTATAAAAGTATAAATATTAGTTTAATTTGCTAAACCATCAATGGCTATGCCACTTGCTGCAGACCTGTGCTGACTAGGGATTAGACAGCTCTTCAAAAGACCTGTCAGAAAATGTGACTTGTAAAAAAAACTTGTATACAGTCCCACGGGCAAACAAAACCTGTGATGATACTATGCTTATAGTGATTGTTAAGAAAGTAAACTGCACACCTTTTGTTGTATTTTGCTGTCTTCCTCTGTGAAGTGGTAAAAGCAAAACTTTTTGTTTTGTTTTACAAGCATTAATGCTGGTACAAGTGGGAATTTGGACAGGTGGACAGGAGTCAAGGGGCAGGGTTGTCACGCCAGGAATAATTCTAAGGCTAGTCTAAGCAATAGTGGGTATTATATATGTTGCACAGTATGGTGTTTTTCAGAAGTATAGGAGGGTTTGCTGTGTTAGCAGGACAGTTGGTAATATTCAGTTCAGGTCTCAATAGTTCAGCTTTTATCAAGTTACCAAATCTGTGCTGAAAAGTTGGGTTTCAGAGACTGGTATTGAAAAGTTCAGACAAAAAACACTAATCAAATTCTTCAAACTCTTTCTGAGAATTCATCTAGCAGGAAGAAATATCTCTTTTCTGTAATAACAAATATTTGGGTAATGAGGCAAATCTTTTTAATGCTATTTGTAGTTTAGAATTTGTAAATTTGGCTGGAGAAGACAGCCCAGATTTCCTTGCTTATGTGTGGCCCATAATTTTCAGAACTCTTAATTAGAACTGAGTGTGGGAAAAACAAAATGTGGCAAGGGAAACCTGGGAAACAGTGAGCAGCCAAGAGGTGAGGTTAGATGAGACACTGGGTGTGGAGAACAGGAATGGGGAAACTGGAATTGCACAGGTCTAGGTAGTGAAAAATGCTTGGTGAGGAGGAGGTTGTGAGACAGATGAGGTACAGTCCTGATGGTGGAGGAACTGGACTGCAGGAGAGGGGAATGAAGAAGCTAATGGAGAGGGACTGAGCCTGGGAAGCAGTGGGACTAAACCGTGGAGTGGGAAATTAGTGTACTGGTCTTGAGTACTATTACTGGAGATATTGGATTACTTTGTGGTGACAAGACCATGGGAACCAGGAGCAGGATTCACAGGGGGTAAAAATAGGGAATCCTGAACAGTGGAACAGCACATTCCTGAGAAGTTTGAAGACTGAGGAAATTATTCTCAGGGTAGGCAGTAGTAGTTGCAGTGGAAGTGACTGGTTAGTCAGAAGTCAGGCCTGGTTACAGTGCCCACCTGCCTTTTGATGTGGAGCTCAGACCTTCTGCTTGTTACTTGGGAAAATTGTGATGTAAAGCAATTAAACAGCCCGTTATCAGGCCAGTTATTTCCAAGAATGGTTCTTATATGTGTGGCTGTGATCATAATACAGTGCACTGCTTTGAAAGTGCTTCCATGAAAGTTGATTCAGCTGGGGAAAGGTGTGTGGCAGGGCTTGCTGGGATATCCCTGACGGATGGGAATGAGCAGCGAGTCACATGTGGCATAATTTATGTAACCTCTGTATAAGGCTGTGGTTGTTACTCGAACAAAGATATGTGCCTGAGCTTTTCTCCTAGATTATCTGCTTTAGCTTCCTCTGGAACAAACAATATGATGTAAATTGTCATGTCATCCCTCATGAGGGAAGTAGGATGTTATGCCAAAATAGGCAGTGTGATGGTATAGCCATTGCAGCAGCAGAGTCATGGGGCAGGGGCTTTTCCTAGGCAGTAATGGTCCATCTCTTTTCAGGTGTGCTTTCTCTGGAGGAAAGCACTTAACACGCACGCACACACACACGACCCCCAGGAGTCCAATTTTTGTTTATCCCAAGATGTCTATTGAAAACAGCCGGTGAATTGCATCCTGCTGGATCTCTACAGAATTTGTAGGCTAGGGGCTGTAGTATTGTTTCCTCTGAAGCGAACCAAACTGGAAAGCACGTGCTACCACATATCTGGAGATTTTATCTTCATGCAATTATACAAGCCTTTATCGTAATGGGATTAGGAACCTTATTTCTGGTATTTCTAAAATGTCTAGGGTATTATTTAATTATTTAAGACTGGCCCTCTGTTCACTGGATGGATTATTGAAGAGCTGGAATACCGTCAAGAATAAGGAATAACCTGGATACACCTGCATATTCTAAACGTGAGCTGGCTCCTCCAAGAGTCCACTCCAGTGTGGATGTGGACTAAAGCTCACTGATTGTTGACAGCTAAGTAGTTTTGTGTATTATTATATCGCTCCTTCTGAGCTGGTATGGACTCTCAGAGCACAACTTGAAATACTTGGGATGGTGCTGTGATTGCGGCAGACTTTATCCGCCTACAGGTGAGTGAGAGAACACACAAAAGCTGTTTATGTTACTTTTAGAGCTGATCTGATGCTGGCATTATTTTTGAAAAATGTACAGCTTGCTCCTCTGCGACTTCAATTGTATGATTGCACGCTCTCCTTCAAAGTAAATTTTCTAGCATTCTGAGAGGATCACATATGCTGTAAGTTAATCTGAGGTTTAGGAGCTGAATGCTGCTGAACAGTTTGTATTTTATTCTCCTTATCCAAAAAAATTTTGTGAAGTCCCTTCTCAAGGCTTTAATTCTTGCCAGCTTTGAAGAGTGTGTGACTCACAAGGGAGTTACTTAATGCTGTGTTTGTGTGATTACTCGTGACTTGTGAAATTTAAACTTGCTTTGCCTGTCTACATGAAGTACTTCCCTATTCCTTCTCCTTTCATGGCCGTGTTGCCATATTAAAGAAAGGAAAGGGCACTGTTTTTGTACCTGGCTACTGCTTGTTAAATGAAACAGATGGCCTCTGATGTAATTTTGACACTTGACTGTATGGCAGCATTTCAGTTGAAGAAGTGTTCAAGTGAAAGCAGTGATTTGTATTAAGCCTTTCAGTATGTTGTAAAAAGTGCAATAGATACAGAACTTAGATGTGACACAGACCCTGTATAGTATTGGTGAATAACTTCTAACTTGGACTTCTCATCTTATTCAGAAGTCTCAGCAGTTATATGAGTACTGCTTATGGTTTCTGAAGTGTTTTGACATACTTAAGACCACAGATGGTAGTTTCTATTCTTTCCTCTTCTAGTCCGTTACTTTCCGAAATGGAGCTGTGTTTCTTACTAGGATAATTTTTGTCCAAACCTGATGTGCCTCATTTCTTCAAGTAACATCAGGTTCTTAAACATGCCCACATCTTTTGGACTGAAGGTCTGTGATGATGAGGTACTGCTGTTCTCTCCACCTTGCTTTTGGGTAGTTGCAATAGAGCACTGGTACTGGTAGCTGAGTGAACATCCCGAGTCTGCTTCCATCCTTTGATTACTGACTTCTTGGGATTATTTTCAGTGTAACACCCAGATATTCAGAGGGTGTCTGTTTGTGCCAAAATGGAATGACCTAGGGACACCCATTGTGCTTAACATGTGGTCTTGCATAATGCTTGTTGCAGAAAACCTCCATGTCCTTCATTCCGCCCAGCAGCTTTACAAAATAACATCTGTGCATGAAATCACCTGCTCTAATTTGCTTCTGCTGTTGCAATTGGTTACAAGGCAGAAAGTCACAATAGACTCAGTGCAAAACAGAAATAATGGAGCCTTCTGTAGTGAATGAAAAGCTATGAGTTTGGTCTTTCAGACTGTGCCTCTCTTTAATGTGTTTGTGCTTAGATGACATATTGTTACAAGTGAGACCTGTTAAAGGTGGCTGTCATGTCTTCCCTTTTCTATGCTTTTTCTAAACCTCATCTTTACTCACTAGATATGTAGCTCAGACTGAATTTTTTAGGAAACAGTTCAGTTATTTTCAAAAGTGACGCTTGGAAAACCACATTATTTAGCCTATGCAGGCATCTTCCTTCCTTTCCTCAACCCACTTTCCCATGCTTGGTGTGAGGTCTAGAATGATGGTGATGGTGTGATAGGTAAGATTTTTTTGTGTTAGTGACATACATTATTTCCATGTTTAAAATCTCTTGTGATTTAGTCTTTCCTTGGGGGATATAGGAAAGGTCACAATTCTGCACATGTTCAGTGAAGGCTTATTTTTGACATTCAGTTATTTTGCAGGCTCGACTCAATGTTGAGCAGGTTCAAGAAACTGAATTTGAGAGTATTGCGAAAAGTAGCTAGGTCCGAGGAGGTGCTTGACCTGCAAGAAGCTCTCTGGTACTGTCATGTAACAGGATTTGTGGCTTCTGTGGAAATAAAATCAAATGTCAAGTGAACAAGAAGTGGTCGGAGTCAAGGAGTGTGTCCTGTTGGTAGGGAGGTAAGGAAGAAGGTGACTTCTTGTGATACTAGGGGGAGACTGAGAGCCTGTGGGAGAAATGGAGACAAGGTGAGAGGATGAGGTGGATAGTCATGAGGAAACAAAAGACTGCAGCAGAGAACAACATCCAGGACAGAAGAAACAGAGGAAGAAAAGGGAGAAGTTTATCTACAAGGAAGCGGTGTGCAGCAGGAGAGTAGGAACCACTTAAAGAACAAGATGAGGGGAAAGTGGGAGACTGAGTTTGGGTCACAGAGACCAAAGCAGATGAAGATCACGTTGTGTGTGATACACTGAGGGTGAAAAATGAGTACAGAGTCAAGACAAGAACCGTGGGAGTACTGACACTGGGTGGTAAAGAAATCAAAGCTTTATGTTGCGACAAAGATACTGCAAATTAATTGAAGTCTGAGGAGATGAAGCTTTGCATGCAGAATCACTAAACAGCTGCCCAAAGAGGGAGGTTGCACTCCTGTCATTGTGGTTCTGCCACTTTGCTACTTGTCATTGTTAGTGCTTGTTGAGCTCTTCCACACGTCAGCTCGGCAGCACAAGCCTGTTGGAGCAGCCAGCAACTTGAATCATCTCACAAAGGGACCTGGAGGGAGCAAACTACTGCAGTTGGAGGCAGGGAGAGTTAATGAGGGGGTGGGAGAGTAGTATCACCTTCCTCGTGTGGCAGAAGTGAGCTCTTAAATCTCCTGACAGATGAGAACTGCAAAGGTGAGGAAAAGCAGTTTGAAGGAAGGAGCCTGCTGCAGATGAGAGGCAGGACTGTAGCAGTAACAGATTGGGAAGAAAGGGTCAAGTCTGAGAGGGAGAAGTTGGCAGAAGAGTGAACCTATTGGAAATGTTCCTTCTCAAAACGCCTAGAAGATCCCTGATTTTTTTCAGTTTCACCATTTATTTCTGTCAGAAAAAAAAATTGTAAAAGCGAGAGGAAAGGTGCGGATTTATATGGCAGTAATACATTAACATCCATTAGTGAAAGCGGAAGAGGTTTTTGCAGTAGGCCTAAAGGCTCTCATTCTGCTGATACGTCGTGATGTAATTTGAGCATTCTAGAATTTCTCCCTTATTTAAAGGGCTAGAAAATAATGCATATAGGAAAATAATTCTTCTTTAAGCTGTAAAATAAAAAAATGTTGAACCTAAGTGCAGTCTTAATTTGTTTCATTTACAAATATACGCCATTATTTTTAGCCAGTCTCTGCTTTAGCCAGAATAAAGAATGAACAGTATTAAAAGACCCCATGAATATTTTGTTTTTCATCATAATTCTGTCTCTTACTGTGCCCTATTCAAATGCTGATCTGAGTAACTGATAATTTCCATAAGCACTGTGAGTGATCTCCTGTAGTAAGGTACTGTTGCATACATACTTTAAAATTTCACTCTGATCTGCATACAGAGAGCTGAAGGATGAGAATTAAAAAACTAAAATTAAAAAAATCCCATCCTCAAACAAATAAACCAACCACCATCCCCAAAACCCACTTAGCTGGACACATCTCTAGTTATTAACCTGGCAGAACACAATTCTGTGTTGTATTTTTTCTGTATGCTTCCAATCTGTAAATAAAACCCCAGGAGTTGAGTAATACTGCTGAAGAGTGTTGTGGAATGTATGGGCTAAGTCTGTCTTAATCCCAGAAGCTCTGCTGAGTTCCAGAAGCAAAGCCTGTGTGTCCTCATTTTCCTGGGTGATGGTCTGTGCCTTTGCAATGACCTTGTGCTTTCCTTCTCTGCACTTGCCCACCTTGTCCACTCTAAATATGGACTGATTTGGAGGTGCCATCATCCATGCTGTTCACTTAAAAAAACTTTATGCAATATTTCTAATTTGATTCCATGAATTATTATTGAAATATTGTGTATTGTTTAGCGGCTGCTGGTGCAGTGGTTTTGGTTCTGTTTTTCTTGGAGCAGGGGTGAGGGGTTGGTGACGAAATGCAAACAGGTGCTGTGCAGGAGTTTACAGATCATTCTGCTGCCGAGATGAGATGCAATAGTATTGCCAGTCTTTGTCATTGGTAATACTGAAAATGCTTTATATAATTGAAAATTTTGGCCTTTTTTGATAGCTGTAATCCTGAAGCTTTAGATACCTGGACATTTTTCGTGAAATCTCATGTTTGAGCTTGCCATTTACTTGTTTAAACACAGTATCAGATAAGCATGGCAGAGGGGTGTTTGATATCAATTAAAAAGATATCAAAATACAGCGAAATCCTTTGTGACTGTTTAGATACAAGGGACCAAATTCAGCCAAGTGGACTCTGGAGGTATGGTGTCCCATACAGCATATCTGTTCTGTGGAATTTCTGAAATTTATCTGTGCTAGGAAGAGGGTTTTAGCTTACAAGTTCTACTGCTGAGAATTTATGTATTGGCTTCCTTCAGTAATTTTTTTGTTAGCATTTATTTGTCTCTAACTCTCCAGCAAACGTACCAGCCTCTGGGTGCAGATGACCTGATATAGCCTCTTCAAAGGTGAAGTTGTCGTATACCACAAAAACTTAATCATCGTTCTTTTACCTTCTTTAATTTGCAGTAGCATAATTAAAAGATGGATTTGCTTTAACTCTATTTATTTATTTTATTTTTTTCCCCCTTTATTGCAACAGGCTAGACGAGTTCTTATTTGCATCTATAAAATTTGCTTGGGAAAGATGAAAATGATCTTTGCCTTAAGGGCAGTGCTCACAAACACTGAGCTTCCAGACAAATCCTCTTTATGTCAAAAAATTAAAGTTAGCTGACTATTTTGTAGTACATTTTACTAATCAGTATGCAAGATGCCTATGAATTGTGTAAGAATTATTTCAACTGTTAAAATATTCTGTTACTTAAATATATATTTCATCTATTATAAAGTAGAAATGGCTAAAATAGCACCTCTCATATTATGTTAATACGGCTTAGGAGTTAATGAACAGATTCGGCAAATGCTGAGCTGATATCGTGCTGCTGTGTCTTGACATAAGTTGGAAGATTCATCGTAGAAGGTGATGCTTCTGACTTCAGGATAGAGCTCTAAACAAGGGGTTCTGAAACTCATTGATTGAAGTAGTGTGGATTTCTTTTTGTTTTCCCCTGCTTCAGGTGTGATGGACAGGTAGCAGAAGATTTCGCTTTGATATCAGGGAATCAGAATGACCGAGTGCTTCCTGCCTCCCACCAGCAGCCCCAGTGAACACCGTCGGGTAGAGCACAGTGGGGGTCTTGCTCGTACTCCCAGCTCTGAAGAAATCAGTCCTACAAAATTCCCTGGATTGTACCGCACCGGTGAGCCTTCACCCCCTCATGACAGCTTGCATGAGCCTCCAGATATAGTATCTGATGATGAAAAGGAGCATGGGAAGAAGAAAGGAAAATTTAAGAAAAAAGAAAAAAGAAGTGAGTAGACAACTTCTCTTTGTAATTTGATGCTTTTAATTTATCTTTCCTTCTTTCTCTCTCAGAATTGCTTAGTATTCCCAGGGGGTTTTCTAAACTTGTTTAGGTGTGAAGGAAGTTAACTTGTTACAAACAGGCTTTGTGCAGTACCTGTTTCTCTTCCAAAAACCCCGACACCTTAACTAAACAATTGGGGGGTTTTTTGTTGCACAGATACAGGTACAAAAGTGTGCCCAGAGTTACTAAGAAATGTGTTTATCCAAAACCTTTAATGATGCATTGGTAAATGCCTTGCATGGGGTTTTTCTAATCTCATTATCAGTTCACATTCTAAGTGGAGGTTTTCAAATGTCTTTTGAAATTGGTCCTTATATAATCGTAGCTGAGGTGCTGTCCAAAATAAGACTGTATGTTTGACCTGAATTTTATACTTGCAGATTTGGAAGAGTCAGTTTCAACAGCTTTAAACCTTTTTTCCATGTGTCTCCCGTACCATCTCAAGTTTTTATGTGCACACTACACTGTTATTTGAGGAGTAGTAAAGTCTGTGACCTTCTTTTCTCTAGCTTTTCAGTTCAGTCTGATCATACAGTTTCCTCCAGCAGTGCCAAAGTATTATTGCAGAGGTCAAAAATATGCAAACCAGCACTGAGATCTGAATTTTCCAGAACTGACAGAGCAAAGGTTAGAAGAAAGTAAAGCTTTGACTAGATAATCCATTCTTTGTCTTTCTCCAAAATAACAGAAACTTTACTTTCCACCTTTAGATTTGTCCAGAAAATTTTGGAAACATGAAATAGTTTTTATTCAAGAATGTTTTTGTACATATTCTGAAATAACAAAGCACTTGGAAATACTGAGCTGATACTTACCGGTCTCACTACCAGAGACTGTCCGAGTCTCTCAAACCTAAATATCACATCCCTAAGTGCTAGTGCTTTATAGCTGACATTTGTTTTAGCAAATTTCAAAATAATAATCCTCTTCTACAATACCTTGTATCTTTGATGCCAGTGTATCTTGCTACTTCTTACACATGGAATTTGGAAGATCAGAAACAATGAGACAGCACACAACATTCTGTTGGAATTAATATGGTGACTGTAATGTGCATGCACATATTTAAGAAATTACTCTTTAATAATTTGCTGTCACTGCACTGCTTCTAATGAAGGCAGTTTCCTGGAATGCAGGAATTGTTTCTACCACAGTTAAGAAGGACTACTGCTATTTTAACTGAAAACTGTAGCTGAAGAAAAATGCATCCTCAGGTTAAAACCAAGAGCTGAAATTCTACAAGTTTTAACAAAAATGATTCCTTAGGGTTTTTCTCTAATGTAAACAACAGTAACCTAATAGAGATTACTGAACTGGTGATGAAAATTCATTGCTGATTGGATAGGTCTAAATTCAGACTATCAGTAGTTGATTTATTTTTTTTTTTGCAAACAAGCTTTCAGTTATAGTTCTGCATTGCACATCTCTAAATTTGGAGTTGGTAGAGGTTGGCATTGTACATCATCTGGGTTTCTTTGTGGTGGAATTCAGCATGGCTCACGCTGATAGTCTAAATGAAGGCTGTTGTTCAAGATGAAAAATGCTTCTTCAGCAAATCCATGCAGGTCTGTGCACACTGGCACTGTAGCTGCTTTCTTCTGCAAGAGATTGCAACACATTTTATAGCTGATGTAAAGCAATTCTTGTTACTTAAAAGGAACCTTGAAGGTATGAAAAATCCTCAAAGAACACAAAAATGTAAAACATGGGAAGAACCAAATCACCTCCTGCAGCTCTAGTGTAAAAAGTATTCATCATTTCTTACTCCAAATACATATCTGTCATGTAATTGCTGGTCAGATAGAAGAGTGAGTTACATACAAAGCTTTTAGTACATCTCATGCAGTCGAAAAGCAGTCGTTATTGTAAATATACCCTGAACAGACATCTTGTTTGTGTAAATGACAAGAGTTCTTTACAGTTGCTTATCACAGTTGATTTTAAGAGTTCCCCTTCTAGCACTGATATTTGTTATTCCTCCCATACTTCTGATTCTTCAGTTTCTTCCACCTTTTAAATTCTGTTATATATGTTCAGATTCTTTCTTTTCATATTTTATGGCTTCCTGCTTTGATTTTTGGACAACCTGCCATGATCATGTAGTTTGGGGCTTAAACAGATATAACTGAACAGGTCAATATAAAAAAGACAAGTTGACATTACATTATGGAGAGTGAATGTTTGTTGAATTTGCAATTAGTGAACTAATGACAAGGTCATTCTAACTCCTGAAATTGTAACTGTAACTGGGCTGATTTGATAATACTCTAAATGTAAATTTCAGTAGTGCTTGAAGAGCAGGAGGGTTTATAGGGAGGGAAGGATAAATATCCCACAGTTATTCATTTTAGTTTTTCAGGTCAATCCTGTTTGCAAGAGTGATGCACTCTTAGCTTCATTATTAGTACTTATATCAAAAAAGCATTTTTTTCCTATGTGCTTAATATAATGATTTGATATTTTTCATGTTAATGGCAATAATCTAGTATACACAGCAATTATTCTGGAAGAGAAGTGCTAGAAATGTTTTGGAGATAATAGAAAATTAAATGTAAATTTTTTTTTGCATGGAATGTCAGCTGCTGGAAAATTATCTCAGCCACTGATTTCTGTTCTCCACTCCTCTGTGATAGACTGGGTGTTGGCTGGCTGCAGAGTGAGATTAGGGGACTTACTAGGGATTAAAAGGAATTTTCTTTTTACTGGCATAGTTTTAAATCAGATCTGTTTCCTGATTGAATCAGAACTTGTACTGTGACAGCAGGAGAGCAAAAATGGATCTCTTTTAGGCAGTAATGGATTATCTGAGACAGTGACCAGTGTAACTGATTTTTTAAAAATGTTTAAATACCTGTCAGTAATCATGTGTTAATATAGCCATAAGACATGCATTTCCTTGCAAAACAAAAAGGTTATAAGAAATACTTAAGAAGAAGAAGCTATTCTACCCATTAGAGTTTCTGTAGATAAAGAGTCTGTATGTGGTAGATCTTACTCTGCTTATCGTTTTTACTTCTGAGATTGATGCTGTTGGACTGGGTGGGTTCAATATGCAGCCAGGATTTTTCTGTTTAGAATAATTTTCATATTCTTTATATAATTCTTAGGAAAATCTGGACTTGGTTGAATTATAAACCAAACTGTCTTGTGAAAGGACAGTAGTATCACTAGGATGAAGTCTTCTGAAATTTTCAGGAAATATTTTTGAAGGCCAAATCTCTAATATGTTGGGCAGGGGGTCCAAACTGTTCTTTTGGGAAGTAGATGAGGGCAATAGCAAGTCATTGCTATCGCAAACAAAACATTATTTTTACTCATCTAGTGAGTGGAGAAGCTCTGAATACAGTTTCCAGATCTACATACTAAGCAAGTTACTAGAATTGATAAATGTTAGAGGCTTTTCATATCAAGATTTATTTTTGAGATAAATAGGATGTGTAGCTATATCCTGTTCTACCGACAAATTACTGTGTATCTCTATATACCACTGTGCATTTATCTAGCGAAGTACCATTTGCAAATAGTTTAAAAGTCTACCTTTCACTGCCAGTGATTATTTTAAATCAAAACAAAGTAAGGCAAATTTCTTATTTCAGCTTCATTTGCTCTGCTGGCATAGTTCTGCAGAGTAATCTGAAGGCAGAATTTGTTTGGGATCGCTGTGCTCACATCAGTGAGTTGAATATATATTAAAGGCAATCCTGTCTAATTGAAAGTTGGATAGTAAGTGTTGCTAGTGTCTGTAAGGTGGAAATGTGTGTTGATAGTAATGATACATCTTGTGGGCAGGGAGAGGAAATAGAAAACCATCTTTTCAAGCTCATTGTGCATTCATGTGCCTTACAGTTTTACTTGGAAATGGTATATAATTGGAAGGCAATCCTTCTGACAAATTGAAATTAGGTAACTAGTGCTAGCATTGCACATCGGTCATATTTGACCTACTAATTCTTTCATATGTGAAAGCCATCCGTGTTTTCTTTCAGTGAATTAATTACAGATGCTGCAGATTTCCCTAGGGAGCCGAATCAGCTGTAGAGTTATAAATTACTTTAAAACCCATCAGAGACATGATAGACAGAAAGTATCTTGTGGTAGGTTTGATAAGTGGCAATTCTACATAATGCAACCCTTTGAGTAAACAATAAATATTATGGCATGAGTTTATAGCTTTGTTGTAAGAGTGCAGGAGGAGTATTCCCAAGTATGCAGACTGATAGACTGATAGTGGCCTTGCTGCATGACAAAGCTTTTAAGCCTGTAAGTTAGATTTTTCCAAAGTAACACTGGATTTTTTATTATTATTATTTTGAAAGAGGTTTTCATAATTTTCAGTAAGATAAGGGCTATAATTTTTTTGTAAAGTATGTAGTAGATCATACTGTATGTAGTAGATCTTACTCTTCTTATTCATTGTATTTCACATTTAAAATAACTGCAGTGAAGTCATGCTTATGGAAGGAAGGTCTAACAAAGCCTGAGCAAGGAACTGGCAGATAGTCCATCATGCCAGTGGAATGTGAGTGTTTATTACATTAGTACTGGTTTCCTACGTTCCTACTGGATATAGGAAAATGTCATTGACATGTATGATGGGAAAATGGGGACTATTAGTTCTAGAAGACTTGAGGAAACAGTGAACAGAAATATCAGTTTACTAACAGTAGGTATACTCTTTCCACATTTAAAATTACCTGATTTGTCAAGTGGTTTTGACGATATTTCTTCTGTATAAATTTAGGTTCTTTATATTTCAATGTATTGCATCACTGGTGAAAGGGATGTAGTAACTTTATTACCAAAAATACGGTAAAGAAAACTGAGCTATGCATATGGACATGCAAACCCCCTTTTGGTATGGGTGCATTATGCTCTACAAATCTGTATTAGTATTACTAGATATTTCTAAACTTTGTTGACTTATATTACTGAGACGAATTACAAAAGGCTGGTTTTGTATTTAACCTGCTGCTTCTTGTCTTCTCACGAAGTCAAGAATTACCGGTTTCTGTAATGTGCTGTTGCTGGCACTACATTACCACAGACCTAGAAAGGCACCAGGGTTTGTGTTGCAACATGGAGCGTTGAGACATGTGAGGCAGGAGCTCTGTTGGTGGCACCGACCTCCAAGCTTGCGTCCCCTGTGCTGACATGTTCCTAAGTGTGCATGTGGAACCCCATGCTGTTTGACTGGATGCTGTCTCAGCTACCCAGCAGGAAGGACTGGGGGAAAATTGTTCTGGGTCTGTCTGGTGAAGGTACGGCTTTCTGTTTGGAAATTACATCTGGGAAGTCCGTCTTGAAACTCAGTGCCAGCCCCGTCTCATTCTCACAAAGCCAGAATGATGATGTGTGCTCCTCCTTTGTCCTGTAGCTGGTGCATCCGCAGTTCTTTATTAGAGTGAGATTTTAACCCTTAGTTTATGTACTGCAGATTTTCCTTATCCATTTCTGGCTTTCGTTTACAAAACCAGTGAATGATATAACCAGTAAACAGAGGGGAGGAGACCTGGTTGGTGGTTGTGCTTTGGTTAACATTTGTGTTTTTATAGTAAAATCCACTTGGACAGGAACAGTTCTACAGTCTTTCTCAGTCTTCTATGAAAGTGTGTTTGGTAGTCCTAGGGAAGAGTCCCAGCTGGGAATGGGGAGCTGGTCAAATAATTGTAATTATTTTGTGGTAGTTCCATGCTTTAATACATTTCCTATATTTATTTGGCTATTAAAAGCTGTCTTCTACAGACCTGCCGAGGAGGCTTCAAAATACAGACAGCTCTTTAGATGTGCTGAAATAATGCTGAGAAACTCTGCAGCCTGGTATAGTTCAGAACTGGAAGAATAAAAGACCAAATGTCCTCTGGTTCTTTTGTGCAGGATCTTTCACCTAAAAAAATTACAGCCTGTAGTCTCATGCATGATGTGCTCTCATATTATCTGAGGGGGTAATTTTCCTCTACCCAAAACTATTCATGCAGCAAGAGCACTTGGCTGTCAGTGCCTCCTCACTGGAGCAGAGGCACTGCCTGTAGGTAGTGGAAGAGCCTCAAAGGTTCTGTATATAATGGGGGCTTCACGTTGAAGCAAGAGCTTGGTGCCTGCTGCCTTGGGGGACCTGGCTGGTGCAGATGGCACATGAAATGTCATCCTTGTTGACCAGGTTTCAGGCTTACTTTTCTTATATGGGGTACTGAGTATGTAAAATTATAATTAGTGGACTTGGAAGTTGTGTTGGATTGCATGTTGTTTGTGGGTTGTTTTTTTGTTGGTTGGGTTTTTTTGTTAATCCACCTTTAGAGATTTTCATGTTCTTGCCTGAAGGCGAGGCAGGGCTGGCTGCAGAGGCGTAGTTACTTAAAAGCTCTGGTGCGTGTTTTAGACAGCACTTGGTGTTTTGCTGCTGGAACAGTGTACTCAGCCCAGGGACTTGTTTGAAGCTCTCCCATATGCTTTTTTAAGGCAAATCTGCACCTTCACGAGCAGCAATTGTTCTAGTGTTACTGGAGTTGTTTTATTCATCTAGTGAAAAGTAAGTGTGCTAATGCTTTTTTAGTTTTGGGTCAGGGTTTTTTTGTTGTATTTTATTTGAGGCTGAAACTTTACTAACTTCATACCTTAAAATTCATAATATTCTGGAAAGGGATTGGGGGTTTAAGTGCTGAAGTTCAGTTTGTTCTTAAAAGATACTTGTGAGACTTATGTGTATCTAGTAGATGATCCTTAACATCAACTCTTATACTGTTGATTACAGGAACATAGAGAAGTTGCCAGACAGTTGTTTTTATTTTGCATTTCCTTGACTATTAGATGGGAATCTAGCCCATAAGATGGACATTGCCATTATGAGTAAGTATGTAAAGTATTCATTGTTTAGATCATTCAGGAGCTCTGTGGTTTATCTTTAGTGTGTTTATGCAACCTTGATTTAATCCTTGTCCACTCAAGTGTGTAACAACCAAAGAAAACCTTTTGAGGAGTCAGTCAGGTGCTATTTTTTAATTCGTGTTGCTTCTGTCTCTTCCCTATATATGACTTTGTGTTCTCTCCCTGTTGCAATACACTGTCTAGAAACTCACAGCTGTGCTCTTCCCTTCTCCTCCTTTGCCTAACAGCGGAAGGTTATGCTGCCTTTCAAGAGGACAGTTCTGGTGATGAAGCTGAAAGTCCTTCAAAGTTGAAACGGTCCAAGGGAATACATGTCTTCAAGAAACCCAGCTTTTCCAAAAAGAAGGAAAAGGATTTTAAGATAAAAGAGAAACCCAAAGATGAAAAACACAAGGAAGACAAACATAAGGAAGACAAACATAAAGAGAAGAAGTCGAAAGACTTAACTGCAGCAGATGTTGTAAAACAGTGGAAAGAGAAGAAGAAAAAGAAAAAGCCAATTCAGGAGACAGAGATACCTCAAGTGGATGTTCCAAGTCATAGACCCGTGTTTGGCATTCCTTTGTCTCATGCCGTAGACAGGACCATGATGTATGACGGCATCCGCCTGCCAGCAGTTTTCCGTGAATGTATAGATTACGTAGAGAAGTATGGCATGAAATGTGAAGGCATCTACAGAGTTTCAGGTACTCTGGGCAGACTGACATGAAGGTTCCTAAGGTCTTTACTTGCAATCTTCTTATTATCTTACCATTTCCAACACCTAGAGACTGTTTACAGCTGCATTAATTTGATTATCCAAAAGGTTATCAGGTAGCCAAAGTTAAGCAAGCCTGTAGATATGAAATACCAGAAAAATTGCTAATATGGTGGTACTGCCTAATGGCAGTAAAAACACACCTGTTTTGGCCTTTTGTGATAGGGTGGTAACAATGAATTAAGTGTGTATGGCTAGCTTGTATTCTTTTCCTTCTGCAGTAGAAATACAATGGTAGTTGATTGCAAAAGCAAAAATGAGCTACAACCGTTTTATCACGTAAACTTCCCACTAAGTTAGTTTTTCCAGTTGCTTCCATTGTATGATTTTTTTCTTAAAAACTTGTTTTCTTTCAGCAAATATGCTAATAACCAGAAAATACAAGTGTCACTGTTTAAGCCTAGCAACAGCCAGCTAATTCACCATGGTGGTTGTGTAACACCAGCTTACATAAATGAGACCTCAGTTTTCATCACGTTAAACAGAACAGTCCCTTTATTTGGGAGCTGCATCAGCAACGTCCCCCTGGGGGAGGGCAAGAACAAGGGAGAAAAGGAATTTGAGGAAAAGCATTTGAAACAGGTTGGCCAGCACTGTACAACAGTAATCAAACGATAACAAAGGCTTCATTAAGCTGTCTTCATGCTGTCCATCTGCATGGTACTAGGTGGGTATGCAGAAATAACTGCAGCAGCTTAAGCAGTCGCTTTGTCTAGCCTCGTGAAACATTTTGGTTGCTCGTTTTTTCTAGGCAGGACGTGTTGAAAATTTTCACAGGTGTGTTTTCTGTAAACCATTTCTGCTGTGTGTACTTTGTAGGTGTTCTCCAGCGCAACAGCACCCTCTTGTGCGTGCAGGATTGCTTAAATTGAGAGCTCAGAGAGAGCATTCCATTCGCTTAAGGACCGGCCAGCTGTTGTGAGGGCTCACTGAGCCTGTTTTGCCTGGGCTGAGCGTGCCCAGTTGTGCTCATTGGGTATGAGCCAAGCCATGGCAGCACACCGAGTTCGTGTAACTCCAGCGGGTGTTGAGCTTTAAGATCGAAATTTCTTCAATTTCAGGGAGATTAGAATGTCACTGAATTATAAAAACATCTCACAGAAAATCTTGGATGGGCTGAATAATTATGTGAACACACTTTTGTTCATAGGATGCCTCAAATCAAAAATCTTGTGTGACATTCTTCTGCTGAGGAGGGCCAGCTAGAAATCTGGAAACTAAAAAGTGTGGGTTTTGTTTTGACAGAAGAAAGCTGTTATAGGTAGAACTTGCTGCACAATATTTGAGTTGATAACGTATTTGCTACTTGGCTTAGGGATGTATACATGAAGAGCCAGAAAGATGCTGAATGCAAATACACAATTGATATTAACGTTCCCCAACCCTTCCTCATCCTCTTTTATGTTCCTTGATGAAGGGGAATGCTGGCAGTAGTTCTGACTCAGAGCTCTGCCAGTGCTGTGGTTTTGGTTCATAGTACTAGTCAGTGCTTTTAGGACCAGTGATCACGAAATTTTGAGTCGTGATTTTCACTTTGGTACATGTGGATAACTTTTAAAAGGTGTTCCTCAATTAGCTTAAATTGTAAGGAGAGGTGAAATAAATGCATTTCAAAATAAAATTAAAAAAAAGGCTTAAATATAACTACTATACATTTAGAGTTGAAATTTCTCTTAATTCTTGATCTGAATATTTTAAGGAATAAAATCAAAAGTTGATGAGCTAAAAGCAGCCTATGATCGTGAAGAGTCTCCTAACCTGGAAGAATATGAGCCCTACACAGTGGCCAGCCTGCTGAAACAGTACCTGCGAGAGCTTCCTGAAAATCTGCTTACCAAAGAGCTCACGTCCCGCTTTGAAGATGCCTGTGGAAAGAGCACCGAGGCTGAGAAAGTTCAGGAGTGCCAGAGGCTGCTGAAAGAGTTGCCAGAGTGTAACCACCTCCTAATTTCTTGGCTGATTGTGCATATGGACCATGTTATTGCAGAGGAACTAGAAACAAAAATGAACATCCAGAATATTTCTATAGTGCTCAGCCCTACTGTCCAGGTACGTGCACCGCACAGCGGGTGTTAGAGCACAACTTCAGCCCGAGAAAGACTTCTCTGTAGGAATTGTCTTGCCAATGGGAACTGGGTGTTGTCTGATACAGTAAAGCTACATTACAGCTTCTGCTTATGCCTCAGGAACCCAAAATGCTGGGAAGGGGGAACAAAAGGCTTTCCACATGTGAGCTTGCATACTATGGATCTGATATTTGGGTTACTGTGATAGTATTTCACAGAGTGCTGTCTGTGTTTTAATTCTGTCATGAATAGCAGTCATTTAATGTTGAAATTGTCCAATAATTCGTGCACATACACAATTTCTATGAGCTTCTGATTCAGTGATAATTTAGTGAAGACTAAATTGTTGCTTAATTTTAATATCAAGCCAGTGAACCCTGTCCAATACATAGATCTTTCTGGTGCAGTGATGACTTGGGTAAAATGGCTTTGGTGCAGTCAGATGGCTGGGCAAAAACGACTGACTTAGTTTTCCAGTAATATATTGTGGTTTCTAGATTGATTGGTTCCTTAATAAACATCTTGGAAATATTTAATTTAAATTCATCCTGTCCATGATGAAAACATGGCATTATTGGGTGTGGGCCTTCCAGAACAAACCCCACACTTCAGAAAAGCTTGACTTTATAATTAAGAGTCCAGGTAGAGGCCCAGTAGCAAAAGGGCCGGGTGTTATTCTGGGCTGCTTTGCTGTACCAGACACCTTTCTAGCTGAGAAAAGAGGTAACAATTAGCATAAAACAGTGCAAGCCCAATCATGTTTTGTTGGTAACCACATCTTAGCGATTAAAGCGCAGGTAGTGACAGAACTCTAATATTTGTTTCAGAATAATTTTTTTTAATGGAAGATACAGTATCAAAATACATACTTCTGTCTCGTGTTAAAACAGGGAATACATTGGAAGATCCTTTCAAACTACTTTTTTTCCTAGTATGTTAAATCATCTGAGAGAGAAGCTGTAGAAAATACTACAGGTTGGGGGTAGGAGAGAGAGAAGGTGTAGCCAGCCACCCAGCCATAACATAGTGTGGTTGTTGTTCCCTTTTACTAACTGCCTTTACCTCAGTACAAAGGAAGATTTAATACATCTGTATCTACCAGAGATGGAAATAATTATGGTAGCCAAAGACATGTGAAGATCCTGAGTTTAGCATGAAAATGCCTCAGATGCACAGGCAAGAGAGACAGTGGAGTGACTCCGTAATGCCAGTGCTGCATTGTTTAAAGTGTCATTTTTAATCCAGATTTGAATCTCTTACTTTCTCGTGAAACTGGCATGGCTGTGGATCACAGAAAGGTACACTGAAAGCTGCTGTTTCCAACATCCTGTCCGTCCTTTCTTTGCAGATCAGCAATCGTGTCCTGTATGTGTTTTTTACACACGTTCAGGAGTTCTTTGGGAATGTGACCCTAAAGCAGGTGACAAAACCTCTTCGCTGGTCGAATATGGCAACAATGCCAGCACTTCCAGAAACACAAGAAAGCATCAAAGAAGAAATCAGGCGACAGGTTGGCAATTACTTTAGTGTCTTTGTTTATCTTTGGCCTGGATTTTATACACTCAGTAGTAAATTCTGGTAAGTTTGTAACATACTTTTTAATTCCATCACAATTATCCTATCAGTGGAGACCACTGGAAAGAAACTGATGATTTTCTTTCCTTTTTCACATGTGTAAAGTTGTTAGGGTCTTGTGATGGTCATAGCTGTGTCATTTGTGGAGTGCTTTGCTATGTAGTTCAATACTTTTATTGTGGGAGGAGGGTCAGGAGAGCACATTAAAGAGGGTGGTTTCTTCAGTACTGCACTTGAGCTGGCTGTAGGTCATGTGGGTCTATGTTAACGCTTGTTCGTTGGCATGTTAGGGTTGGAAAACCAGAATTGCCAGCCTGTTACTGCAAAGCCAAAAAGATTTTCCTTTTCAGTCTGACCTGCTATGATATATTAAAGACACGTAATTTCTTTGGCAATATTTCTAGGAGTTCCTACTGAACTGTTTACACAGAGACTTGCAAGCAGGCATAAAAGACTTATCCAAAGAAGAGAGACTCTGGGAGGTGCAAAGAATCTTAACAGCTCTTAAGAGGAAACTAAGAGAAGCCAAGAGACAGGTGGGTAACTTTTCTGTTTATTGGCCAGACATCTAAATCATGGATCCCTAATCTGAGACAGAGGCACAGAGATCAAACCAGGTTTCAGTCTTTTTACTGCAGATTTTCTCATCTTATCTTTACATTCCTGATGAGGAATTGTGTTTTCTGCTTAGCTGGCTCTCCCTAGGGACAGAAAGATCTTTGCAGCTGTTCACAAAAAAAATACGTGTGTGATTAAAACCTTAATGTTTTACAGAGCATGTATTGGTGATATGCTTAAAACATCGTATCCTTAAGTACCAAGAGGAATTACTGGAAGACTCAGGGTTAAGAAACTTGGGAAGCATTTTTTTAAACTGTTCTGTGTCCCAGAGAAGGGATACACCTTGCTGAAATGAGACATGCTTTGAGACAACTGAGATGGTGGTTCTAAATTTGGGGAATAATACATTCCAAAAAAATCTTTCTTAGAGTAACTAGAGCGACTGGGGAAGGTGTCCTTTTAAATGTTCTCTTTCTGTGGCAGGAGTGTGAAACAAAGATTGCACAAGAAATTGCTAGCCTTTCAAAGGAGGATGTCTCCAAAGAAGAAATGAATGAGAATGAAGAAGTTATAAATATTCTGCTTGCACAGGTAGCTGGCAGGCACTCAGCTGTTTGCCTTTTGGTATTTTATATTTCATATATTTTTCCATTGAAGGAAAGCTGACTACAAGAGTGAAACCAGAGCTGAGCAGGCTCTTGTTAACAGCAGGAAGGAGACAGTGCGCAACAAAAAAAAAAAAAAAGGAAAAGAAAAAAGTAGCCTTTGTTGTTAATGAACTTAGAAAGCACTTCCAAATCAAGCCAGTTTTAATACCGTTAAACTGCTTTCCTGCTGATCAAAGGAAATAAGGCAACTATTTTGGCTTTTTTGCCTTCCACTGCTTCCCCCAGTAGCTTTGATCTTCTTCCCACCGTACCTTCCCTCCTTATATTCATCTTCAAAGACATATAATTTAGTTTTTCTAGTTATTTTACTGGTTGGCCAGAGCTTTTCCCTGTGATTTAAGGAAAGGCAGCCAAACATGCCAGGATTTGGTGTGTCATCAACATGATATTCAGTACAGCAATCATCTTGGGGATTCAGAACAGACAGTGTTGGGTTTGAACTTATATTTGCTTTGAGGCCTTGATGGATCAGAGTTCAAAGCAGACATGCTCACCACTGCTACTGGAAGTGTTTCAGAGAACAGCATCATCTCATACTTATTGTATGCTCCTGTAGGAAATAAAGTCAAGACTTTAAGTGAACTAACTTATCATTGCAGGAGAACGAGATTTTAACAGAACAGGAAGAACTGCTGGCCATGGAGCAGTTTCTGCGGAGACAGATTGCCTCAGAGAAGGAAGAAATAGATCGTCTCCGAGCAGAAATAGCTGAGATACAAAGGTAAGAGGGACAGTTCACATCAGAGCCCTGCCAGACTTCGATTACAACTACACACATGCTTTGCTGAAATAATACTCCAGACTACACTTAAAAGCTCACCCAGTGAACATCACAGTTGAAAGCCCCTTATTTTTATTGAAGTCTCAGCAAATTTGGATATTTCAGGATATTTTCTGTTGTTTTAACTTGAATTATGATCTAAGGGAAACTAGGCCCTGTGCTGTAAAAAAATTCCCCTTGGAAATCACTGCTTAATTAAATTAAGCATTGAAAGGAACGTCTGATTTTTTTTTTTTTTTTCAAAAAACCATTGGCAGATGGGTGCAAGTTAACTCTCTTACGCTGCCACAGTTCTGGCAGACTTGAGGAAGTGCTTAAATCAGAATTTGTCATTGCTCTTCCAGTCGCCAGCAGCACGGCCGAAGTGAAACCGAGGAATATTCTTCCGAGAGTGAAAGTGAGAGCGAAGATGAGGAGGAACTGCAGGTCATCCTGGAGGATTTGCAGAGACAGAATGAGGAACTGGAGGTAAGATTTGGTTCCTAGCATTATTGACTGGTTCTCTTCCCGGAGCGGTTACTTGCTGGAGCCCGTGCAGAGATGTTTGCACGTGTGCAGACGGGTTGTTTTGCACCAGTTCTGTCTGGGCTGGCAGCAGCGCTTCACTGCAGTGCTAAAGCCCCCCAGGTTACAGCAGTTCTGTGTCGGAAGGAGCCCTGACGTTTGGTTTTCCTTCCTTAAAAGATAAAGAACAATCACCTGAACCAAGCGATTCACGAGGAGCGAGAGGCCATCATAGAGCTGCGGGTGCAGCTCCGGCTGCTGCAGCGAGCCAAGTCAGAGCAGCAGGTGCAGGAGGAAGAGGAGCCAGAAAAACGCGGGGGTGTTTCTCAGCAGCAAAGAGACAGTGTCCTGGAGACAAAAGCAGCCAAAGAGCAGCCAAAAGCAAGCAAGGAGCAGCAAGTCAAGCCATCGCCAAGTAAAGACAGGAAAGAAACTCCGATTTGATCAGGCTCCTTGGCTATGCATAAAATCAACTGAACTGTGCAAATTACTGTAATTTGAGTCTAACTGCACAAATTATTGCTGGCTGTGTACATTCTGTAAAGAAACTTTTCTTTTAAGCCCTGGAGACTTTTGTCTCTAATATTTGTGGCTTCTACTCATCAGACTCAGGTGAGTTTGGAGAGGCCAGAAGAGTTTTTCAGTTAGTATCAGATTATTTCGAGACTGGTTTCCTTCAGGTGATTTAAAATAATTCAGTAACAGTTTTATTTCAAACCAAAATCATTATTGACATTCACTGGAGCAGAATTGGAAAATATCATTTTCAGTAAACAAACGAAAACCCACACACACATACTAATTATTTGCCTTGTGGATCTGTTCATCCTCATTCACCATTATTTCTGCTTATTAACCGAGTCACTTCTTGCTTGTGCCTTTGATACCTTTCTGATGCAGATTATATACAAGGGAGCTTTAAATTTACTCTGGGTTGGCTGAAACGGTGGGAGACTGTGGGGTATCGTGTTTACCTGACATGCCCTTAAGCTTCATTTTTGTTCTGAGATGTACTGAGTAGGTGTAAAAACTTGAGATGTTATTTATGTCCCCGTACGATGGAAATGTTCATCAAGAGCCGTTCATGTCTTTTAGCGGTGTAGGTAACACACTGACTCATTTATTAACCACCCTCACCACACCTGTTCAAGGCCCTGTTCACGCCGCTGCCACGTAGCTGAGAGCTTTGTCTCCATCCGTCCTAAGTGTTTCCATCCCTCAGAGAAAGCCACTGCTTGTAGGCGGGGGTGGGAATGGGTTATGTCACTTGGGACGTGCCTGCCTGACCAAGCAATACAGCACTTCCCTGCACAAGTGCCAGTCACTTGTGCTTCCCAAGTAAGCCCCAAGAACAACGCCAAGGGGAGGCACTGGGGGTTCAGCAACAGCTCCCTTTTGTTGTTGTTTAACAAACCAACCACCCCCAGCTGGGACTTGCTTTTGGTTTGGCTGTTTTTACTGCTTCTGCCCTTCAAAACCTCCACCCACGCTGCCATTTAAGGGCCATTTAATGTTTTGGATACACTCATAAGACCCATCCATCAAACCATATATAGGCAGAGACTCCACAGAGTGCATATAGGCTATCTTATTTTTTAACCTGGATATTTATTTTCAGCACCTGTTGGATGTGGTTGTATTCTTTATCTATTGCACTGTTGTGAATCATTGGCCATGATTTGATTTTGTACAAATAATGCTTTGATATGTTATAGAAAACAGCATAGTATTTTTTTAAAATTTGGAAAAAAGTTTATAAACACAGAAAATGTGATCAGATGACAAATGTAAACTAAAGCATTCTCCCTTGCCTTCGTTACATACATTTTATATTTGCTGGCAATATTTAAACTTTTTGTTTGTTTAATTCACACTAATTCCTATTGAATTGTCATGGATTTTTCTAATGTTCTTCAGACAAATCTCTTAATATCGGTTAACTTTTATTTTGTTAGGATTGTATTTATCAAGCAAATAAATTCAACAGCCATTTGAAAGTAGTTTCTCATTTATCTACTTCATAATGCAAATCACAGTGATTCTTCCCGGGTGGCAACCTGCAGTTGAGAAGCTTCTATGAAAAATTAATTCAGGCTTTGTTAATAACTCTTCTCCGAAAGAGAAGGCAACTGAGTGTCGTAGGAAGTTCTGTAACTCAGGTGAGGATCAAGTTAAATTTGATCAAATTAAAGATTTTAAGCCTTTGCTTCTCTTGTTACCACTAGAGTTTCCAGTTATGAAGGCAAAACCATCCCGTTTACTCACATCATTCCTTCCACCACATGGACACCGCTTGCAAAGCATGCTGCTACAGAGGTCGGAAACTGAGGTGGAATTGCTGCTCCTGCAGTAACTCTGACCAGAGACTTGGTTCAACCCCCCTGAAAGATGTTTCTTTGATGTGATCTGTCACAATCTGTGCCACAGCCCTGCCAGGAGGGGCTGGGGCAGGGCACTGCTCTTCCTGCTGCCCGGTACCCAGCGCTTCCCATGAAACAGCCCCAGAGCAGCAGGGATTGGAGAGGTTGATGTGGCAGTTGTGAGTAATTGGCCGAAAAAGCCAAAGCTAATTTCAAATAAAGTGGAAAGTAATTACAGCACAATAACCTGAGTGTGCTGTTCAGATCACGTCATGAGCTGCCTTATCAATCCCCAGGGCCTCGGAACAAAATCTGCAAGCAGCAGTAGCTCAGGTGATCGCCTCCCACCCAGGGCACCCACACTGCCTGCACAGCAGCCTGGCCACCCGCACCAGGGACATACATGTCCTGAACGAGCAGTTTATCCAAACCAAAGTGTCATTTAAACTGCCTTAAAATAATCCTCTTTCCTTACAGCACGTACAACCCTAGAGCTTGTACGTGCTGAGTGCAGCAACAGAACCCCTGTCAGCGCCTTTGGACAAAATGCCAGATTGACTTAGTTTACTGAAAAAAGGGAACAGGCCCACTACGTTAATTCCAGTGTTCTGGACTTCACAAAACATTTGTGACAGTTTGACGTGGCCCATCAGCTTCCTTCTTGAAAATCTAAGTGTTCCCAGAGAGGAGGAAGGGGGTGATGGGACAAGGGACAACTACACACCTTGTTTTTCTAGCACAAGCCCGGCACAGAGTTGGTCAGATTAGTCAGAAGTTAAAGGAGCAATAAGCCCTGTATGAACAAGTCACCAGGACTGCTGTGCCGGCGTGAACCAGGGCACAAACCCGGGGTTTGCCAGGAGCAGGGTACTTACATCTAACTGAGAACACGACAGCCCTTATACCCACAGAAGTACTGCAACTGCGCAGGGAACCAACCTCAGGCATCTGGCACACCGAGCAGGATTTTTGCTTCCCAGCAAGTCTTTTCGCTCTGAAAAACAGGAACCCGAACTGGTATTGTCTGAACAGTTTTTAAAGGGCGGGGGTTACTTTGTTTTATTTATTGAAAGATAAGAATAAACAATGAGCAATACTCAGATCACATCCCTACCACAAGTCTGAAAACATAAGCTTGTGTCCAAGGCCTTGCAGGATTCCAGCCGGCCTTAGAGGTTTCCTGAGCTCTGCCATGTACACACCAGGTTTCCATTGCTGGCTCAGCTTCACTCTCACCGAAGCAAAAGCCATCTGTGCTGGTAGGGATGGGTATGGTTTCCTCTGCAGTGCAGCGAGGTACTCTGAAAGCACCGTCTTGTAACACAGTCCTACAGGGAAGCATGAGGGGCTCCAGAAACTCACTGTCCTTTATGATGAAGATAAAGGGCTGCTGTACAGGAGGTTTCCACTTCCATTCACTAATTCCCACACCAGCACTGGAGGGATTAATTTTTATCTCTGTGTCCCATCAGATTATTGATCTAAGTCTTAATTTTTAAAATCTGTGTACCGAAGCCAAGAATTTTACACCTGACCATGTAAAGCGACTCCCTTTCAATTAAAAAAAATAAATAACAAAGCATCGACTAAAGTCTCTGCTAGAAAGGTCTGATCAAGCTTAATCTGTTAAGGTTTTCATTTCTCAGCATGCACCTCTGACTCATAAGACTTTATCTGCAGAGGGAAAAATGCCTCATCCAGACCAAATATGGCTTATATCCAACAGCACAAGTTCTCCACAGTGTTCTTTAAAACACTCCAACAGCAGAAGGAGCAGCTCCATGTCCCATACCAGGGCATGGCTGTCAGTCCCTTCCTATCCCAGGGGGAGGAGCCACAGCCTCAGGCCAAGCTCCGGCTGCTCCTCCACCCTCTCACAGATGTGGATATCCAAAGTGACACCCGCCAGGACAAGCCCCTCTCTGGCTCAGTGCTGGCACTTTCACTGCTGCCCCTCTTGGACACAATGAACTGCTACCAAGTCTCATTGGGAGTTTCTTGTGCCACTGTCTTGGCAAGGCGAGCGAGGAGGTCTGCCAAAGGATAATGTTGCAAGAAGCATATGATTTGAACCGGACAACCCCACTCCCACACACATTGGAAGAATTCCCCATTGAAGTGCAGGACACAGGAGTTCTCAGGACAAGGTTACAGCTCAGGGCAGTGGGAGCAGCCCTCGCTGCCGGCTGGCGTGTCCCAGCGCCTGCCCTGGCCATACCCTCTGACTGCGTTACAAGGGCTGTCAGCCCTTGTACAACTCCAGCTACCATATCCAGGGAGGGGGGCTGTGGGGAATAGAGGAGGGCAGACAGCAGGAGAATGGCCAAGACTAAAGCATGTTGCCTCCTAAGACTTCTAATGCTGCTCCTCAAGTCATTTTGACTTGTCAGCCGACTGCTCCCCAGACACTCCAAGGTGCTCCTCCACAGGCTCCCATCAGGGCTTCTCCAGCCACCCAGGAGGGATGCACCGAGACCACTGGGGAGAGACCAACTCGCCGTGAAACCAGGGCCCCTCAGCACGGGCCTTCCCCTTCTCAAATCCTCTGCTGAAGTCCCCAGTCCAGGAGAGGAACCACAGCCCTGCCTAAAGCTCCCCTGTGGAGCGGGAAGGGAGCCATCAGGATGGCTGTCGCCTTGTTCAGCCACAGCTCAGCAGATGGCCAAGGAAGTTGGTGGTAGAAGCACTTTGATTTCAGAGATGGGAATATTGCATCCCAGATTTCTGCACCGAAGAACACCATTTGCCAACACACAAGAGAGATGCCTGGGAGTCCCAATGAGCTCCTGTGGCTGCAGCCTCGCCCTTGCCCAGCACCTCACCCTGGTACCGTGAGCCACTGCCTGGTTTTATCACAGCGAGGGGCCTGGAGGAAGACGGGGGTAGGACATCTCTGCTGACGGTGCTGCTTACAGGAAATGGTGCTGTCAGGCACAAAAATCCAGAAGGTGACTGGAAAAAGAATAAACCAAAGCAAAACACAAAAAAGCAAAGCACCAGAATAAACTGTGAAATAAATGAACAATACAAGAGAAACGGCCCTGGCCCCATTTGAGCCTTGGTTGTCACCTTACTCAAGCCAAGTTTATTTGGGTTCTTTCTTACACCAGAAACCTGGACTGACTAAAAAATAGCTGAAATTTCCTTTGATGTTCAAACAAAGGACCTCTCCTCTTCTCAGCCCTGTTAAAAACCACGCAGAGGAGTGTGCTCAGTACCTGCCATTATCACAGTCACGATCCCAAAACAGCAGTCAATCCCTGTAAACACATTTCCCACACAGAAACACTACTACACCTCTGCAGAAATGGGGTCACGGAATTTCAAGCAGACCATGATCAGAGGGCTGCAAGATGTTTAAACATCTGGTTATTTATCTCTGCTAAGTCCCAGTGCATTTTAATCATCTAGATGTAGTCCAACCTCAGCAGCAACCGAACCTTAAAATAATCCCATTAACTTGGGCTCTTTATTTATTTTTCTGATCTAAATAAAAAGTGAAGTAAAGGTTAATTAAAGCTAAAAGGCAGAGTCTGAAAGCACTTGGGGGCGGGGGGATGATTCGGAATATTTTAAATGAGCTTTCCTGTCATACTGTCATATTTTAAGGTAGTCCACGAGTATGTCCTAACTCTGCATATAGAGATTTATCACTTTAAATGTACTTACCAGCACAGACAGGGAGACAAGCCTTCCCCATCAGTATCAAACAGAACTGACAGGAGAAAGTGGAACACAGAACGAGCTTTTATCCATCTGCCTGTCTCCGACTCCCCTTCCCATCCTCCCAAGATGGAGGTCCCTAGGCTGAAACCAGGTCAGAAAACACGAGCACTGCACGTCAGATCCCCCATCAAAGGACAAGGGACCAACAGGAGACCTTGCCAACAGGAGGGAGCCCAACCAAGCGTAAGAGTGTGCCTGAGCCATGGGACAGACTCTGCCATCCTGCCCATCCACTACCAATTCCAGTCAGCCATGTCTGCTGCCCGACCTCTGACAGCGCAGGGAAAATGGGGCGAGCACTGACGAGTCTAACGAGTAACCCTGCTGTTCTGCAGTCCTAATGAACGCAGGATCTTGTCCACAGGGCCAGGAATTTGTGCAACAGCTATCTGGGACATTCAGAACAGCAAAAAAATGGTGTCCAAGCCTCAGTCATGTCTTGGTTACAAACAATCCACCCTCTAGAGGGTTCCAGACATTTGCTTGTTCGTTGGCATGAAATCTGCATGGAAACGTGGCAAGGAAATGGCCCTACAAAATCCTGATGGATTTCTGGGGAGGAACAATCAAAAAGAGAGAATCTGCTTTGAAAAAGAGCAAGGAGGAGTAAGGCAGACAGTGCTGTAACCAGGACATGGAAAAAAAAATGGATTCTCTGTGAAGAATTCTCATGGAGAAGCTCTCAGATAAGCCAAGAGATTAAATGGAAATCCATGAAAATCACTTGTGAAGAACCAACCTGGTATTCTGCCAAGAAGGCAAGGGTAGGATATGGCTTTTGGGAAACCACAGACCAACAGATGCTAATTTGGGAGCCACCTCATTTTCTGCTCAGCAAACCCTGACCAAAAGAGAAATGAACTGAGACACAGAGCTCAAATCTTTCTGCAGGGAAGGCACACACGATGTAATTCAGCGGGATCTCTGGCAGCATCTCCAGACTCTGCCCCACAGAATGAACAGCTCCCTTTTTCCCTGCTCAGAACAGGGATGCACATTCCCCCCAAACCCTGTATCCTTAGGGACAAGTTGAAGCTTGAATTACTGACATCACTAACACTGCCAGCATGAGAAAATTCCCTATTCTAGTTAAGCACAAGAGTCCACATCCCTCAGGCTGTAGATCACACTCTCGGGAAATGCTGAGAATAAACCAAGTCTTCCCTTCCACTTCTTGGGAAACACCAAAGGAAGCAGAAAAGAGGTAGAGAGATCCATGGCATGCCGGATGAAAGAAAAAGGAGAAAGACAGCTATTCCTCCTCTTCCTTGAAGATGATCCTTAGTTGTTACATGTCAGGAGGACTGAGGCACTCCGCAACGGAAAATGCTCAGTCTTCCTAAGGAAAAAGCCTCAAACTTTCCCTCCAATTTACAGGCCTGCACCAGCACTGCATAAATAAAGCATCCAGAAGATCCATCTCATGTTTCAACATAGAGGTGTTTTACCTTTAAATGATTAGGAAATACCTGAAAAGATCAGATACAATCCTTAATTTTACTGAACTGGTGGAACAGTACCTTAAGTACAGTGATGGAATTAGGTTGGGCCACGTTAATTCTGGACACCAAAAACTAGGATTTAAGTCCCAATACTCCTCCAGTAAATCCACTCCCGGTTACAGGATGACCTGAAGTATCCTCTGGTCTGAACAAAGAGCTGGTCCCTTTCACCTCAGGAATTGCACACATGATCCAACTACAATTCAACGCCATTACACTGAGGCAAAAAAACAGATGAAAGGATTTATTTACTCTGAACAAAACACACAAAATCGACTGGACTTCCGTGCGTATGTCTAAAATGGGAATCATCTGGCCTGGGAGAGAATGAGTTACTTTTAGGTGTTCTCCTTGTGGCAGCAGGAAGAGCTCAGAAATCAGAAATCCTCCTGCCTAAAGAGCTCACTGCTTCCTGACAGCCTGTTACCACCCACAGTGCTGTCACACTGCCTAGTCCTCGAGGGATTAAGCCAATTTTGAAAAGAAAAAGGGACATGCAAAGGAAAAATTATAAAAAACAAACAAAAACTGGCCCAGATTAAAAACATACACAAAAAACTCAAAATAAATAAAAAACCAGCACAAAAATCCCCAGGCCTAAAAACAAACAAACAAACGAAATTAAACCCTCCGAAAACCCAAAGCCACCACACTTCAAGCCAGAGATGACTCTGTATCTTAACCACCTCCATGGCTGTGCAAGGAGTACAAACACAACCTCCGGGGAGTAAACAGCAACATCTTGTTTACAAGAAAATAAACTGCAAAAGAATCTATTTTCCCAAGAAAATAGGAGGGAGAAAAAAAATTAAAAAAGAGTCAGCTGCCAGGGCATCAGGTACCTGACTGCCAAATGAAAGTGTTCTGCTACAATACATCAAAGAGAAGCTGCCACAGCCATTTCCACCTCCTCAGGGAAAAAACAGCTTCACACACACTTTGGTTCCACAGGCTGGAAGAGAGGTGATTTAAGCAAGTTGCCCCTGGAAGACACAGGAGATACTGTATCAGTAATTTTAAATGAGGGGAAACAAAGCAGTCAACAGACTGAAGGCAGGTTAAAGGCACTTTGACCTCACGGTTTCCTGTAAAGCTGGATTGAGGTGAATATTCAGACCTCCTTCCAGCCAAGATGCCATTTCGTGCTGCAGTAACAGGTTGTCAAGCACAACAGGGATGCCTGGAAGAAATTACCAAAACCTCAGCTACATAGTCAAAGTACATCTATGCTGTTGTACATTCCATCTCAAAACGCAAAATTCTTCACAATCATTAAGCAAACCCCTTTCCCCTGAAACAGCCATCGAAGTATAGAGAACGGAAAGAAAAAGGCCACTTAAATTTCAAACTTATTCTTTTAATGTCTTAAAAAGGTCACAAGATTTTTTTTTTTTTCAATCTTATTAATAAATTTTATTTGGACAAGTAGAGAACAACTTGTATCACAACAGCTTTTAAACAACATGATTAAAGACTGCAGCACTCCAAGGAGGCTCACAGATATGTACAGTATATGAAGAAAAAAGTTGCACCTTCAGAGCCGATCATGATCAAGTTAAAAATACCTGACTTAAAGTACATGTGCTAATAAATTTCCTTTAGGTCATGACCAGCATGAAAATAATTAGGACACAGGTACTCAGCAAAGTTTTCTGCTAATGGGTACAGCAATATGCTGCATTTAAGGATTAAAATCAGATTCTAGTTTAGTGTTAGCACTGAGCCCTTAAGAGAAATCCGAATTTCTACTTTTCCCCATTTACAAACATCAAAGTTATTCCCACTTAAGGGTGTGCCCAGCTGCACACAAATCAAGTCCTTGAATGATAAAAACTTTTAGCTCTAATACTGGAGGTCTCACGTCCCGGTACAAATTTGCCTCTCTGGCCATTCCGTCTATCAGTTGCTACAGAAAATATTTGCTAAGTTAACTCCTCAGGAGAAACAATGCAGGTCTCTGGAAATCGCATCCTTTCTACAATGAAAATGATCTGCCAATTCAAGTTTCATTTGTTCAGGAAGACAGAAGATTTAAGGCTTCGGTGGCAAAAATAATCCTCTGAGCAGTGTTTTTCTAAAGTCAAGCTGACATAGGTACGTTTACTTTTTCTTGACTTAAAATCCCTGGTTTAGATAACATCCACCTTTTAAATCTGGCAAGAAATCTCTCCTTCCAAAGAGGTTGTCCTAAATCAACCATTTTAGAAGCATTTGAGGATAGTTTGTTTAAAAAAAAAATTATTTTTTTTAATTACAGCAACATTTAGAACTCCTTAGTAAGTTGAAGAAGCAGTGCTCATGGCATCATCCGCAATTTTGGTACTGGCAGGGTGGATGCTTGCAAAGTACTTGACGTCACTGTCCTCGTCCATTTGAAGCGCCATAATTGTCTGTTCCACAGCTTCTTGATGAGAGTTGGCAGAATTGAGAAAATATTCTGTAAGAGAAAATGCACAAGACTTGTGGGAGGAGAAGACAGCAGACAGTTCAATGCAAACCTCAACGTACCACCACGAGATACAAAATCTCAGAGGACAGTGCACACCTGAAGTCAAACTGGAATATTTGGATGGGGCTCAAAATACACGTCTGAATATACCTATGAATTCATCTTTTAAAAAAATTCATTCCGTGTTACAGAGCACAGTTTCTCTATTGGTGCTGTTCCAGTACAGGATTTCTATGGCCCTTCCGTACAAAAGTGTGACAGACTCCATGGCCAAAGAGGAAGAAAAAAACCTGCAAATGACTCAGGAGGAGTGCGCTGGTATTTAGGACAGAGACAAAATACCACCAGCTCATAGCCATGCCATTCCATTTCACTGCCAGCCTTGCCAAAGGATTATCAAATGATAAAACTAAGATAATGTGAAATAAGAGTGGAAGAAGTTCCAACATCTGACAGTTTTCATGAGTTACAGAACACAAGGTGCACAGAAGCAGCGTAACTACAGAAAGACAGGAAGAGCAGTTTAGGTCTGAGGTTTAAAAACTCCTGAACTTATTTTTTAAATCTGCCTTTCAAAGTCTATCCAACATCCCTAATGATACACAGAACATCTCTGAGGCAGGGACTACACAAAAATACCAATACCCCAGGACAGCTGGAAGAACAGTGAGATCCTTGGCACAAGTTAACAGAGGATAAATCACTGCACATCAGCTGATCCATCTTAACTGTCTCCTTATGCTTATTCAGAGTCTCCAGCGTGCACAAGACAGCTCACAACAGCCCAGTGATCACTGTGTTGGCATCCTTTGCACTGTCCGGTATTTTGAGCATTCTGCATTTTTCTACAGCAGTCCTTGAGCCAGTGTATGATTTTGAGAATGAAAGTGACCAGAACCGGATGAAGTGTTCCAAGTGTGGACGGACACTCTGCTGCTTTATAAAACAGCATAATATTTCTGATGCTGTTTTCCTTTACAGTGTGTTGGGCTCTGAGCACTGCTGACTCCGCTGGCACCTGCTATGCACCAGGGATGCTTTCCTAAGCCTTTTCCAAAGTCTGCAGTTTGAGAGCTGCACGCTTATTTCTCTGAAGAGAACCCAGAGAAGCTTTTGTCCCACTGCTACCATAAAATATAAAAACCACAAAGCAGTCACCTCTTCTCTCCCCAGCGAGAAAACAGACGGTGAATTTTGTATGGAAGGATTTTTCTTTCTTACTCTTTTTACACAGAACATCAACAGATTTTTATTTTTTTAAAACCATATAAAGGGCACTGCTCAACAACTTCACAGTTGCTATTTGTTCATTTCTGGTTTTTTGGTGACACCTCTAGAAACTAGCTCCTTCAAGGAAAATGACACCAAAAGAACAGGCTGGCATATGAGCAAGAACTCCTCATTCCTCAGCATTACATAACAGCAGGTCTGACACCACAACAAGGGGTCACGGTTTTCTCTCAGCCAAGGTAACATCCCACACCAACAAGAATGTAAAAGCAAGAGCAGCCCACATCTGATATTGTGTCTTCCTTCCCAGCTGACTACAGGACAGTGAAGGGACAAAAAAATCCCCACACAGTCAGCCCACTGCAACTCTCTCTGCCACTAACCTTTCTCTAAAAGGGTTTGCTTTAACGTTTTCGCGAGCAGGACTCGAACATTTGGAACCTTGTCAGATGCCAAGTGTAGTAAGTGTGGCAACAGATGCACAGCAAACTGGTCCATGGGCAGGCAGTCATCTTCACTGATAGTCTGGCAAGAACACAGAAGCAATTTCATTAAGTTTCAGCACAGTGACGATAACATCCCAACACGCAGTCAGAGCTAACAGATCCTATTAGCTTCACAGCACGGATACAGTAGTTAGTAGCCACAAAGGTTTAAAATATGGTACAATACTTTCTAGCACAAACCTCTACATAACGAAGCAAGTTAGAGTTGAGGAAATTCAGGCTCAGTTACAAGACCAATAAAGTCCAGAACTTCGCTTTTATTTTTACTTGTTTAATAACTGTACCATTTGAACACAGGGAAGAAAAGTAGAAGACCTTTTCAATCCTTCTCAAGATTCAGTCTTTGTTTTAACTAGGTACTACATTAAACCAAGAATGGTTCATCTCAATAAACATCCGTTGTACCCAAATGTGCTTCTCTCACGTTTCTCCAAATGCTTCTAAAGAACTGTCCCACCTGGGCAGCAGCCATGCTGGCTCCCAGTCTGCACCTCTGCTACAGCCTCCAAATTTGACCATTTCTGTGGGATCATAGCTAGTTTAACTCTTCTGCTTATTTTGCTGAGAATACATTGGTTTTGACCAAGCTGCACAAGCCAGCTAAGGAGGTACAGGCAGCTCCTGCTGACTGATTTCTGAAGGGTAACCCAAAAAAATGGTGGGCTATTGCAGAGTGTTATAAAAATCAACAAAGCTCAGGGAAGTTTCTCAACTCGGATTATTTTGCTATGTTTCTGTCCCATATTAAACATCAGAATTGATGACCTGGTGCTAATATGCTAAGCTAAAGATGCATTCAAGCTCATCTCACAGAAGAAAGCAGCCATGAAACTATTCCCTTGGAAACAAAGTTCTGAAATATTCATTAAAATACTATAAAATACTATGAATATTCAGCTGGAGAGTTCCAGTTGCCATGGCCCTGTAATCCTGGCCACTACCACCACCACCACCTCCCAAAACCAAACCAAAAACACATTTCACCTGGCAAATAAAGACAAAAGTTTGCCGACCAGACCATTTGTGGCATCTACAGAACTTTTCAACGAGCTCATTCATGAGGTCTACCACGAAGGTTGATGTTGAAGCCATGTACAGCTTTTTTACCATCTCACTAACCTTGGAGAAACGAGGAAAAAAGAAATTCAAATTTTTTCCTGACCACCAATGCTCAGAAGCTTGAAATCCTAAATTTATTTAGATTGCTTTACCAGCTTGTAGGAAATCCAACGGACAGAAGACACTTTGTCTGCGCAGAGGCTGAAAGCAATAGGTCGCAAGTAGTCATAGATGTCTCTGGCACTGTACAGGTCTAGAAGCAAGATCAGTTGCCTACCAGATGGAAAAAAAACCAAACAGAGCATATTATAATAAGAAAAAAGGTAGCTTAACTGAATATCATTATATGATAACACTTATCAAATATGCAGTGTGGCTGTAATAAAGTTACTGGGAAGCAAAATCTTCTATTTTTCAGTGCCATCAGTTTGACTATGGGCCACTTGCAAATATTAAATTGCTCCTTATTCGCAGTACTGGCAAAACGCTGTGTGAGCTTGAAGAATGAAAAGCCAGGGCAGAGGCAAGAGAGCAAGGCTGCATTTATCACGGATCTTGGTAACAGCTACAGTGTCGATGCAGCACAGTGATCCAGCTGTGACACTGGACATGCCCGTACACCTCAATACCTGGTAAAGACACCTCGCACATAAAACACATGTACAGCCGTACAGCAACTCCTCTGACTTGGTTTGATAAGTTTCCCTGGTCACTTCAGTACATTGATTTAACAAATCAATCAACTTGCTCTTCTTCGGAGTGTGCTGGACAACTGAGAAATTACTATTATAGGTGATATACAACTGTTGGGAATTTCTAGGCAAGGGGATGAGTAGGATAAGGGCTATCTACTAATTAGAAATGAAATTAAGAATATTAAACATCTATTATATTATTTTCACAATTTTGAATATCCATAACAATAAAAACAAGCATTCAGAAAACACCATACTCAGCCAGCTCAGCACGGAAACGCCAGTTCCTGCTGTTATCAGTCACCAGGAATTCCTGAAGTTGATAAAGATACTCTCGTCTTTTGTCAACATGAAGAAGCTGTAACAGTAAATATAAACATACATAAAGAACAATAGGCTGCAATCAGCGGACAGAACAAGGGCTTTAGAATGCAGCTAATGAAACACTGATCTTTATTTAAAAACCCCAAATCTTTAGCAATGGTGTTGCCTTCCTGGGCTAAACCCTATCATGCTGAAGGATGTAAAATCACGTGGGGCACTACTGAAAGCAAAATCTAATCTAGCCTCCACATTTACTCCAGGAAACAAGAGGCATAAGCAGTAAAGATAGTTTTATGATTTTTGTCTTTCAGCTCCAAAAATGAGGCAGTTACAGAAAAACTTCTACAGAAATTTGACAACTTGCGTAGAGAGGTTACAGCCACCAAAAAAATCATCCACTGCCATCTATATATTGAATAAACATGCACAAACAAGGCTCTTCCGAGAAAAGAATGTATCAGCAACAGAGATCTCCTCTAAAATGCATTCTACTATTCAATATGCACTGTGGAGATTCTCACAAAAAGTTATACCAGCGTTATGTTAAAAAGCAGGTGCATACAAAGAAATAAATTACTTGTAATTGCACTTGACCCGAGTCGAACACAGACGTACCTTCAGAAAGTCATGCAAGTGCTTAAGCACACCTATCCTGACTTCATCCAGGTCTTTCAAAAAGCCATTGAAGACAGGAACTAAATCTCCAGCTGTAAGCTGGTCTCCAAGGATGACAGCAAGTTCGTGTATGGAAAATGCCAGTGTCCGCCGCACCTTCCACTGCATCATAAATAAATTAATGTTATTGATCTGAAGTGCTCTATTCTAACCTGAGGGTCACCATCCAAGCTGGACTCCCAGCAACCTACAGTACTGACAAACATCTTTAAAGTGTCTCATGTAACAACTGAAAATTAAATTGGAAATTTAAAAGAAAAAAAAAGGAAAATGAGAGGACAAATGGTCAGGTATCATCTCTTTCACCTGAATATCAACGAAACAGGCAAACAGAAGTAATGAAAATATTTTAACTTTCTGGGTACCAGGAAGGAAAACAGTATTCCTGACATCGGTAGTCTTGCACACATTATTTTTGCTGTAAATTCTTTTGTACAAATTAGTTTCATGCTAAATACCACTCTCTCCTTCATTTAATTTATAAAGCAGAATAAAATATATATCCCACAACAAATCAGCTGGGATATTTTAGCTTCCATAATAGGTAAAGTTTCTTCCACACTGACTGTTCAGTAGCCCACGACTAGCAGAGCTTTTAGACACTCTAAATTGAGGGTGCACTGTTTTAATCAAGTAGCTATTTCAAATAAGTCTTTTTAAAATAAAATAGCATCTATCCTTTAGCCAGCACTTTCCAATTAGCCTGGGTACTGTTCTTTTGCCCTGGTTTGGTGATTTGATCTTAATTCAGATTAGACTGGCAATAAACTCCAGACCGTTTTGAACAAACGGTAATTTGTTTTTACTTATGATTTAAATTTATTAGCTGTTTGTTTTTAATGGCTGCAAAAGAGTTTGGAAAACATGAGCAATAGCCATGTATAAATTGCTCACTATGTATCACTGAGAACTGCTGCTCTGACATAGCAAGCAGCAAGTTCAAGGGAGGTGAAGTAGTCTGAGAATATTTTTAAAAAATGCAAAGAGCATCTCCAAAAAAGGAAACAAGGGAGGACTGGGAAACAACTGCAAACCAAGAGCAAAATGAACAAAGCCACCTCCTTACCACCTGACAACAAGGAAAATGGTGCTATTTCCAGCATTTGTTTTTAAAGCAGCAGTGCTGCGTGGTGACAAGTGATGTTATTCCCCTATGACTAACTGGATGCAGCACCAAAGGCCTGGCGTGAGGCTGACTCACTGAGTCCAGACATGCCTGCAGGTGCAATGTCTGCTTGAAGAGCAGCACAGCCCAAAATCTCATACCTATGAGACTCCCAGACACCACCATAAGATCTCAAGCAAGCCAAGGAAATCCTCCTCACTTTCCTACTGGAGATACACCTCCCACTCTAACCGCTTCATTTCTTTACTACCCGAGCACTACGCACCCCCAGCTTCTTCTGAAACAACCATTACACCTTCATTCCTTATATAAATAACTAACATCAGCAGTGGAAAGCTCCAAGTAAAAAGAAGGGCAACCCAACACCCAGCAAAGAAGAGAAATCACCACAGAGGTTCAGAACGTCACACTGTCACAAGTTCAGATCATTTGCTGTGAGAGCTGCTCGAGCTTACCTGCATGTCAGATGCCAGTGTCTCATAGGTGTCTTTCAGACAGTGCCAGTTCTGCCTGCCCAGTGTCAGTGCCACCCCGGGCAGGCTGTAGGCACAGTGCTTGGCGATCTCGGTATCGACCGTTTGCGCGCGAGACGGATCAGTCATTGATAAGTACTGATCCAGCAAGGCTTGAGGTACAACATCCTGCAGGCAACAAAAGGGTAGAGCCTTTACACTATTTTTGATTAATCCTCATAAGGGTTACTAAAATTCCAGAGCACGCTGTCAGAAAAAAATCCCACATTTTTTTCTACCACAATTATAGAATATTACTTAGTTACAATGTCTTAGTAAGAGCACAAATGTTTTGTATTTCCTAATTTCCACCAAAAGGTTCCAAAGAAACTATGACATGACTCGGGCCTATTTGAAAATATACAGATCCACAGAACAGATGAACAAGTGGATCACAGTTGTCTTAAGGAGACCAGGAAATTAAAAGACTACATTCTACCTCTCTGCAAACATCAGGCTCATGGGTTGTGCAAATTGGCCATTTTAACCCACACACGAAAAAAGGTATAACAGCAAATGATGAGACTTGCTTAAAAAAACCTTCCCTAATTCTCTCAAAATCCTGGGAAGGTAGAGAGAACAAAACTAAATCAAAATGCCTTGTGGAAGCAGGGAAGGGCAGGGAGCAGAGTATTGTGTGTTCAGTATTGTGTCCAAAGCCCCTGAATAGTTTCGTTCCAACAGGAAGGAAAATGCTTCTCCAGAGACAAGAAGATCTCTGGTGAACACCATTCCTTCTGTCCACTGGGAAATTAAAGCCTCTGGACCAAAATTTTGTCCAGAAAAACCTCTTTGCATTGACTTCACTACTACCTTTGCACTGACTCTACCAAGGGGTGTACAAGAACATTTCCCCGACACAGCTGCCCCATAGCTCCACTGACAGGAAACAAGAGGGACTGAGGTTCCCACTCAAGGAATCACACTGTTGCAGGGTGGTACACTTAATACTAAACTATGTAACAACAAACATTTGATTCCTTTTGGGAAAAATACCAGAGAGACAGTTTGAGCTCAATGAAACACTTTCACAACTGTTCTGCAAAAAGCTATCATGGGGTGGGGGCGGTTCCACTTAAATCATGTTAATTAAAAAAATCCTGTTTCCTCAATAGCCTAATTTCCATTACAGCGTCATTTCCATGGAAAATTAAACAAAATGAAACCAGAGCCTGAAAATCTATGACAACTGTCAAAAAACTATTGTCACCTCTTATACATAAATGTAACAAAAAAACCTGCTGAACTCAGCCATTATCTCTGGAAACAAGGAATATTTTAAAACTACTTAGGAGGTTTGCCCATTTAATAGAAACCGTATTACATCAGCAATGACTGAAATAAAAGGATAAAGGAGATCCTTGTACACATAAAAAAAAAATTCCACTTATTTGATACACATAAGAAAACCAGAAGTTACTTTCATTTACCTGTACTTTGGATTTTCTTTCTTCTTCAGGGCTGAAACTACTGTTGGTGCTCAAATCTGAATCATTATGAATATAGTGAAGTGTAGAATCCATACTCTGAGAAAAAGAAAATAAGAGGTCACACAAAATACACTCTAGGATTAAACACAAAAGAAGTATCAACATCAAAAAGTGCTGTCCTAATCTCAGAGTCTTTTTTTTTTTACATTAAAGGAAAATATGTTTTAATATCAAATACAATTTTGCTACAGCCCTAAATCAAAAGATAAATCTTTTTGCTTTCAATTTCAAACTGAGGCTCTTCTTATTCTGCTCCATTATGGTTCTTCCAGAATGAAAAAAATCACAGGAGAGGAGTAACTTTGAGATCACATTAAGGAAAATGTAACCCAACATATGGGTCGCATTGCCTGTCCCCTGAATGGAAAATGAGAAAACACCTGCAGATCAGTTTTGTTGGATTTGTTGCTTTGGATTTGTGCAGAAAAAGGTCAAAACAAAGCCACCCTCACAGTGAAGAGCAGAAACTGATGAGACTTATGCTGTTGCTCATTTCTCAGAGATGACTATTCTACAGTCTCCTCTATGGATAAGCTTCATCTTATAAAGCAGAGTCCTAGCTGTCTGTAGCTGCTGACTACAGTCATCACCGCTCTCATCAGTTCTATTAAAATAATGTTTAGCAATCATTCAAGCACCCTGGCTACATATCTGGACCTTGAAGATAAGGGCTGAGACCCCGTTTCAGAATTCTGCCGAGCAGCAGAGGTTTGATACGCTGTGACGAACTGTGCTGCTGAGGGGAGGCAGCACTGTCACTTTCCATACAAGTGGAGCTCCCCAAATACAACCGACTTTGCATAATAAACCCTGAATTTCAAGAAGTATGCAATGAATATTAGAAAAGTAGATCAGGCTGCTGTGTGGTGGCAGAGGACAAAGGCATTTTTGCTAGAATTGAGCCAAGGTATCTATCTATTCACAGACGCTGCGGGGTGAGCTCCCAGGGTCAACACAAGCAGTGAGAACATGCCTACTCTACCAGCTGTTCAGATTATTTTGACAACGAGAATTTTCCAGCAAACTATAGACTTCTTCAAAAAAGCCTCCAGGATACCATCTGTCTTCCTTGGTTTGACTTCAGACAGTTGCTTTTTCCTCTTCCATGAGCTGCTTTAATGTAAGAACAGGGCTGTAATTTTAGTTGCTGAGGTATAATTACAGGTGATAAAGACCAGGCAGAGCTGTGAGGCAACTGCATATTGCTGGCACAGCAGCCCATGTCACCTGCCAGGCTTATCAAGCAGCAGCAAGAAAGTGTCAAAGAGCCAAGGAAAGAACGGATCTGCAAGTGACTTCCCAACTAAATGTGTCCAGTAGCATACAACTCCCAATTATAAAACCTCCAGAGGCTCTGAAAACCACCCCTGCAGGATTTTCAGTTTGACAATCAATTCCTTAACTCTTTTTTTAGCCTTTTGTTTGGCTGGGATTTTTTCCCCAGAAAAAGAGATCATTTTCAGTTATTGCCAGAAATTCACCCGTTCTGATCCCTTCCAAGTCAAGAAATTACAAGGCAGCCAGCCCACCCCTATCCACAGAGCTTTTCATGAGTAGTCCAGGAGCACAGGAACAGAGGCTAGTCATCCATTCTGCTACAACAAAAATGAAAAGATGCCATCACTCACATTCTCTGCTACCCCAGTTCCAAAAGGCTAAGTTTAAAAAATATAAAATAAAAATCTTACTTTATGGATTGAACTAAGTTGAACAACTAAATATACTGAAGTATGTCAGTGTATGTATATATACGCTGAATATACTGAAGATGGGAACATTTTTATCCAGCCATTTTTAAAGTCAAATATGCATTTCAGAGAGGAAGAACTTCTGTACAGTACCACAGCATCAGTCAGTGTTTAAGTTATGCAGTACCTCTATTTCTGAAGATGAAGTTCCATCTGTACTTCTTCCAGGCACACACCAAACTGAGCATTTCAGAAAGCCAGGACATACAGATTCAGCAGGGTTTAGCCTGAAAGCTTCTTGTGTACCAATCCGGTGAACCACCACCTCTGAGATGCAAAATCTTTGTCATGGCCTTACAAATCTCTAAGCTGAGGTTTCTTTTAGCTTCTATTTTTAAAGAGAGGCACTTGAGCCGGACAGGAATGGACTGGTTCTAATTCATTTTCCTTTCTTTTTCTTTTCATTTTTTTCTACCTCTAACAAAAAAAAGGAAAAAAAGGACTCCCACACCCATCCACTGGGTGGGTATGACCTGGGGAATTTCTTAAGGCTAACATTTATTTACTAAACCTTACAGAGAATGTACAACCTGAAGAACATAAAAACAGTGGCTCCTGAGGAAAAATAAAACAGCTACCTTCAACAAGCAAGTTTCATGTCCCAAAATCTTCACTCTATTACACCATTTATTTCATTTGAATAGAGAACCTCTCAGTTATACGTAGAAATAACTCCTTCAGGAGCCAATAGAGCTGCTGAAGGATAAGCAAAGTGTATTTTGCGTGGTGGTATCTGTGCACAACTGAGCAGGCTGCATTCAAATAAAATACTTTAGCTTGATTTTTTTGTCAAGTGTCCAGTACCCAGTTGACACATTGCTATGCTAAGCCTTACAAACAAAAAAACAAGCAAAGACACAACAACACCACCACCACCACAAAAGAAATACCATCAACAACAACAAAAAAACCCACTAAACCAAAAAAAAACCAAAAACCACCTGTGAAAATCAGAGCTCTCTTCACTGCTAGGGGCAACAGTCTACTTGCTCAACAGATCACAGCTTGACTTCCAGAATTCTAGGTCACCTCTGTAATATCCGTTCACTTGTAAAATGAGGACTTGATTCAGTGCCAGTAACAAGCAAGGAACTGACAGATTAAGAGCATTCGTTCAAAGCATAAAACTGAAAGATGCAAAACCAACATATACCAGAAATGTGACAGGTTCTTAAACTTTCTGTCAGCACCATACTCTGTAAAGACATAAAACGTAGGACAAGTCCCTCTGAACAAACACCACCCTCATGACCCCCAAAATTCTTAAGGACAGAGGATATATTTACACTGTCATTTTGCAGAACAGCATTAGAAAGAAGTGACTACAACAAACCCTATGATAAAAAAGCATATCAAACCTGACATAAAGGAATCAGGGCAGGTTGGGTGTTTGAAACAATCCAACCATATTTGTAGAGTTAAATTTATGATTGTGTATAATCAGCAGTATCCAAGTAAATGTCACATTCCTAAACTCCTCATACATTTAGATGGTAGTCCAACAGCTTACGTGAAGAGTTAATTAACACCGCTCTAATTACAGAAGGATGAAAATGTTTGAGCTGAACTGACGTTAACTCCTAGACGTTTCAGAGACATTTATCAAAATTTCACCCAAAAATACCATTTCAGCAATATGATTAACAAATCAATTGCTGTGGTTTTATGGAGCACGTTTTGGAACCATTGCATTCTGCACAGCCATAGCTTTTAATACCACCAAGAGCTTGTGGTGCTATATGCAGTGAACATAGTGGGTTTGGCTGACACACAGTAAAGAACAGAAAAAGAGCACCAAAATAACACAACTACAGTCGGGCAGGGGGCAGTCGTGGGGGGCTGAAGAAGGAAGGACAAAATCCTTAAGGTGTTACTGATTGCTAGAATCACTTTCTCTTTCAGCAGTCCACACAACACTTAGATTGCAGGTCCTGAACTTCTCTTACTCGAACAGTAAACTGCTATAAACCATTTCAACAGGGAGCAAAGGCAACAAAGTACCTCATTCTCCAGGTTCACATGGGGGCACCGAAGAAGAGGCTTCTCTTATTATAAGTAGGGCTCTGTTTTAAGGAAGGCAATTTCACAGCAATAAACTGCAGTAGCATTAAAACATCTTCAAATGTGACAGTCACAACCGAGATTTTAACAAAAACAATTTCAAGAATTTTCATGGACAAGCACAGAACTGGCAAAAACAAAGGCACCCAACACAACTCACTTTATTTTAGTAGCTAGCACGTTAATACCAGCCAAAAAACCCGAATGCCATGCTAGCCAAAATAGGAAGCATTTGGCTGCAATCACCACACGAATGCAAAATACAGCTCTATTACTGGAGCCCTAGAAATCGTAATGGAAAAATAAAATAAGAGTACAAAACTTGGTTCTTACCTCAACAGTATCACCAATTAAAGGCACAATATCACCCAGTATAGGTTTAAAACTTTGTTGGTCGTTGATAGTTAGTTCAGTCTGTGAATCTGTTCCCTTGCTGACACTGCCCATTGTCTCTTCTTGAGGATCCAAACTGGATGCTCTGAGTGCAGCAGACAACACCTCCACTTGTGCTGCAGCACATGAAAGAGAAATACATGAGAGACTAAACTGCAATAAAATTTTTAGCAAGACAACTTTTAGCAAATCAGCTTTTAGACAGTGACTAATTAACTGAAAGATGGTGGAAGAACTACAGGGGAGGTACAAACTAAGATCACTAAGTAAATTCCAAACTGGGGACAATTAGAGTGTCACTCTACTCTTTCCCAGGGTGCCCAACCAAACCACAGTATTCATCCTTAAAGTAAAAAAAGAAAAAAACAAACAACAACAAAACCAACCAACCAAACAAAAAAACCAAACCCAAGAGGAGTAAGAGACTGCTGTAATGGCAGGATCAGTTCTTTAAGAATCTCAGTACATATTAATGGTGACAATACTTTTTGGGGCAGAACAACATATTAATATTAATTTACAGACTAGGCCATTTGTGGGAGGTGGGAGCAAGAGAAAGAAGGGAAATGTAATTCAAATAAAGGTTAACAACACATTTACTCATACAGAAAGCATTTAAGTTCTGAGAGATGGTGTCTCTTGATATATATGGTCACTAAATTCTTCTGTTTTTATAGCAGCTCTAAAGCAAGATCTATACAGAAAGATACCAGTAACTCTTTTCTGAACAGGATACTTTAGCCTCATGGCATCCATCAAACAAATAATGAAGGTTGTACTGTTTGATGTCCTCCTATTCATCAAAAGAAAACATTAGCACTTCATGCTCTGCCATCCACTCTCCTGAAAAAGATACAGCAGTTCTGAGACTGCTCTGCTTTATATCCCTCTGCTTAATACCAATTTTAAAAAAGCTTTGTCAAGCACTGTCCTTGGATACAACCTGACCTGAGCAGATCAAGTATCAGAGGCAATCTTCGCTGCAAGCAAGAGAGTAAGGAAGTCTCCTCACTCATTAAAGTTTACCCAGGCATCCAGAAGCTCTGCACTCTGTTCTTCATGGATTTTGTGTTTTCCAAGGTTTCTTATATGTTCATTGTGAAATTAAATGACAAACCATATGCCTGTCTTCAATCTCATTGCTGGCTGAACTTCAGCACCAATCTCCACACCCACTTCAACTGTCAGGGTTTGGCTTTGAAACCAACTAGCAAAATAGAAATTGTCAACCTCCACCAATTGTACAAGCAAGAACATCACCTTATTACCATCACTAGCTATTCTGCAGTCAAATAATAAAAATTCAGTGTGATCTTTAAAGACTTCAAAAACATTGTGCCAATGATCCTGGTTCCAACGTGGTTCCACATCACAGGAATCAACTTTCTTTTTTTTAAGTTTAGAAAATATTTTTTAAAAAAACCAAACAGAAACATTAGGAGGAGGCTGCTGAATTTGCAAAGTCAAGCACAGAAAGAGGAGGTACAGCCAGAGTTAAGTTCATCTGAACAACTTAACCTTATTGACACATGCATAACATCATACACTACAGTTTAATTCCCAAACCACGCTTTCGCTAACTCATCCCCACTTCATCTTGTGATGCCTCTAGAGTGCCTGGCCAATTTATTAGAGGAGTTCTCCTACAGCAGGTGTCCGCTCACCCGCCACAGAGAACACAGCATCTTCCCCTCTCATCCCTTGACGGCAATCAAGGCAGGAGCACAGCATGGAAGCAGGAGTCCAGGACTTAGGTGGCAGCAAATCAATGAAGAAAGTAAGTGCAAGAAAAAGGTCACAGGCATTTAAAAAGAGAGAAGGAAAGAGAGGAAAAAACTCCCTAGCTTGCTCAGCTTTGCTGTCAAGAACCAGCCCACTCACAGTACGAGACTCATAAAAATGTAATAGCTAGCCCTTGTGGGGAGGGGGAGGCACAGCTGGGAAAAGACCCTATGGACCTTTTGGGACCAGGGCTGTTTGGCATGTATACCAAAGACAAAATTATCTGCCAAATTAAGTCATTTCATAATGTTTCTATGAAAATAACAAATTAAGGTAATCTTTGGAGTGAATATTTATATCATCAGTGAGCAACAACAATTTTAGATGGTGAAGATGGAAGCCTTAATTTCTGGTATTGCTAGGAGCAAGGCGGCAGTCAAGGCTCTGATCTTCTGGGTCACCCTCAGAGCAAGTCTACCTCTTGCCTGTCACAATTTATGAACTGTAAGGTTCAAATCATAAGCACTAAGTCACCTACTCAGAGACTAAAGTCTGGATATCTACCACTCCTACGTGAACTTCAGTGTTTTGAGACAAGCATGCAAAATAAATACTATTTGCTCTTGGTGCAAACTTAAAATGGCAACATTACCAAACCAAAAGAGGCATGTTGTTAAATTCCAGCTTGTCAAGAACTTAGACCAAATAATGAGAGCACAGGCCAGAGGAAAACTAGGAGTGTTTTCACTACACAGCCTTGCTCAAGTCAGAGGTTCTGAATGGAGCACAAAGGTCACTGAGTAATCAAGACCATCCGCTCCCACCTTTAATTAGAATAAATGGCACTGCTAAGACTAATTCAAATCTTTCCTAACTTGTGGTCACTTGGGAACCCACAGTGTTGACATCCTAGTAACAGTTTTCTTCTGTACAAACTTTGGTTAACAACTGCACAGAAAACCTCCTGGCACCCAGTCAAGAGCAATGCAAACAAACAAGAAGTCCAAAAACCTGCTCTGAAACAAGACATGAACACACATGAGAGAAACAACCTTATAACACAGAGCAATTCAAGGAGTAAAAGTACATATGTATGCTTACATAAATCAATGTGTTTAAGATATGTTCTGTAACTAGATAAAACAAAGTTTTACAAAGTAGACCTAAACAGCAGTGTGAGAATTAGCAGTCAGCTTCAGGGATGGGTTCTTTGAGGAACGAGGTAATTAGCAAAGCTGAAATTGTTTTCTTACCTCTTTCCTTAGAGTGCCCAAAACACTCCTAAAGCAACAAAATTTTATCTGCTGACTTCACAATTGATTAAATAGAAGCAGTCCAAAATAGCTCCAAGAAAAGTTATTAGCATATCAACCTACTAACAATAAAAATATGCCAAAAGCAGTATCAGTTTATTCAAAAATGTTTTCCCCCAACTTATCTCTCCTTTCCCTTTCTACTTTTTCTGGTAAAGAGACATGCTTCCACCTAGAGATTCTTCAGCTCCAGAGTAACATGGCTCAGTGGTACCTCTGGACCTTCTGACTGCAATGCTCAAGCTTGAGTGTATGAATACCAAGAGAAACCTATTTCCAGGAAGCCTGTGTGAAAGAGCCAAATCCTTTTAGCCCATGACATGTCTTTGAGGTGCTGCTCCACCAGCTTGTCATACTTATAAAACCCTTCTCCACCCTTCAAGAGCTTTTAAGATGGAGGATGTGTGTTCACTTCAAGAATTCAGCTTGGATCAATTATCAGTCTGATCCAACAAGCCTGTCACATCAAAGTTGACAAGAGGAGACTGCAATAACAAAGCCCTTGCAGAAAAAATGGAGAAGACTAACTCATCAAAAATAAAATGGATAATGCATAAAAAGAAAACCTTTAATCACACTGATAGTTTCAAAAAAGACCTCTCTTAATCTGCCTTATTTTTCATGTGTGCTAATTAGAAATAAACTTGCTTATCAACAGCTTATGCCTTTGAACCATCTATCTGATTATAATGTCAAAACAGGCAGTCAGAAGCTTATACTAACTGCACGTGCATTCAATTTATAAAAGGAGTCATACTCCTTTTAAACATCTTTACAGAAATACAAGTTTTCTTTTAGTTCACCATCCGTTTTGACAACTGATTTCACATCAATTTTCCTCAATCTCTTTGACGACCAGGAGAAAACAGAAATTTTGACTTTTAAAATTACTAAGAGATTAAAGCCCAAATAAAGCAACATTAAAGCCCAAATAAAGCATATCTCCGAACACTAAAAATGCTTCAGTATCTTTACCATACCTTTAACATCTGGATCATCTATATGGGGTTCCAAATTTTCTATCATTTCTTCTAATTCTTTCCTTGTTGCCATAGGAATGCTTGGAGACACTGGCATAGTGAGTTCCTGAATTTCTCTGTCGAGTTTTATATCAGAAGTCTGCTGAAGCTCAAAGTCAATATCTATTTCAGGAAGTGGAGTCCTCCAGAAATGGAAAGAGTTGTACAATTCCTGCTCTGGAAGAGCGGTTTCCTGTGAATTCAGCCCAGCCTCCCGCAGACCTGCTGTACAGCAATGAGAACTTCCCTCGTTCTCGTCCGCCATTTCCCCACAAGATTCTGAAGACAAAGTGCAATGGAAAGATGACTCAGTCTGGTAATCACTTTGCCTCTGGGAGTTATTTGACGCTGTATTTTGATCTTCCATGGCATTTTCCAGTTTTGTTGCAAGACCATCACTATCAACATGTGAAGACAGATCCTCTGTCCTGTTGTGCTCTTCCTCTGTTGTGACATCTTCTGTGGTCCTGACTTGTTCACTGTGGAGTGCCAAAGCAAATGAACATTCACAAACCAAAACAAACTTGTTGCAAACAGATGCTCTTGAAAATTCAAACACATGCTATCAATTTGTTATTTATCAAGGTGCATTTACGTACACCATAACAAAAAAAAAAAAAAAAAAAAAAATCACAGAATCGCAGAATGGTCAAGGTTGGAAGGGCCCTCTAGAAGCTACTTGGGCCAAGGCCCCTGTTCAAGCAGTGACACCCAGAGCTAGTTGCCCAGGACTGTGTCCAGACAGCTTTTGAATATTTCTGCCTCCATGGACAACCTGTGCCAGTGCTTGGTCATCCTCATAGTAAGAAAAAGTGTTTCCTGATGTTCAGAGGGACCCTCCTGTGTTTCAGGTTGTGGCCATTGCCTCTGACCTTATCAGTGGGCACCACTAAAAAGAGCCTGCCTCTGTCCTCTTTGCACTCTCCCTTCAGGCATTTATGGACATAGATAAGATCCCACTGACCCCTCTCTTTTCCAGGCTGAAGTCCCAGATTTCTCAGCCTTTCCTCAGAGGAGAGATGCTCCAGTCCATCATCTTGTGGCCCTTCACTGGACTCTCTCCAGTATTTCCATGCCTCCCTGTGGATGGCAGCATTACCCTCCAGTGAATTAGCCACTCCTCCCAGTTTTGTGTCACCAGCAAGCCTGCTCCACCACCCAGACAGGTCTGGACGCAGTACTGACCCTTGAGTTACATGACCAGTTATTGCACCATTGATCAGTGCCCTGTGGGCCCAACTATTCAGCAGCCATCAATCCACTTCACTGCTCATCCAACCCAACTTCATCAGCTTCTCTACGAGGATCTTACGGGAGTCCATGTCAAAAGTCTTCCTGAAGCCTAGGTAGACAGTCATACACTGCTCTCCCTTGTCTATCAAGTCAGGCATTTCACCACAGAAGGTATCCTAACTTACTGAATAGTCATGTATTTTCAGTTAATAACTGAAAATTTTGGTCTGTTAAGATGAGATCATTCGGATCTTTCCATATACCAAGATAATTTATCCAAGTAAGTTAATTTTCTAAACTTGCAGCGTTTACAGAAGAAAAACAAGGAGAAAAAAATAATTTGTAGATTTTTCAAATTTACCTATTTTCCTGTGTAGAACCACAATCTTCTGTGTTTTTACCATCTTCTTCTTTAAAGTACTGACTACTGCTGGATGGATTAGCAAAAGTTGATATGAAAGGACCCAGAGACTGAAAAGCTGCTTGGCGGACCTAGTGGAAAGGGTCCAAGGTGAAAAAGTTATGTATATATATAAATCTTGCTGTCTTATGAAACATAAAATGCCTGATACTAGGAATTGGAAGGCTCTTAAGCGCGCTGAAGGAAGCAAGAGCAGAGGCTCTTGTCTGGGAAGAGTCAGCCAGCTGTATACATGAACTGCCAAGTTAAAAAAAAAGTTAAGAAAAAGGGTAAAACCAGTTAAATCACAGGTAACCAAGTTGACAGGTCTACTCCCCACAACGAGAGAAATCAGAACCTGTTAAGATAGTAGAAACAGGTATATTTGAAAGTTCAGCTGAGATTTTTAAAACTTGAAAGGAAAGCATCATTTACAGTGAACGGACATTTCACTTTCGGAAGTTTGACTGATAACTTCTACATTTCTTTCTCTTTCCTGTTTGGCTATGTTGTACATTTGCTCCTCCTGTCTCCTACTATTTATTCTCCCCTTGTCAACAATCCTCTATCTCAATTTTTCTTATTTGATTAATTCTGCTGGGCTACAACTTGCATGACTTTCCAAGATACAAGAGCTCATGTTCCTGTGCATAAGATCCTTGGTTCTCGGAAGCAGTCTGCTCAATAACAAACCTAAGGTTCAAGAATAGATCTACAGCACAACAAATAAAATAAATAAAAAATCCCCAACAAACCCAAAAACCAACAACAAAAAAATCCCACACAAGAAACAATAAAAAATAAAATAATAACCCCCCTCCCCAACAACACCCAAAACACCCACAAACCCAAAAGCAAACAAACCCCACCACCCCACTCCCCCCAAAAAGGACATGGTGGTAGGGAACCTGAAGGAATACAAGTTAAGTCACATTAATTTTCCAGTTTTGTTAATGATTCTCAGCAATGTTAACTCACAGGCAGTTCTGTAGCTAAAAAAAGCTATCCCACTGACACAGTTTTTCTTTCGTGAGGCAGTGAAAATGTGAGGGACTCTATACCTGTTGACAAACTGAGCAGAACAATTTTGCTGGAGGTGCGTGAAACAGGTTATCCACACCTCTGAGAAGTTTTATAAGGAGTACTGCAGCAAAACCCTTTAAAATGACAGCTATTCAAGAAATAAAAAGCAATTCTTACCCATCGTGAAGGATCACTAATCAAATTAATAAAAAGGGTTGACAATTTTGTCCTCCGGACTTCCTGTGATGTTGCACAAGAAACTGCCATGAAGCATTCAGCACAGGCTTTCCTAACTCCCCACACATTATCAGAGCAGAGCTGGAAAAACCTCGGCAGCTGTTAGGAACATAGTGAGTGAGTTTGCAAGTCTTAACAGGTGGCACTTGTTTCAAGGCAAGTTCTTTTTTTCACATTCATTTCCTTCATCTGGTTCTCCACCCTCATACTCAGATGAGTTAGTTTAACATTTGCAAGACAAAGAACACACATTCAGTAGCGTAACCCCTTCTAATCAGTTGCTTTCATATTACTTATGGATACAGATAAGGAAAATTCACTAGTCTGAAGAACAGCAAGGAAATATTAGCTTTTTAACCTGTATTATACCACAAAAAAAACCACCAAAAAAAACCCAAACAAAACCCTCCAAAAATATCCCCAAGCCCAGCAAACCCATCATAACACAAAACCTCATGTCTATATCATTCTTTTAAAGCTGGAATAAGAAAAATAAAGAATACTGGTGCATTATTAAGAAAAAAATTCTTTACTGTGAGGGTGGTGAGACACTGGAACAGGTTGTCCAGGGAGGTTGTGGATGCCCCATCCCTGCCAATGTTCAGGGCCAGGCTGGATAAGGCCTTGAGCAACCTGGTGTAGTGGGAGGTGCTCCTGCCCAAGGCAGGGAGGCTTGGGACTAGATTACCTTTAAGGTCCCTTTCAGCCCTTAATATTTTTTGACTCTCTGATGAACATTTTGACTATCAGAGACCACTTCAGGTTTTTTGTAAGATTCTTACTGAAATGCAAAAGAAATATCATCTTCTGAAAGAAAAACTTTTCCACATCAACTTGTTAGATTTGTCAATCTCTGACACCATCTACCCTACAAAGCAGGACCTGAACTACAAAGGGGAACAGGGGAATGAGAGAAACGGTGCACTTGGTGCAGGAGAAAACATGTTTGAGCAGAGCAGTGATTTTACTAATAAAACTGAAGCATTTTAAAGTTGCTCAGACGCTTGGGTTTTTGGAAACACTAATGGTAAGGGTGGACAGAGTGCAGCTGAGGCACAGACATGCAGGTCCATGACATGACTGCCTTGGCTTCGAACAGGCACAGCGACAAGACGTACGTAAGTAATGCAATGGCTGTTGCTACAGTTTTGTTCACAATTATTGATGTTCAGCTGTTCCTACACCCTGCATCAAAGTTTTCTGGACTTTGCCTCTAACTAAAAAAAAAAGAAAAAAAAAAAAAGCTTTTATGCCAGAAAATGAAATTTTATCGTTCAGCTTTTTACACCCCTTTTGTTTTTATAATAATCCAAAAAGAGCAGAAAATGGCATTCTCTGTTATGAGAAGAGAACCCCAGCTGTCCTGCCACACACTGTTGCTTTCAAATGAAATTTTTTATTTCATAGCCTAATCACACCCTCTACAAAGTTTTAATCCAAATTCATTACACTAATCACTAAAAGGGCAGTTGTGTGAGAAAAGTCAATTTACATCCCAAATCAAAAAGCAGATGGGATGCAAATCCACACAACTAAACTTCTTTGCCAAACGGCTTGATTCACTTAGTACAGAGGGGAAAATGCAGCAAATGCTGTAAGTACATAAAAAAATGCCCTGAGGGGCATAGCAAGAGTCTACCTGCCCCAATATCACAACTGCAAAACGCTGCAGTCTGTTGTTGAAGTCATGCCTACATTTACACTCTCTATATAAGCCCCTTGCTAATTCAGGGCACTGACTTACCAGCCTCTTCTGGCCCTCAACTAGATCACTGTCCACATCCACCAGAGGAGAAAGCTTGAAGAGGGATCCCAGTAAGTGCCAAGATGATTTCTGCTCCCTAGCCCTGTTATGTCTCTGAACCTAACAACATCCACTAGCTCCTTGGACCCACTAGGAGAAGAGGGGCACTGTTAAGGATCCTCTTTTCACCAGTCCATCCAGTTCCCTGCTTTTCCATTTTGAAATTCGCTCTCTTCCCTTTACTTCATTTGTTATTGCCCAAGTTCATTTATTTCCTTTACCTTTCTTTCTCTTCCCCTCCTTTCCAGGAAGGCAAGTGAGGCTTTGTTTGAGGCAGGAAAACTGATTTGAAAATATTAAATCCATGAACAGCAGCATTAAGTGATGTCATTTAAAGAGACCACATAACCCTTACTGCTCCCAGCACTTTATACCCCTTGCATCTGCAATCTCTCATTGCATTTATGGACATTAAAAGACATATTCCTGCCTACTTCTTGTCTAATGCATTTTTGAACTTGCAAATACTCTCTGCCTCCACAGCTATTTTCCCTACTAAGGGGATGTAGTAGTTGTCTAATCATTTTAGTTGCCCTTCTTCTGTACCTTGTCCAGCTCCACTACTGGACTGTGCTAAGAAGAAAAACCCTTTAAGAAATGGCTTACCAGCATTTCTTCAGTGGCTTGCTGTCCAACCACACTGCAGATGTCTCCAAAATTGGCTGCACATACCTTGCAGAGAGAATGCAAGAAATAACAATTATGATCATGGTTTTAATACAGCAAAACCAAAGAGGAAAAAAAAAACCCCAAAACTTTTAAACCCATAAAAACATGTTTTTGGTGCAAACTCATTATCAGCTATTTTCCCATTCCATCACTTTCCATGGTTTAAAAAAAAAATCCAAAACTTTTCCTCAAGATTAAATTTTTTTTTTTTAATCATAGAAGAACCCTAGAACTTAAATGAAAAGGAAGGAGAATGAAATGCATTCAAGTGCTGTCAAATTAAAGAACATATGCAGTTATCATGGGAAATAACCTAGTCAACGGCAGGGTGAGACCGAAACACACCCTCAGCACCTAAATACCATGATGGTATTACTGGTTCGCTTCATCTCGGTGAGCACTTTTAATTCCGTCTATGCATGGAAATACGAGCTCAGGTGGCTGATCCTGTATCAGTCACAGCTGGTTCACGTTTTCATGGCTACCAACACAATCACAAGCAGATATCTGCAGTGTGGTTGGGCATATCTATAGCATAAGGACAAGGAGATTCTTTCTTTGTTTCTAAAAATAAAGGCAGGGATTCTGGGGGAAAAAAATCTCAGTATCCAATATAAAAATCTGTGGAAATGCGAGCTACAAAGAAACCCCCACAGCCTTCATTTAATACATGTCACAAGTGAGATCTAGCAGGAACGTCATTTAGTCACATGCAAGTTCCAAGGTCATGAAACTCTTTTCACAGATAATCTAGACCAGATGCTCATAATTCATACCTTACGAACATGAAACATTCTGCAGTCACAGCACATCTCGCAAAACCGAGGAAGAACAAGTCTTTCTGTGATGTCCTTTCCCACCATGGAGGCCATTTTACACATAATCTGATGGCAAGACAGACACTAATCAGGGATGCTTGCACAACACAAAATTCTGTGGCAGTTAAGCGGAAGCTTTTTACATTTACTTTTCATTCTGATGCACACAATTTTCTTGAAAACTGTGAGAAATATTGAAAAAAAACCCTACATTCTGAATGGAAAAGGTTCGGCCACTTCTGAAAAAAACTGGGGTTTCCCCCACACTCGCCTGTCATGATGTAACACACCTGCAGAAGACACTGGTATTTCACTAAATTAAATCAAATTCCCAACTTATGGAGACAACTGGACTCTCAGAAATTACTCTCATACTTTACCAAACAGACTTACAAAAATAAAACCAAACCAAACCAAGATTCTTTCACTATTGCAATACTTAACGAATGCATATGTATACAATTAATAGAAAATTACTGATAATTAATATGATTAAGAGACTTCTAACTTTTGATTTAAAAACTACAGCACTCCACACTGACCATATGCAACTCTCTAACATGAAATTCCCTAAAAAACATATCATACCAAAGAAAGAACTCTTTTCTCTAACTGCTCTTTCCATCTGATTTGTAAAAAAATTTAAAAAAAAAAAAGGGTAAACCAATTATTTTAAAATTTTCTAATCACACCAGTAAAACTATTTAAATGTATTCTTCTGTAATAAGAAATGATTGCTTTTCTAATGTCTAGGAGGTCGATGAGCTACAGAAGTTTTTGTCAAGTTTCAATATCTTCAAAACCACGAAGACAGGTAAAACTGCTCTGCTTATACTTTAATCCCTTATGTATTTGTAAGCTTCATCAGGAAGCACTAGAAAGTTGGTGTCAAATGAAACACTGCTGGGGCCTGGTTACTGTTTATGAGCCCAGGCACATTAGGAAAGTAAAATATTAAATGAGGTCTCTCTCAAGCAAAAAGAAAAAAGTTCACCCAGCAGAAAGCATCAACATAAATTGCTTACTATTTTAATTCAACACATACATTTTAATTATTAAGGCTGTGTCTAATGCAAAAAAGAAAACTACCACTCAACCATGAGTTAATCAACTCGCATGCTTATTATTTTGTCCAATAAAACAAAACAAAATCAATAAAGAGAGCAGATATACAGTAAAGACCAATAGAACTGAGGCATCAAAGCTTTTCCACTGATGGAAATTTTCCACATAGGCAATTTAAACTTCCATAAAACAAACAGACAAACCTGTAAAAAAACTAAAAAGCCAACACAGCAGATGCTTTAGAAGTCAATAAAATTAATCCCCTGTGCTGTCTTGATCAGCTGGGTTTTTTTCTTTACAGCTTACATAAGCTATTGAATTTAAATCTAAGCTTGACCAGAGTATAACACAGCATAGGGAAAGCTACAGATTTGTTATGGAGAAGAATGTATTTTTTTTCTCTTTAATAACGGATGTGCAGCTTGGAAACACACTGCCATCACTGCAATATCAAGCATCCAGACAAACTTTAGACTGCTGTGATTTGGTACTGCTGTTACTTACAGCCACAGCCTCCGTCTTCACATCGTCGTTGCTGTCTGGAGCCGTCAGATCTATCAGAACAGGACATACTTTGGTCTCCACATCGTATCTCTCTATGAGTTCTTGCTCCAACAGAACTAACAATGCTGCCTGGCTTGTTTTTCTCACCTATCATAAAAGGACAAAAATTGAACCAAGGAATTCGAAGAGAGGTTTTTTGTTTAAATGTGTCCCGTATTTTGGAAGCTGTACCGATGTAGTGACACACCCTTATGCTAGTTGCACACAATGGGAGGACAAGTGCTCCACAAGCACTTTGCAAACACTTCATGTTTGAAACAAACTGTGTTTGAACCCAAGAACACCTGCATACTGTAAGCTAAGTCAATGCTATTCTAAGTGTCCACCTCCATACTTCCCAAAACATGGGAAAGCAATGTCAATAGGAATAGCCATGGCAAAGTTCATGCAATACATAAAGTAAAGCAGCACAATTAATTGGCAGTAACATAGGAATGTGATTTTTACTAAACAAATCCTCTTTTTCTGAGATTAACAAGCTTGGCTGGCAAGAACTAACTGCATTTATTTCTAATGCATTTTAAATTCTGAGACACACTTTTGCTTAGTCCTATTTTAAAAAAAAATTGCACAAAAATAAGGTACCCATTAATAACTGACTTCATAACTGGCTAACCCCCGCCTCTCAAAAGAGTAATTTCATCAGAAGAGAAAACGTGACATACAGCAAGAGACTACATAAACTGCAATGCAGCAATTTTGAAAACACATTTGAGCTCTTTGTTTCAGAGCTCACCAGCCAAATGAAGTATGGAGTATCAACAAAGGCTAAGACAACGAAAAGAATCTCTCTAGCAAGAGAACATCAAGCAGAAGTATGGTTGCTGGATTACACATGAATTAGCAGAATATTGAAAATAATGTATCAGCTAGCATTAGTCTAGTCTGAAATGACTGGAAAAGCCTCTAGAAAGCTTTGGGTAAGCTGATTTATACATGAAGAGAAACAAAACACATGAGTTTAATTCCAAAAACCTTCACTGGATTGATACACAAATAACTGCTCATGAAGGTACATAATAGCATTAAAAAACTGAATTATACCAAGGACTCAGTTTTTCACTACTGAGTAATGTTTTTGTTACATCGTATGATGCTAAATTCAAATAATTTGGCATCACACCAGCTATTCAACTAACTAGTAAACTCCTGGTAGAAGACACTTACCTGGTTATTCTGATCTGCGAGGTATCGCACCACAATGGGCAGTAAGTATTTGGAAAAAGCATACGGGATTGAAGGCCTGTTTTCTTGACAGAACATAGCAATATGAGGCACCTGTTCCATCAGCTCTGCCCGCACTGTTGGCTCTGTCAGGATCAAAATAAAACCAAAAAAGGCACAATAAATCCTTACAAGCATACTCCAGATACTGCCAGCATAAGCTTTTTACAGTCCTGTACATACCAAGTATGTTCTCAAGTGTTCATGCCAGTGTGTTTATGTCAAGCTTTGTTTTGACAACCACCACCTTTTTGCAAAACCAGGTAAAACTATTATGACTACACTCAGCACTGTCCCGTATTCTCAGTAAAAATCCAAGAAGAGGTATAAAGAGAGCAAGCCACCAGACATTATGAGTCCCAGAATCTCCCCTGAACTCCTTATGAGCGTCACCCACTTCACATAAACCTGGTAAGCAGAAAGCCAACCCAAAACTAGTACCACTATGAGAAGGAATGAACTGAAAAGGACTCTGGGCCACAGCCTCTCAGGCAGGAAAGATCCCACTGATCGGGACAACCAGCCATAAAAAGAGATGCCGCTTTTCATCCTTTGCTTTTTAAGGCTACTGATGTCTTTGTCAGACAGAGAAGGTCCTGCATCTTTCCAGTTGCTTGTGTTAAACCTTTCAGGTATGTTTTTCATCAAAGCCGGTGATTATTTGAAAAATATTTCATTCAATTTTTAAATTTTGGAAATGGTGCACTGCTTGAATGAATCCTAATCCCCACAGAACATGCACATATATTTGGGGGATGAGAGGAGAAGCAAGAGAAGAAATACAAGTGTGGATTATATTCCAACTATTAAAACCAGATTTATTTTAAGAAGTAGAACATTATTACATGCCTGACGGCCCACTTGTCCAAAGGGGGGAAAAAAAATTCTGAACTAAGTAATTCCACCCTTTCAGAATTTGCTGACACCTATGGTTAAAATTAGAGAACTGATTACCTATAAAAGCACATAATAAAACCCACCAAATATTCTCAAGTTACACTAATTTAATTTACAATTTTTTAAATAATAAGATGTACACTGTTCACAGGATGCACGTGCCTTAATGAATTTCTACCTATAAACTGTTCATATAAAACTTGATGGTATGACCAGAACCATCTTCCTTGGAGTACCTGAACTTAACACAATACATGAAAAACACAACCTTTTGTTAAAAAGAAGCATTTAACTTGCACTTGCATTTAACATGGCCAATATGTGCAGCACTTGGCTTTCTTGAACACTGACTACAAGTGTAAACTTAGGCCTGAATAAAACATAACAAAGACAAAGCAAGTACCATGCTGCGTGCAATCTTTCCACTGAGCACACGAGAACAGAAAAGATCACAGTGCACAAAGTAATCAAATACCTATGGGTTCCACTTCTTTCACTCTAGAATTAGATTACTTTCCCTGTATAAAAACATATCAAAATCATAGACTTACAGAATTGTTTGGATTGGAAGGGACCTTAAAGACCATCTAGCTCCAACTCCCTGCCAAGGGCAGGGACATCTTCCACTAGACCTCAAAGCCCCATCCAACCTGGCCTTGAACACTTCAAGGGATCCTCTGTCAAGCTTATGAATTGCTGACAATGTTACTAACTACAAAACTGAATCCCAGATAAATCAATACTAAATAGGTTTGCTATTCATTACAATAAAGTAAAAAAGCCTTGCAGTCTGCTCTGTATCTCTTCCCAAACACTGTCAGGAACACGCAGGACAAAAGCCTTTTTATTTAAGCTTCCAATGTTCCAAAACACGTGTGGCTGAATTCCATAAGCAATACTGAAATCCTGAAGTTTGTATTGAAGAAGTCTACACAAACTATGGCACAGTTTTAACAGACCTGAATAAACAGAAATTAACAGATAGAAAAGGCTGAACTCTAGTTTAGTGAACACTGTGTTTGTAGCACTAAGCATGACAGCTGACCAAAACAAGCACCTGCAAATAGGAAAAACTATTACTTAATGAGATCATTAATTCTGAAAGCTGAAGTCTACATACCACAGTAATACAAAGCAAGAAACTATTTCTATTGTAATAACTCGTCTTTTGCTTTCTTTAAAAAAATTTTCCAAAGCAGTCCTTAGAACACAAGCAGGATAAGCTGCCATTCTTCATTAGGATGAGGTCTTCTTGGGATGGGGGTGAGGGTGTGTCAAGCAAAGTAGATCAGATGTTTTTGAGAACTAAGTTGGCAAAGACATCTATTTTCCTCCTACACTTAATTCTGGTCCTCTTATCTGACAAGGCCTAGCTCCTTCAGTTCTGTAAGAGGGGTTTGAAATGCGCTGGAGAAAGAAGTCCTTCAACATGTTAGCTTGTACACACTTTTTTCTGCCTGTGTGACAACCTGCCCAAAGGTGGCTGAGCTAAAGCCTTGCAAACACCCTCCACCTGCAACTGGCCAGTATCCGCCAGAAAGCACAACGACTACAAATCAGAGTCCTTCCTTGCTGAGCATGTTTTGAGACAGAGAAAGGCAGCAGCACTGCACACAGCCTCACTTCCAAGAGTAACTCATTTGAAAACACCGCAGGTGGCAGAGAAGAAAGAGGAACTATCACGCTGAGCAAGGAGAGGTAGAGGGCTGAGAGATAAGCAACAAGGAGGTAAGACTAGCAAGTTAAGGGAAGGAAGGTGGGAACTTGATGGACAAGAAATGGGAACCAGAGCCCAAGGAAAGGGCTGGAGGAATGTGTGCCCACCTTTCCCATAAAGCTGTTATTTTCAAGACACGCCCAGGACATGATCTAGGGGTACAAAAAGCTTAAGTCACAACACTTATCACTAGGATCTCGTTCTCACTTCCTGGGAGTCGTGCCTTGTTTCTTACAGCAGAAAGAAGATGACTTCGGGGGTGTAGGGGAGAGTAAGCAAAATTAATTTGACTGAGGCTGCACGTTTGGCAGCAGTGCTTCTTCAATTGTTTCTGGATTTGCTTCAGGCAGTTCCCACAGTCCCAGAGGCAAAACCTGCAGCTTCCATTTATGCCAATGCAACTGTTTGTGCAGCCGGACAACAAACCATACCAAAGAACCGATCTGGCTGATGCAGCTTTGCCCCACCACAGCATCATCATTAAACAGCAGTAACTGACAGTTAGATCGATTTCCCTGTGCAATCACACACTTCACTCAAGTAGCAGGACCGTCTGATGATGGAAGCAAGCAAGTGATGGTAAGAGGGTGCCAGAACAGCGTAAATGGAGCAAAAGGCCGAGAAACCCGATTTGTTCCTTTGCTTAGCATGGAGCTGTGCAAAATGCTCAAGCCAGGCTCTTCGGTGAGTAACTGCACACTTGGATTGCAGTACAAACTCTGTGTCTTCACTACTGAAGAAATACCACCTCTGTAACCAAAGCCAGTAAGAGCCCTGTATTAAGCCTAACACGAGCTGTGTGTAAAGCTTTGGACACCAGGCACTCAAAATGAGCAGACTCATTTTAGCAGACTCATTTAGAGATATCAAAGAGGTATATCTCTATCTTTCTGCCCACCCACTGATAAAGTAAAAGCAATGCTCCCTTTCCCCAAATTGACTAGGTTTGCTGTGAAATTGAATTAACGAATTTCTTTATGAAGCATTCCAGTAAGAGAGAACAACATGCAACAAAAGCATAAGATCCTTTTTCCTTCAGAACAGGGTTCATCTATTATGCAGCACTTATGTCAGCTGCCTGACAATACTGAAGATCTGCAGATGTAAAGTGAGCCCCTTTCTTCCTGAGCTACTGAGTGAGCTCTGGCTTAGTGAGGAACACAGGCAGATGAGATAATGCAATTAAAGATTTGAAAAATTAATGCCCAGGAATGAATTAGAACTGTAAAGTCACCTTAGCTCTTACATTCCCTAACTTTTAAGTACAGGGCTCTGCGATCTGTGCAAGGTCAATTCAAACCAACAAACAAGCGAGCACTGTGCACGTAACTGGCTGTGTAACACAACACCGTAATTCGCTACCAAAAGGGGTTTGTGCTGCTCTGGGGAATTACTGCTGCTATGCAAGAACCTGAACCTTAAGCTTACCAATTTAGATAAGAGCTCAATTCTTCCAAAGGCTGAAGCATATGTTCCAGTGTGTACTGAATAGAGCCTAATCTTGCAGTCTGATGCTGTTACAGTAGAGCTTTTTTTTCTTCCATTATATTTCCTCAAGATCCAAGCAACAATGCCAAAAAAATACACTGGAGAGCTTTCTCATTCCCTTCATCTATTACTCCGCTTTGTCTTTAGCTTAAACAGGTGAAAACTCCAAGCACTGATTCCAGCAGGCTTCAACACATGACAGTGTCTACCACTTGTTTAAACTTCTCTGTTGTTTACAATCAAATTTACAGTTTGGTCATTGTGCTGGTTTTGGCTGGGACAGTGTTAATTTTCTTCAAAGTAGCTGGTACAGGGCCATGTTTTTGATTTTTGCTGGAAGCAGTGTTGATAACTCAGGGATGTTTTAGTTACTGCTGAGCAATGCTTACACAGAGCCAGGGCCTCTTCTGCCTCTCACATCACCCCATCAGCAAGCAGGCTGGAGATGCACAAGGAGCTGGTAGGGGACAGAGCCAGGACAGTCAATCCCAATAGACCAAAGGGACATCCCATACCATATGGTGCCATGCTCAGCATACAGAGCTGGGGGAAGAAGGAGGAAGTGGGGAGAACCTTCAGGGTGGTGGTGTTTATCCTCCCAAGTCACTGTTATGCATGAGGGAGCCCTGTTCTTCTGGGGGTGGCTGAACAACTGTCTGCCCACGGGAAGCAGTGAATGCATTTCTCTCACTTTTACAGTGAGGACACGGATATCACCCTGAGTTGTTACTTTCCTTACTCCTAAATTTAAGGCAGCTTAAGCACTGCTTCCAGCACAAATCCAAAACATGGGCCCATATTAACTACTATGAGGAAAATTACCTCAGCCAAAACCAGCACAGTTATCAACACAGTGAATGGAGCATGGCAGTATGAGTTAAAATTATTACACACAGCTTCTAAAAGCATAAGATAATCTAGCTGGGGAATACTGCATTACAAATTTTTTTGCAGCGTACAATACAGTCAGGACCAGGCTTCCACACAGTGTAAACAAAATCTGGGTGGAGCATTTTGCTTCATGTCAAGTTTCTATTTTAGGCACTCTGGAAAAATCACTGTGTACAGTTTTGTTCTCCATAACACTTGCCTGGAACAGTATTCTTCTGTTTGGCAGAGGAAGTATTTTTAAATGCTGCTCTTTTCAAACTATCTCCTCAAAGTATAAGTCTATGCCTTAAAGTAGCAATGTACTAGGAAAAAAAACCCCTGCAATTTGTCAAAACAAAAACTTAGAAAATAAGTACTCATATACAAAAATTAGATCTCAAGAAGCAAATTCGTGCTTGCTTTTCTTACTCAGTAGCATTTTATTTCATCCTATCAGGTCTTGTGCATTCTCTACAGAATTATACTGAATTGAGTTTTAGAAATCAAGCAAAATTAAGAGACTGCCAAAAGACAGTGAAAACAGACTTTCATTTCTTCCGTTTGTGAAACAGTTTTGAAAAGCAGTTGCCCGAATAAAATGATGCAGTTCTATCTCTCTTGATTTCCAGCATGAAACCACCAGAAAAAGGCAATATATTCCAACCAGCATCTCCAGAACCTGGGCAGACTTTGATCCGCACACACAAACCTTCAATTTTAGCTGTTTCAGAAATCGCCACTTTATCAACATCCTAAACTGAGTCCAAAATCATAGAAGTAATTAACTGTTTCTTCATCCATGAAAAAACTTACAGTTCCCTAGAATTTCTCATGTAAGTAAAGTGCCAACATGCTCACCTAGCTACTACTAGCACATACACTCAGCGTTCATATATAAATGTGTTTCATCCCTGCCTGGCTTCTGTATTCCACTTCAGATATAAGGAAGTAAAGCACCACAGGTAGCTGTATACTAGAAATTATAAGGGGATTATTGCATGGTATAATACCAACTAATTGCTCCAGAACAGTTACTTGTAAATTAAGTAATTAATCCAGAGCCACCTGATAACAAGATTTATTTCATGATGCTTTATTCTGCAACAATGTTCAGTATTTAGAATAAAGTCTGCAAAGCTTTCATTATCCCAATATGACCATTCTGGAATACAAGCAGTAGTGAATTTCCACTACATTTGTGAAAGGCTATAAGGATTTTCTGTTGTAATAAGAATAACTACTGATGATGTTAGCGTCACTTTAAATGACAATTGTGATGAATGTTTTAAGTATATCTGAATATTAAGAATATTGCTTTTTGTTCTTATTAAGGGTTGTGTGCAAGAAGGAAAGTTGCAAGTGCACAGCTTTGCATTAACACTTTCACTCTTAAAAAAAACCTAGCTCATAGAATATCCTGAGTTGGAACAGATCCACAAGGATTATCAAAGTCCAACTCCTGACCCTGCACAGGATCACCCCAAGAATCACATCATATGCCTCAGAGTGTCATCCAAATGCTTTGTGAGCTCTGTCAAGCTTGGTGTTGCGACCACTTCCCTGGGGAGCCTGTTCCAGCACCCAACCATCCTCTGGATGAAAAACCTTTTCCTAAGAGCCAACCTAACAACTCATACTTCATGCCACTGAATTCGGCAAAAGGCAAACAAAAATACTGATTTATATGTTCTAAAGACAAACAAGCAGAGCAGAGAGCACATTTACACCCTTCCTTGTATAGATCCCCATTTCTGTATTCATCCTGAATATAAGATCCACAGCATACCAAGACGCTGATCTGCCAACAGCACAGCACAGTACTGGCACTGTGTCCATGACTGTTCTCAAAGTGCATGATCAAAGACAAATTGAAATAAATTCTACAGTCTGTCATTCAAACTTTACATACCCTCTTTCCCAAATATAGCCTTCCCTTTCCTTCTTTTTTGCCTTCTACTGACACCCACATTATCCTTTTCATTTCTCTCATTTCCTATTTCATTTTTCCCTCCAACCTTCCTACCTTTTTTTAAGAAAAAAGAAAATCTAGACAAGCAGAAATACACTGTAACCAGGGCCCTTCCCTTTTATCTTAGGAGTCCAGCAGAAAGGCTGATGTGTCTGACACATGTGCTGCTTCAGTAGTCAGGTTCTTTTCTCTCAGTATCCAAAAATGGATTTCATTACTGACTGGTACAGCAAGGAGTGAAATACAGACTAATGAGAGAGGGTACAGTCACCGTTAGTCACCCATCAGATGCATGAAGAGACAAAAGAGGTTTATATCAACCACAGGAAAAAATTCTTAGCGTAGCAGGAGGGAGGAGATGAGGTACGGAAAATCCTGAAACATGAAGATGTAGAAGGGAAGAAAACACAGCTGGAGACAGTGACAGCTGGGAAAGGCAAATATTAGCATTGCCATTAATATTGCTTATATATGAAGATTTTTTTTAAATGAAGTGCTGCAGTATGTGCTATTCAACAGGTATTGTTGGCATCCCTCACTATACCAACAGCAGTAATTGAACCTAGCTTAGTAAAACCATTTAAGCACACTATTAAGTAATTAAGGTTGTGAGGCCATCCACATTAAGCCTGATTATAGAGCTTCAAAACTTAACAACCAATTAGTCTAATAATTGTTTTTAAAATCAGCTTGTTTTGCAAACTGCATTCACAAATGATTCTTTGCAGTAAAGGGACTACTTTTCATTCAGAAGAAAAAAAATTCTAGTTGTCTATATGCAAGTGCAAAAAGCACCAGTTCTTCAGGACATCACTTTATTTTTCTGCCATCATTTCTTTAGAAAGATACCTATATGTATGTATTTCATACTATACTAAATTACCACACATATTTTAGAAAAAAAGAAAATAGGCTTTTTAAGAACTCTCAGAAAATAAGATGTAAAGCTTCTGGTGCCTCTTACAAGCACACTAATCAAAATGCCAATAATGCCATAATTCTGGCTGAGGTTAACTTTCAAAGCCAGTTAATCACACTTCAGCACACAATGATGAAATCTTGTAGCATCTAGGCCATTCACAAGCTGGTACTAAAACAAAAAGTTGGAATTATACTAATTTACTCAAGTGAAAAAATCAGACATAAGGCCCTTGTTCAAGCTCACACAAGTCTGGCTGGTCTACATTTGAGAATGAAGAAGACCCAGCTGTTTTAACACAAAGATCAGCATTTTCTCTTTAACAAGGGTTTATGGGGGATAACTTCACATTTGCTAAGCACTGAGCTTCTATGCCAAGCTGTTTCTCAGCTTGCATAGATTCAAAGACACATTAAAAACATTTCAGTAGAAAGTCATACCTAATACCCTTAAAGAAACAGAGAAATGACAAAGTGATTAAACAGCAAAGTCAGAAGCAATACAAGGTATCTCAGCTGTAACTACTCTAAGGAACTCAGTACCAACGACAGTAGGGAAGTCCAGAGTTCAGGACTGAAAAATGCCAGTGTTTATCTTCATTGCTGTAGTTGGCTGTTGTGTATGCTGGGTACACTCTTCAATTCCAACCTCATCATACCAACTACTGCCAAAAAAAGGGAAGTACCTCACTTTCTGTGACTTGATTTGGCAAGAGAAGACAAATACCTCCAAATGTTAGAGGAATAGACATAAGACTAATGAGTATCAGCAGTTAGAAATGAGAAGACCTGTACTTACTCATAGTTGAGTTCGACTTCCCAAGTTTTTTTTTATATTTCTTTATTTATGCATTGAAACATGAAGGCTTGACTGCAGGATGGCTCTAACCAAGCAAGTGAAAACACACAAGTACTTTTACAATGTTTTCTTATTCCAAATTCAGGGGCTTTTATGTGTTACAGATAAATTGGAAAAAATATTGTAAATGGAAAGCAGCAAAAGATATGACAAAAATTAACAAGTCTAGTAACAGCAACTTTAAACACACACACAAAAGCAAGCTCCAAACCATGCAACAAAACCAAAACCCCCAAACAAAAAATGATCAGAACCCACTGTGACTGTTATTTGGCTGCAGCAAACACATATATTAAGAAAATACAAAGCAGATCTAGTTCCCTAATGAATTTTCACATGGCTTAAGACACAAGGATATTCTAATAACCTGTCTTACCGAAACCAGCTAAGTCCAATACTGCAATTGCTCGAGGCACAAGACTCACAGTTAAGTTTTCAGAAATTTAATTTGTGGGGCAGATGAAGAATCCAGTGCTACTAGTTTGGCAGAATCTGAGACAACTTCTACAATGCAGGAAAAGCCTGAACTGCTGCTTTTACTGACGCTGAGAAAATATCATCCCTGACTAAAAATGTACTCCACCCTTGTTAAAGATAACAAATTCATTCGAGCTCAACTTTTGGCTTCCACTACATTTATGCCTAAACAAACTTCAATTTGACACACTTAGTTGGTCACCAATGAAAAGCCTAAGGCTACAAAGTTGCTGCAAGAGACGATTTTCCCCTGGACATATTCGTCCCATATTATAAACTGAAGTGAAGCTTCATAAAGTTTCTGATGCTCCAGACTGTTCACAGGACCACACAAACAGGCACTGTATATGCAGATTTCAGAAGCAGAGCTTTGCTAGGAAAGCACTCTAGAAACAGTAGCATGCCAGTGTTCTCAATTAAAGACACATTTTATCGTAAGTGAATAGTGACTTCTTTTCCCGCTTAAAGAATCCTTGGAGAGATACTCAATACAATTATGTAATACTTACAACAGGCTATTTTTCCTGGCTAAACAAGGACATTCCCTCAGAAAAACAAAACCATGCATTTTAAATTAAGACAGCAATGACAGAATAACAGAAATCAGCAGAATATCTTTTTACCCTCAGAAAGCATTATGTTCTGCAGTTCCAGAAGAAGGGAGGAAAACTAACAGACATTAAACAGAAGAAACATTTTCTTCCAATTCAAGATTTATCACAAGTTTCTCTCCATAGCATTCACATAATAACAAAAGAATGACCTTCAGATTCTTTCTGGTGTTCTGCTGCTAAAGCCTTTCTTCCTTCTGGTATTTCAACTGCAACAGCTACGCTGAAATCAAGCCCTTAATTCTTTCTAAAGCATCTCTAAGCTGGAATTTTGTTGCAGCTCTGTCCACACTGTTTTTCCCTTCATCCAATCACCCATCACTTTTTAAGCACTTCTTTTCTTTTATATTTGTTTTTCCTTTTTCTCCTTCTTTTGCTCTTTATTCCAAACACCCAGCAGTCCCACTATATCGATTAGCAACAGACACACTGTATCTACAGAGATGCCTACTCATAGCAAGGAGGGTGCACAGCAAGCTCACTGCCCTGGACTTCAGGAGAGCAGATTTTTGGCCTCTTCAGGGATCTGTTTGGTAGAGTATCACCATGGGATAAAGCCATGGAGGAAGGAGGGGCCCAAGAAAGTTGTTTAGTATTAAACAATCACCTCCTCTAAGCGCAGGAACAATGCATTCCAGCAAAGGAGTCAGGTAAAAACACCAGGAGGCCTGCATGGATGAACAAGGAACTCCTGAACTCAAACAAAAAAATGGAAGCTTACAGAGGGTAGACAAATGGACAGAAAGTCTAGGAGGAATACAGAAAAATTGCCTGAGCAGACAGGGATCAAGTTAGGAAAGCTAAAGCCCTGAGAGAATTAAATCTGGTCGGTGAGTCAAGGGCAACAAGTACGTTGGTATTAAAAGGAAGACTAGGGAAAATGTGGGCCCTCTCCAGAATGAAGTGGGAGACCTGGTTACCCACAACATGGAGAAGGCTGAGCTACTCAACAACTTTTTTGCCTCAGGCTTCTCTGGCAAGTGCTCCAGCCACACCAGCCAGGTCACAGAAGGGGAAGATGGGGACTGGGAGAACGAATAACTGCTCACTGAAGATTAGGGTCGAGGTCATCTAAGGAACCTGGAAGTGCACGAGTCCACAGGACCTGATGCAACGCATTTGCAGGTCCTGAAGGAACTGGTGGAGGAAGCAGCAAAGCCACTATCCATCATATTCAACAACTGCGGCAGTCCAGTGAAGTTCCCATTGACTGGGAAAGGGAAAACAAAACTCTCATTTTTAAAAAGAGAAAGAAGGAAGACACAGGGACTGCAGGCCAGTCTCACCTTGCTGCTTAGCAAGATCATGGCAAAGATCCTCCTGGAAACTGTGCTGAGGCACATGGAAAAAAAAGAAGTGACTTGTAAAAGCCAACATATCTTCACTAAGGTCAAATCACGCCTGACAAATTTTGTGGCCTTCTACAATGGGGTTGTAGCAGTGGTAGATAAGGAAAGAGCAACTGGCATCATCAACCTGGACTTGTGCAAAGCATTTGATGCTCTATCTTGTTACATCCTTGTCTCTAAACTGGAGACACATAGATTTGACAGATGGGCCACCCCATGGATAAGCAATTGGCTGGACGGTCATACTCAAAGAATTGCAGTCAGTGGCTCAATATCCAACGGGAGACCAGTGACGACTGCAGCTCCTCAGGCATCAGTGTTGGGACCAGCTCTGTGTAACATCTTCGTTGGTGACATGGACAGTGGGATTGAGTGCACCCTCAGCAAGTCACCTCGACACCACTGAGCTGTGTGGTGGGGTTGACATGCTGGAGGGAAGGGATCGTATCCACAGGGAGCTTTACAGGCCTGAGAAGTGGGCCCATGTGAACCTCATGAAGCTCAACAAGGCCAAGTACAAGGTCCTGCACCTGGGTCAGGACAACCCCTGGTATCAACACAGTGTGGGTGGAGAACAGATTGAGGGCAGCCCTGAGGAGAAAGACTTGGAGGTGTTGATTGATGAGAAGCTCAACATAAGCCAGCAATGTGCGCTCACAGCCCAGAAAGCCAACTGCAATCTGAACTGCATCCGAAGCGGCATGAGCAACAAGTCAAGGCAGGGCATTCTGCCCCTCTACTCTGGTCTTCTGAGATCCCACCTGAAGTGCTGTGTCCAGCTCTGAGGGCCCCAACATAAGGAGGACATGGACCTGTCGCAGTGAGTCCAGAGGAGGCCACAAAGATGATCAGAGAAGCACCTCTCCTATGAGGAAAGGCTGACAGAGTTGGGGTTGTTCAGCCTGAAAAGAGAAGGCTCTTGCAACCTTCCAGTACTTGAAGGAGGCCTACAAAAGAGCTGGAGAGGGACTTTTTATAAGGGCATGCACTGACAGGATAAGGTGTAATGGCTTCAAACTAAAAGAAGGTAGGTTTAGAATAGATACAAAGCAGAAATTCTTCACTATGAGAACCGTGAGGCACTGGAGCAGGTTTCCCAGAAGTTGTGGATGCCTCATCTCTGGAAGTATTCAAGATCAGGCTGGATGAGGCTTTGAACAACCTGGCCTCATGGAATATGTCCCTGTCCATGGCAGGTCCCTTCCAAGCTAAACCATTCTGTGATTCTATGGTATTTTCATCTTGCTTACCAATTCCTGCTGCCGCTCTTACCTTCACAACTGGTCTCCCAAAAGAGTCTAAAAAAACAACTTCAGCATTTAAATTTTATCAAAACCTATGGAAGTTTTGCACAGATGTTTTTCAAGTTTATTTTCGAAGCAAGAAATTAATCTTCATCTACAAAGCTAAAATAATCACATAGACCGACTGAGTAGAAAAAGTACATCACAAAAGTTATTAAAAATGTACTGCTGGAAAGTGGCAATCCTACATTTTGAAGGGGTTTTATTCTGTTGACAAGAGTACTAAGGAAAACAGTCATCATTGGGAGATGATTTAGAGAAATTAAATTTTACAGTATTTTATTGCATTTGAAGAAGTCTAGTTTGAATATTGAAGATAAGAAAGAACTTACTGGTCCTTTGCTGAACATACGTTCAATGCTTCTGTCTTCCCCACATTAACCCAGTAAAAAGTTTAATGCTACCTACCTGAATCATCAGCTAATCTGCTGATTCTCTCCAGCACAGCAATACAATCTCTCTCATCATCACTGACTTCTTTCAAAGTGTCCAGCAAACTTCGAGCCACCATTTGCCTAGTTTACAGGAAAGATTAAAAAAAATCAGCATTATTTGTGTCCAGAAATCCAGATAAATGAAAAAATCGTGCAATCATACAAGTTTCTTACACCAAAGAGTAAAATGTTACATATATTCACTTTTAATTCAGTAAATTTACTTAGCCCTGCTTTGGGAATTCTTAATTCTGATAGCCGGCATAATCTTAAAGAACCATTCACTTTAAATGTAACATTAAAAGTATCCCTTTGGTTTACAAGGATAAGAGAAACCAGCCACCAAGACCAAAAACAGTAATTATCATCTGCTAGGTGGGCAAACAGGAGATGAATATTAAGGAGTTAGTATCAGCCTTCCATCCTCATCTCCGAGTTCCCTAGCTTGTTCTATACAAAGCAAGACAACACAACACTGTTAAAATATTTTTAAGTAGAATTCTGAACCTATTTCACAGAAGCATGAACACTCAAGCTGAAGGTTTCCATATCAAGGGTGACATTTAGAAGTTAAATTTCATTAAAGTGCTATGGGTATATAATGTGACCAGTGGGTATACACCACGAAAATAAACCACGCTACCCCACCCATGTGTACCTGGGACATACATTAAGCAAGGTAGAAAATATGAAACAAATCATAGTCAACTCAGTTACTACCTCTAATGCACCAGAAATTTTTGTATGGATTAACCTGTGAGTGCAAGACATTTGTGGTTTTATCCTCTAAGGTTCTCTTGCAGCCTATGTTACCAAGTCATACCCACTGGTTACCTAGAGAGCCTTACACGTTAACTTTTTTAACAATGCAGTGGGGGAATGTGTAGCAATCAACCTTTCTCCTCAACAAGAGCCTGCAATGATGTGACTCTCTTTTTCACCCTTTTGGACATCGTGGGCTGCACTTCAGAGAGCTAGCAGGATTAACCCAAGAGTGGAATGGGCCAAGGAACAGTGTCCAAGAGTCTGGTAATTCCTGTACTACCCTGGAGCAACTTATCAAAATGCTGAAGCAGCAAGCTTCAAGTGCCAGGTATTTCCAGAACTGACAGAAACACTCCTAGGATGCAGCCTAGGTATAAGCACTGTTGACAAACAGCAGTGCTGTAGACAAGAGCAGAAGCTTACCTAAATTTTATCACATTCACTACAAACAGTTGAACATGAGCAATGGTCAAAAACTGATAAGAAACACGTGGTTAACATTCCTAGCACACAATGAAAGCTTGAGAACTTCACAGTTCCATGCAGAGAAATGCAGTAGGTTTTCATGAATCCCCAAAGCTAAGCAGACATTTCCATTTTCGCAAAGTGAAAATCAATAATTTAAATATATCGCATTGGCTACTTGCAAAACGATCTTAAACTAAAATGTTTTGACACACAGATGAACAAAATCTTCTAAAAAACAAACTGAAGAAAACTGTTTGTCTTTAACAAATTTCCTCTCCCTCACACTTTTCAACTCTTATCAAGTGCAACATCTCTCAGCAAAGACGTTGATATGCAGTTAAAGGTACAGCTATCAAAAACCTAGCAGAGGGAAACAGACTATGTGACACACTAACCTAGAAGCAGAGTTGACTTGGTCTTTTAAAGGGCTGGACACCCCTGAAAAGAGAAGAGGAACAGATGAAGCATATTTCATAAACCAGCCTGAGTGGGCACATTTGTTTCCTATATATTAAATGTAATCTCAGAAAGTGAGAGACAAACCAACTGACCCACTGATTAAAGTCTCAGCAAGTAAGGAACCACAATAAACAGCACTATAACTCGTCTAACAAAAGGCACTACATCCCACGTGACCTCTGGGGACTACAGAATGGTTCCCTGCTATGTTTGGAGTTTTGAGAAGAGTCATCTCCTCGCAGAGCTTTGTTAGCACTATCCTGAACGGTAGTGGCTGGATCCCAGAGTAAGTCTTTGCTAATTCCTTCAAGCTGGACAGATGGCTATGCAGAGGCCATAAACCTTCTGCTCAAGAGGGGGAGATGAAAACAAATCCTAACCTGAAGTAGAAGAGATTTATCTATTAAATCCACTCAAAGCTAAGGGACACTCAATTTATTCCCTGGACTAAATGTAGAAGATGACCCCCACCAGCATCTAGATGATATTTCCCTTTTTGGCTTGAAAAGGAATCAGTGGATCTCCTTTTATGTTAAAAGCATTACAGCAAAGGGCATCAGGGTAAGCAAAGCTCACTCTAGCAAACCTAACTGGGTAGGCAGTCAGTAATCACAGAGGGGTCTCTTAATTCCATCCATCCACTGATGAGGGAGATGATGGCCACTCATGTTCTCCAAACGTCACAGGCTCTAATCTAGTTCTAGCACTATTCCAGCAACCTCCCCAAACTCTTCCTGTCTCAAAAACACAAACATAGGTCACAGATAAACCTACTTGTGGTATGTAGGCAACTACTGTGGAATGACTTGAGCCCCACAAGCTCACTCACACTTCTAACATGCTCTGCTTACTGCAGAGTAGAGAGTAAGCAACAGTCCCTGGTGCCCGGACAAGCAGCCTGGTCTTCCTTCTCACACAAGCATTGCTAGTCAAGCTACAAAAAGCCTACAACAGAGGATGCACTGAATTATCTGTGCACAGGAGCACAACATAAGGCAAGCGGTAGCTTGCCCTGCAACTTGCCAGGTGAGTGCCAGGTGAGCACTTTGGAATTTTTAACAGAGCTCTGAAGGATGACCTGTCTGGTCTAGATGCACACAAAACAACAAAAATAGGCGGACATGCTTCATGCTGCAGAGGCAAGAAAGTATCTCCTTTGACAGGGAAAAAGAGGTCAAGCAGGCTTCCTCTAGGGATAATGACAACATAAACTAAAGTTTGCATAAACTGCATTCTAACAGGGAATCAAACTCCTATGTGTACTCAGTACCTATGAGACAGAAATTACTCCACCAACATTAATGATGACAATATAACTGATGCGAATGGCATATATTCTGTTACTATACATTACTCCCAGTTATCAAGACACAACTTGTGAACTAGGATTAATGGTTTCTTGCCATTTCCCTCCTGCCACTGGCTTGGGTTTGTGCCGTACTTGCCTCTAATGAGACACTAAGCTCCAGCATGAATTTCTACCTTTACACATTCCCAGTGCCAGAAGAGCTGTCTTCATCACAACAACTCATAGAATTGCATCCTCTTGCCCATTCAGTCAGGTCTTGTACCCAGTTCCTCCAGGTCCAGAGAGACTTTTGCTAGCTGCTTTGGAAAGTGACGCTTCAAATCAGTAACCCTACAGCTGTGAATTCCCAAAGAAAATTATTTATTCACCATAGGTGTCTTTGGTATACGACTGCCACCTAAGCAGCAATGCATCTATTTATCCATTAAATAGTTTACACACCAAAGAAAGACAGAGGTCAAAGGCTGCAATGTGGCATGCAGTACAAGCACTTCCACTACCACATGCAAAAGTAGAGGATATTTAGCAAAAGTAGAGGATATTTAGCAAAATTCAAGTTTTCATGAGCTTATCCAACATTAGGAAAACTGATAGTTAGGATATCTTGTAGGCACGCTTCACTGGGATTAGCAACAGGATAAAATAGGGATAGATTACAAACACACTGCCTTTATGCCCACAGACACGGGACATGTATTTTGAAGACTCTACATATGGACATAATCTGGATTTGTGATGACATACTCAAAGAAAAACTATAAATATCTTTGCTTTGCTCATTCAAACTCCTTTGACCGTCATTAGCCCTTAAATAAATTTCCACTATAGCATTTAAATTACTTCATCTGTACAAGGCATGCATTTCACTAGTAAGGATGTTTAAAAAAAAAAAAAAAGAGAGAGAAAATTAAAGTGATTTTTGTTCTTCACCCATTTTTGCAGAACTAAAACAAAATCAGATTGCATTTTGTGTTCAAATTAATATTGGTAGTAATAACTGAGCTTGGCACCATTTTCCTCAAAGAATCTCAAAAGATATCCAGAATAAACTCCCAATCTCAAAATCAACAAATTTGTACCCTTCATAAGAAGGATGACTAAATATGCAGAGGTACATTTAGTATTAAGTAATTAAGACTTCTCTTAGCGCTCTGGGAAAACTCTGTCCTTTCTAGTTCCACTTATGTCATTTTAATGTACACTTACATGACAACATTTCTCAAGCTACACTGTTACACTTCAGTAATTTATTTGGTATACACACATATGCAAATTTGTGTGCAAAAACACGTTTTGAGGTTTCATTTTTACTAAATTTTATTCTTTCATATACAGTAGGCTCAGAAAGACTGAAAAATGAAAATGGAGTAGAGTTAGAGATTACGAGAAATAACGACATTTACGCTAAAATGACACAAAGCGTTCCAGTCAGAACAAAGCCACTACAGTTTCACCTGCATGGCTTTGGTATGAGTTTAGCATTCCCTTACTGTCACTACTCAAATACCCAGAAAAGAAACTTTACACTGAGTTAGGCTGCACAGAGAGAAGAAAAGTGAGTGGGGAGAATAATTAACTGCAGCTGTGGATAACCGAATTCTCAGCTAACTTCTTGGTTATATTCTGACCACTTCTAAATGAAAAAAAAGGTAAGATACTCTTGACATCCCACCAAACATACTGTCTCGAGAGGTTTTTCACATACATTACAGCAGAGGGACAAAACCATTTTTCTGTTTTAATGGGGGCACTTTATGCATGCAAATCCTGGTTTTTAAATATACAGCTAAATTATGTTCTTTACTCCACAGCCCTGACACATTGGAAAATTTATCATTATGCTTTCAATTTATCCCTAGTCAATTCCTTGGAAGGAAACTGATCTCTCAGTTCCTGACACAGAGCATATATTCTGCAAATTTCTATTTTGCAGCAGTAGGGACATGTAAAACCAAGGTTTATATTGGGACCGTTGGGAGTGAGGAATTAGATAAACACATTAAAATAATTCATTGCCACACATGGTACTGCCTCCTTGCTGATGCCAACCTCTCTTCCCTCTGGTGTCTAGAAAGCACAAAGGCCAGCTTCTTCTATCAACCATATGAAGAATGACATCTGTGCCATGAAGTCAGAGGAGGGTATCTTTTAGCCAAAAAAGACAAGTTACCCAGAAAGCCCTAGGCCAAATCTTGACCTACACTGCAGGCAGTGAAACTGTTACTTATAAGCTGTATTTGAGTACAGATACGTATGCTTAATCCCTCGAGACCCAGTATATATATCCTCAGTTACTGCTGACTGCCGTTCTACAAGTATATTTTAAGTTAAACTGTTTCCAAAAAACTTTTTCAAAAGACATCAGGTATTCTCCCAAGAGAAAAGCTAAGAAATACTTCAGAACACAAAGAATCTGGCACGAGGACAGCTTAAAGATATCTACATAGATATGCAGATACAGTCTTGATAAACAAGACTGATGAATATGAGTAAGCCAAGATCTGCTTTGGTTTGAAGAGAAAAAGCAGTAACAATTCCTCAGAGCCCTACGAAAAGGAAGGAAGGGTCTGTTGTTCAGGAGCTGTCTCACTGTTAAAGCAGATCTATTGGTGAGTGTTCTATAGTTCTGAGCCTTCTTAATGAAAAATGGAAGCAAGTTAACAGCGATAAAGACTAGGAAAACCCACAAAGGTTTTTAACATGAAAAGATAGAAAAGTTATGCTCCAAACTGCACCAGCAACTGTTTTTTAAAGCAAACAGCAAAAGCAAATCCTTATTCATTCCTGTATGCACACACACCAGGGCTACCAGGCACAAGAAGATTCTCTGTTTTGTGGTGGTAGTTTTGGCTTTCTGCTTGGCATCAAGTCTTTCTGTAATATATTGGATTATTAAGGCATATGCTAGAGATGCTTCTCAAATCTGTTCTGGGGGCTGGCTCTTCATGCATCAAACCATAAGCTGACTCTCACTTGCCTTGTTTTTCAGGTACAAGAGGAGTCATTTAGTGCAACATTTGTCAGGTTCCCCTCCATTCTCACAGACTAAGACAAACCCAGGGTGCTGATGAGCAACAGCTGAAACAGTGAGAATGTAAACCTTTACATATCAAAAACCGTCACAAAGCAACTCCTTCCACCATTTGGGAAGCTGATAAAGGATTTCCTACCTCTATTTTTTTTTCAGTTCATCCTGTCAAAATTCTTATACATTTAAACGAAGAAGACATTCCTATTTCCAAGTCCCAAGTTCAATCTACTGACATTTCTTAGAATGCACCCAGATCCATTACCATCTCAAAACAACTGGCTGAGAAACCATGAGAGCTTGAGAAATCGACTTTAAGTAGACTAGACTTTTGCAGGAGTTGTTAAAAATTCCTTCACTTTAGTCATCCAATATAACCACAGACTGCAAATATGATGCATAGGTAAGTGACTAACCAGATAGAAAAATATAACAAAACCACATTCCAAGAGAAATAATAATTAAAATTAAATTGAAAGATTAAAAAAAAAATCCACAGTAAAAGTAAATTCATGTATTTACAGAGAAGAAAAAAAAATCTTACCCTAATTTGCCCAAGCTCAGTGATTATGTTTCAAGGGTTTGGGAATCTATAATGCCCAAATTTCAAGCTTCCACACAAATGCAGTTGCCAGGTCACACAAAACAACCAAAACATTAGTAACTTAGTCATAATATTAAAAAAATGTTACACTACACATAAGTAATTGGATGTGTTTGTACCATACCAAGAGACATTAGAATAAACAAATGTAATATATTCTTTTGCTATCAAATGCTCCAGTTCCTCTGCCTAGCAAAAATTCTTCCTTTTATCCCTGAGACTGACTAATGCTGAATCATCATAAACTGCCTGCAGTAGTCACTAACACTTAGTGTGATATAAGTGCTACTCACAGTTATATCACAAATAGTTATCATATGCTATTTTCTGTATTTTCTTATGCTGCAAAAATAGGCCTACAAAGAGAGCTAGGATTAAAAAACATGTTTATACCAGCAAAAATAATCCAAATGAGCAACCACACACACACACAAAAAAAAATCTGGGAAAACTACAGTTTTCCAACCACCTTCAGGAAACTACAGGATGCATAAAGCTGGACACGGTGATTAAAAAGATTTCAACATTATGCATGCCCCACACACCATGCTATCCTTACTGAGAAAATCAGATGGAGTTTTTTCTTAAGCAGGCAAGTAAAATATTAGAACCCTTATACTTGTTTAAAATTCAAGTAACACAACGTGAGTTTTTCATTTTGTTCTTCTCCTTACTGGCTTTTATTACATAACTGTCACTGATAGCGCTAAAGGCTCCTCTTCCCTCCCTATGTAAAGTCAAACATGCAAAAAATTCTCTACTGGTTGTCAAATTGCTGATTTCATCTCAAATTGTACAACACAACAAACTTTATGGTTCAGGAGAACAGGAAACTTTAAAATTAGGCATTTCAGAACTAATTTGTGCATACAGATTTATGCAAGAGAAACTATTCTATAATTGTCAGCTTCAATTTAATTAGGATGAAAACCTTTCAAATGGGGGGTATGTCCATACATGTAAGTATGGAATTTTAAGAACAGTTCACATGACTGAAGTTAAGCACAGGGCTAAATTCTTTCCTATACCAGGCCACGAACAACAAAGTAGAGGATAACCTATATGGTGGTTGATCACAGACTAAGCTTCTGCACACTACTGAATTAAGAATTCAACATAAAAGCAAACATACTGTTAAAAACTTACTTGAAGCCCAAACTAAACCATATTAAAATGAAATATGAGAAAATTTTGACCTTAACATACTTTATACACTTCTGTGATCCTGCAGCTGTTTATAGTTACAATCAAAATAAATCCTGGGTTTGAACTTTTCCGTTCAATCGCAGAATGTCTGTGTGCAAGGGGTGGGGTGGGGGCGTGTGCCTAAATGAACTACGCTACAATACCTGTGCATTACAGAAATAAAAAGGGGTAAATGCAGAACACAGTATTAACTAGGCAAGCTCATTTTCAGTAACCAGAGGCAACAATACTCACACTGTAAATTACAAAGGAGATTGATCCTCAAGAACAGTTCTTGGGTTTCTCTAGCAATCTACAGTGCTGTTCACTATGCTCTCCTGACATACTTTCTTAAACTCAGTTTCCACACAGAATTATAGATTGAGTTTACTACCATCTTATAGTCCTGTGCCAACAGGAATGCTAGCATCCATAAAAGCCCAAGAAGTATGTGGTCCAATTCATGAAAAAGTCCTGAACCGGAGTTGCTTAAAAGGTAATTTTTCTGTTACCACTAATATTTTGTAATTATTTCTGTAAGTAGGAGGAACACGAGCAAACAGGAGAAGGAGTGGAAACTGAAGAATCTTATAAAGGTGTCGGTTTTGGTGGTTTCTTTCAATTATTTGTATTCCATAAAAATTAACTTCAGTCAGATTTGAATTAGGTGACAGGACATTTAAAAAGCATACCTGTTAAATATGTTCTCACTTGCAGCGTACTTGTCCAATCTTCCCAACGGCGTCAACATTTCATCTTGTGAGACAAAGTCCAGGGCTGAAGGTATAATAATCACATCAGACTCTGAGCTGTAGTCATCCACACCAACTATCAGAGACATCAGAAATATTCCTTATAATCACAGTAGTTTAACACTAAAATGATGTCTGCTGCTGGTCTGAAATACAGAAATCTAGGCAAGGTCCCCTTGACAATACATTTAGTAACTGTACTGCATCATTCCCCCCATCTTTCCCTATCCCCATAAAGCCTTTTCCATACAAGTGTGACTGATGATGTATAAACGGATTTTGAGTAATTTTCTCCAAGTTCCCGACTGAGATGCATTACCAAATTTCCAAAGTTCCTGGTATTTTTGTCTGACAAACAGTATTTTTATACCTTATATTTTTATCAAGCAAATTACTTTTAGCTAATTGTAAAGTCAGCTTTTTGAAGACAAATACTAAAATCATCACTGCAATTTGCCCAGAGATAAATACAACATGATCTAACAGAACAAAAAGACTTTGTTTCAAAAAAGAAAAATCTAAATTAAGCCTGTTAAAAGAGTATGTTGCTAGATACAACTACCAAATAAAAGATGCACAATTCACCCACTGCATCATTATTAACCAGCGTGATAACACGGAACTTCACATACACAGACACTTTTATGAATGTGGAACCACAAAGAAGAGGAAAATAGGTCCAACCCTGCTCTGCAGAGCTGCTTGAAGACTTAGGATTCGAATTACCACCTTTTTTAGTTTCCATATGCTCTCTAAACTGCTCTAACACTCCGTCTCATAACAAACTCAGACTTTAGCCTGAAAATGCAATCAGTTATTTGCAAGAACCATGCCAGGTCATCTGTTACTCCTGAAAATACAACACAGTACAGTACACTACCCCTATTCTTCAGTCCAGCCAAATTTCTCTGAAAAGCCTTTTCAAAACTTGCAAAATAGAGAAGGCCAGAAGACAGACGGATCTACAAGTCCAACAATGATTTTTTTTTTTAAATGAACTCTATAGAAGGAAGAAAAAAGATTTTTGTCCTCTTAGCTTCCATACAACTATGGTATGCTGTATAAATTGGTTATCAGACATTGCACCATTACCTTCAACATTCAGAATACACAAGCAGCTACCATCTTCCTTACAATACTTCAAATGTCAAAAGACAAAACACTAAACTTCTCTGGAAGAGAAATATTTTTAGACCTAAACTGAGTTAACAGCACCCTTTTACCAACAAAGTATTTCTCCCATTTTCTATGTAGAGAATCCATGGACATCAACTGGTTATAAATAGATCCCATCCTTGCAGGAGGGTCCAGATTTTGCAGTTGCCGATGTGCAGTTGCACGGCATTCTTGACAGAAACAAATGAAGAACTGATGGGGAAAGAACAAGTGTGTAAGAAGAATCTGGCAGATGGGGGCGAGGAAGAAAGTGTACTATGAGCCACAGTATACGGAAGAGCAATCTGAGGAGAGGAATCGCTGGTCTTGGATACACAGAAGGTAGAGGATAGCATAACAAACTCCAGGGGGAGGAAGGGAAGGCTGAAAAGAAAGATCAGCCGCAAAAAGCTTTTGCAACACTGAGTGAAAGCGTTTAGCAACCCCAGGTTTACAGAACTGTTTGAACCTCTGTTTGGTTTGGGTTTGTGGGTTTGTTCACATTTAATTTCTGTTGTTTGGTTTGGGATTTTTCCAAGAATCAGTTTTATTTTCACAGGAAGGGGGGGAAGGCGGCATAAAAATGCACCGATAATGCAAGTCTGGACTTTATGCCAGGTTCAGTTAACAAGGAACAGGTGACATCCTCCCACAGCCTCACAGGCCTTAATTCAATCCATCAATCCAACTGAAATCAAGGGTTTCCCTGTGTTTATAGTTATGCCATCTCACATCTAGACTATTTCAGTGGAAGGCAGCATCAACAATCATCTCGTCCAACTGGCTGACCGCCTCAAGGCTGACTAAAAGTTAAAGCACTTCCTGCTCCCCTTCCTGTCCTCCGGAAGCTGCAAGGAGTGGTGAGGTGGCTCCTCAGCCTCCTTCTCTCCAAACTAGGCAAGCCCAAAGTCCTTAGTCGTTCATCACAGGAACATTTTACTGTATGTGAGCTCCTGCTGTCCAGGGCTCACTCAAGACACACTCTGAGACAACAAACATACTCTGCAGCATCCACAGAAGAAATCTTACACAGATACTCCTCATTCCAGGTAACAAACCAAACCCCTGTATTCAGGCCAGTTTCTAAACTACATAACTGAACTTACTACAGTTAAGTTATGACACAACCAACTGAGGAGGAAAAAAACCCAACTCTCTAATATTCACTGAAATTAGCTCTACGATAGAGTCCCGTTTTTCTATTTCAATATCTGTTGATCATGCTATAAATTCGAAACCATAAATTGAAGAAACTATGACAAAAAACAGCATCATTATTGCCAGCAGTATAATTATTTAGCTATCAAGTGCATGAATAGGGAAAAAATATAAATGTTGACCATTATATGAACCACCACTAATTTTACTTTCTCCATTTCTCTCTTCTCAACCTCGTGTTGTTCCATGTTCCTCCTTTTCCCCTTTTACATTTATTCTTCCCTAACAGTCCTACAGTGAGTGGTCCAACACAGATGCCATCTTAGATGATGCAGGACTGCTCACTCTGACACAGACATCAATGCATGTCTGTGTTACAAGAGACAGTTGACTAGATGTCTGATGCCTTCGATTTAGTGAACTGAATGTTGTGATAGTTTTTGCCTTGTGAAACCAGTTAAGTTAACTGAACTGCTAAATCCACTCTATATCAGATGTAAATACCAATGATAAAAATATGAGCAGCTGCTTACAATTTATCTGTTTGATGACTCCTACTAGTTCAAACAGAAAGTGAGTTCTGTGGATTTGGCTCTGCTGTGCTTGTGCATTGTAAAATTAAGCTTAACACTACACTGGGCTTCATGTGCCTTGGTTACTGAGGCTGAACAACATTTATTATTTAAATAATTCCAGCATCTCAGCTCATAGTTCCAGAAGAGATCATTCAAATGGCAGCATCCTTATAAACACAACACTAATACCAACAAAGAAGAAAAGGGTGATGAAAACAAATCAATCAATACATGACCAGAGTTTATAGTTCTAGAAAAGTACTATTACAGTTATCGTACATATTCATTTCCACTTTCAGCATCAGAACATGTATCCAAGAGATGAAGAGGCAGTCCAGAGAATTCTCATTCTAACAAAGCCCCTCAAGAGGATGCTTCTCTTTACCTTGCCAAAAATATGATTCACCAGTAATCTAACCACTCCTCATTTAAAATGCATAAAGGGCATACTTTGCATTATTCAATTAACCAAGTCACTTTGCTATTCCCTACAGTTGGAAGGTTATTCCAAAACAGTTATCAAAAAGGCTGTTAGCTGAATATTGCCTCTTCATCCCTCCTCTGCTTTCCACCCAGCTTTGAGCACTTGTCCAAGTACTGCAGGACCTTTTGTAAATTTTACAAATGCAAAAAACACCCCTGAACAACACAAGTGTACTGGTTTTCCCTGGGATATAGTTGAAATTCTTCATAGCAGCTTATATTTTGTGCATCTCTGACCTATTCACTGGCAGGGCAGTAGGAGGAGTGGAAAAGGCCTTGACACTGTGCAAGTACTGTGTTCACGTGCTATCAACACTAGTTTCAGCACAAATCCAAAACATTGCCTCATACACGGTACTACAGAGAAATTTAACCCAGTCAAACTCAGCACAAATCTTGGCTAGTTCAAATGCAGAACATCCAGATTTATTCCCACCTCAGAATGCAGACCAGGCAACGGGGCCACACGTTACTTTCCTGCTGCAGAAGAACTATAGGTCAATTTTCTCCGCTTTTTTAAACTGCTTTTTAAACAAGTATGGACCAAATGCTCAGAAGGCATCTAAGCTACAAGACAGCACTGAAAACTAATGCAAGAGCAGAGCCTACCTACCTTCTAATTTAGTCTTACATGTTTACCCCAACATGCAAAAGTAGAGCTAAGAAAACAGGAGTTTTCATAAAAACACCCTATCCCAGCAGTTTAAAGTCACTACTAGTGTCAGGGAAACAGTAACTGCACAACAACGTGAAAAGCAATCACTGTGCCCCTATTTTTGTCCACACAAGTACCAAAGGAGAGCAAAATCAATAAATGCATTAATTTATCCAGACTAAGTTTGCAAATTTCTCTTCAAAACTCTACACCAACTACCACCAAACACAAGGCAGCATCACATAACAAGACAGTCAAATACTGAAATAAAATCCAGCGTCTAGCACTGACTGGTGTATTAGAAAACTTCTCCCCTCTATACCTTAATTTTCCTGTCCAAACATTTATTTTTTGTAGAAGTTGTTCAGGTTTGTCTATCTGTCTTGCATCTAGTCCATACTGTACCATGAATATATCCACACCCCCCGCTTTAACTTCCGTTTGCTACGGCAAGGATACAACAATTACTTGCCACAGTTACTAACACGGACTACAGAACAATCTTGCTCAGACAGTCTAAGTTTAGAGGTGCTTAGTCAACTGCTGCCAAGCTTGGCTGAGCATACAACAAAACAGAGGTCCATTTAAAACTCAGAACCCTATAAAAAACAGTCTGTAGGCAATTTTCAACCGAACTCATTTTCCTGTGTATCACATCTTCATAATGTCTTTCATGAGGATTTTGATCCTTTTTGATTTTTGATCCTATTGAGACTTTTGCAGGCAGGTGCACAAGATCACTTCTGAAAAAATAACAACTATTTTTCTTTTATTTAATAATGCATGAACTCTTGCCGTAGACTGTTCAGTAGCAAAGCCTACATGTATTCTTTTTGTTCTTCTGCATTTGCCATGGGCTCCATGGCAGAAACATGTTCTCCCTCATTTTGGCATAGAAACTCAGTAACAAGAAGAGGTGTATTCGAAAAAGTAAGCCATTTTTAATTCTTAAAGCTGAGCAACAAACAGCTTTAAGGATTCAAGATTTCCAACTAATATTACAGTTCCCTCATTTTATCTTCTACATTCCCAAAGCATCCTCAAGATCTATTACACAGTGTCTATGGCAGCTGCTACAGATATATCTACTAACATGGATTAATTTTTATTCAGCTGCAGAACAGGGTATTTACTACAATCTACATCAACAGTTATATGGACATTCAGGTTAACACAGCACTTACATGCAGAAAGGACTGATTTCTGTTCTGCTGTTCAGGCAAGTAATTTCTCCCTTTTATTTTAAGGCAAAAATAGTCTTGTAAGGCCAAACATTTGATATCATGATACTTTATATCATCATCACAAACTAACAGCAGTAGGTTTTGTTCTAAATTTCTGTCCTCTGTGCTATAAAAGAATAAATTCACCTTACATTCAGACTGCTGCAGAACACAAGCAGTATTCTCAGCCCTTCAATACTGTAAATACATTAATTTCTGTATCATGTTCTATAAGAAATACCACTTTGTATCTTGATGTTCTGCAAAGAGACTTTCACCTCAGCAAAAGCACGGAAGTTAAACACCTACGTTTGTTCACCGCTGAACTCACTACTCTCGCCCTTTCCTACTGGATGATGTTCCAACTCCGGCACTGCAGTAACATCACAGACCAAAGAGTCAAGTCGTGCTGTTTCAGCTTCATTTGCCACCACAGATTTACTGCCCTGCTTCAGTAACATTAACCAAGAGCTACTGCAATGACAGCTACACAAATATTACAAAATGTGTTTGTCATGCAGAATTCCACCACGCTGCCTGCCCAATCCAGACATCTGGTGATGACGGAATCCATCATCAATAAGTGGGAGCTGATCTTTCCAAGAGACACTTAAAATCTACTATTTCTGTTTTCTTCCTGCTGTAGTCCAAGACTGAAAATGCAAATCAGAGACCACAACTTTTCCCTGATATTGTGAACGTTTTTGGAGAAAAATACAAGTTTGAGAGGTATATGATCTTTCTTAGCAAAAGTTAGCAGAAATAAGAAGCATCCTTCTCTTTCTCTGTTTATTCTCTAAATTAGCCCTTCAAATCACAGAGCACTATCTACCTTGAGCCTCTTATGAATCTGAAGTTACCACACCTGCATGCCCAGACTTTGTTGTCTGAACAACTCCAGTTTTGGTGGGGCTGGGTCTGGGGTTGGAAGAGAAGGAGGAGGGAGGCAGGAGTAAGGAAGCAGATAAGAAGGCAGAAATGCAAAGCAGCTCTGATGCAAAGCTGTCCTGCCAACAGCAAGACTTTACCACAAGGCTTTAGCCCCTGTGCAGCACTTTGATGGCAGAGCTTGCTAACCTTGAAGCACAGACACAGCAAATCCTTTAAAATAAAGCTTCAGTACAGGCTTAAGGGGCTGAGGGGAGCATTTAGCAGATGAAAGAAAGACACAGAAATCAAAATCAGCAGCTGTTTACATAGAGAACTGATGCAAGTATGGAACAGCAAATATCAAAGACCCACTAGCCTAAATATGACAGACTATGAGAATATTTTCATTTAGCAAAGGCCTTCAAAAGAAAAGATACAGTTATGAAACATGCCAAAGGAGTTGCCTTTCTCATCAAGCATCAGAGGACACAAGAGATGATACAAAATTCCTAAAGCAAGGAGAACAAATGCAGCTACAGACAAGTTTGTGTCTTTCAGGCGTACGCAAGCAGCACTGAAAATCCTGAATTGCTCTGAAACAAAGGAATAATTCCATCTCATATCACTCACTAGTCATTTATTTGCACAACAGCTGAATGTACCTTCTCCCGGTTAACAATTTGACCTGCAACAAAAAGCTACTCTGGGGGAAACTGAAACAAAGAGAAGGACATCCAAGCAACCAGTTAAAACAATCAACAGTTTATATTTTGTCTGCCGATTTCCTGTTGGGAGCCTGTCACACCCATCACCATGGTACTGAAGGCTCCTGCTATTTAAGTCCCTGTCTTCTACCCCTTCCAAACAACTGCATACACTTAAGAATGGAATGAGATTAGAGGGAAGCAAAAGCCAGCTAGGGCAAGCAGGAAGTTCCTCTGAGGTACTTTTTTTCTACTTTACAAGTACATTATAGTCAAAGAAAGGTATCCCCTCTCTCTCTGCAGAGGACTGCTGCTTGTGAGATTTTTAACTGACCCCATTAGTGACAGAGAATTTTGTAGCACTACAAGGAAAATCCCACTTTCATCTTCAACCAACATGTTCTCCCTAGTCCTACCACCACAGGACACATGCATTCACTGTGCTTGGGCCCATGCTCAAGTTCTGCCATGAAGGGGTATCTGGTACATGCAAACCCACCAAATTCAAACTACACGTGCTTTCACCTTGGACTAACCTGGGAGAAAGAGTGTTATGAAGCAAGCAGTTGAAGCTCAATTGCTCCAAAGGCTTGTGCTGGCATTGCAATGCTGATGTGACACCGTGAGTTATGATACACTAAGTGATCTCCATGTGCAGTTACTTCAACTGGTTCAATTGCAGTAACCGAAAAACACTTACTTGGACTAAACTGTGCAGAGAAGGCAAGTCCTACAACTAGTACATCCATGATCCATAAAACATGGCTTTGCAACATAAATCACTTTGAACTTCCTAACTATACTCTTCCCCTCTCCACTTAAACCCCAGACAACGTTCTTGAGACTTTGATTGACAGCTTTCAAAACTCTCAGTAGATAAACCTTGGTGTTTCCTGAGCGTGAGAAGTGGAAATACTTGCTGCAACTCTTCACACTTTTCTTACTTGTGCAGCTCTCCACACTTTTCCTGTCCATGCTCAGCATAAAGCATAAAACTGGTCTATGGGACAAGACTGAGAAATACAGAATGCAGTGGACCCACTCCTACAAAAAGTAAGAACAGTCATGGAGGTTCATTTCAATGCTATTTCATGTTTACATTACTTGCACAAGCAAGTATCCCTACAGACTAATGAAGCTATTTCTCCTGTAGGCTAAAGAGGAAGGAAAAGGTAGTCTCTCTTCTATTCAAGTATCTGGGAACTGTTCAGGCACTATGGCGACAACACAAAAAAATTCCCTATGCAGACTTGTTTATCAGAGAAAAATGGTGCAACAGCCTGCAATATTGCTCATATAGAATGTCAGTTTTACGCATTAATATGTTTAGCTTTTCCAGAAATTGCACTGCAGAATAATGCGCATTTACTGTAATATTTTCCTCTATTTTTTCTCTACCTTAAAAACAGTAAGAAAAACCCACCAAACTCCCTGCGGTTGTTCTGCGATTGCACACGAACAGCGTTCACAAACGTGTTTTGATATTTTGCTCAACCTATACATTGGACAGGGTTTTCACACCTTTCTGCCAGAAAGAACCGCAGCACCCCTTCCAAACCAAGAAAAAGCCACATTAGTTTTTCTTATGCTATAAATTCTAAAGCAGGCAGAGGAGCCCCGATATTCTGGGAACATTTAGGGGCAGCAGTCCCTGCCTCGCTCTTTCAAAGCGGCAACTGTTAGTCCAGCTCTCAAAGCCAAAGCTATCCTTTCATCCAGTTCTGCTCATGTTACAAAGTATCTCTTGCAGCTACTACTCTCCCAGTGAAAACTTCCTGCCCACACAGAGGGAAAGTCTTAGCAGCAAAAGACACACACAGGAAAGAAAGGCATTTTATCTTCAACACCCTGCGGTCTGCCACCTCCACAATAGGTCAGCAGTCAGAAATAACTGCAAACACCAAGGTTCCACTCGCTTAAGCTTAAGATACCGAAAATTTCCAGCTCCTTCCTGATTCTTTTACTCCTTCTCCTTTCTGGTTTTTTTCCTCCAAGTGGGAGAGAAAGGGAGAAGCCTAGGAGATAAATCATGAGACAAGGGGGAAAAAAAAAATGCTGGCAACCTCAATTGAGGATCCATGCCAGAGATGGGAACATGAAAAGTGGCTGGTGAAAAGCGCATTTCCACATCAGAGGAAAGCTGAAAGCCTAGAAAGCTACCTCTTCTTCAATCCTCTGCTAGGTGTAATGGCGAAAACACGTGCAGCTGCATGAAGAAGGTTCATTAGCCTATATCAAATCAAGTACAATCCTTTCCTCATATCACCTCCTTCTCTCTAGCATCCTAAGAGGTTGCTCGAGAAAGAGACACTAAGCATCACCCACCTGAGACCACTAAAACCAGAATTCCACGGGGACACAGCCATCCACCTGAGTCTCCCAGTTTCTGTGAGGGTCACTCACCACATTAAAAGACAAAGAAATGAACTGAAGCGTTGGGAGAATTAAAACCTGCTCTCCAGGGAAAACAACAGACTTGACAAGTACGCTTCATTAGCATTAAGAAACAGTTATTAGATTCCCAGGGGAGCAGAATCTCAGTCACACCAGAGAACTGATCTAATCACTACAGAAAGTCTGCCACTATTTTCTGTTACTACTTTTTTGCAACACAGGCATTAAAGATTGCAGAACACTGCAATGCCAACCCAGTAACGCAAAGTATCTCAGCACTCTTTCACCAGAGCTAAAGACTCTGATGGGACCAAAAGGTCAGTACTGCAACACAGCATTTGAACATCATGTTGGAAATTTAACTCTCCTCAAAGCTGGAATTAAGTCTAAGAAGTGACATGACTTGCAGTCTATACATAACAACTATCAGCATAACAAAATTTGCTAATTCTTATTCTGTGGCAAAGGAACAAAGAAACCACAATGCAATAGCTTCTGACATTACTGTGTAAGGCTGTGGGAAAGGAAAGGTGAATTTTAACATACTGAATGCATGTTATGCCAGCATAATTCACTGCACGAGAATAAAAACTACAACACAGCATCAAGCTGTGATTGTGATTTGACACCACAGGGAAAAAGAGACTGATTTTATAAAAAGAAAACAACAATAGCAACAAAGCAAAAACAACACCTTTTGACTTTAGTATAATTTTAAAAAAAACTTTAAAAAAATTTAATTGAAATTAATTTCCATTTGGAATGAGAACTGTGCACTACTCAAAGTCTAAGAGAATAACTTAATTAAAAGCACTCAATCAGCACAAGCTAATGTCAGATGATTTGCTCATCACCTGGAAAAAGAACATAGCATCAATGATAAAACAGCTTTTGACAACTGCAGATGCACAAAGCGTATTTTCTTCAGCTCAGCTAAATAACTGGTTCACTCACAGAGAAGCGTGCTGGGAGCAGAGACTAGGAAGACCTGTCCTCCCTTTCCAAACAATGAAAAAGAACTCAATACTAAGAACAGAACTATGTTGGATTATCACTACCTTATTTTCAATTTCTAGAACTGTTTCATCCACAGTAACATTAGACTTGGCAACTGCAGAAACTATCTTTTGTTGGATTTTAGATCTATCATACCACTAAACCCTTATGCCAAAGAAAACAAGTTTATACATAGGTGTATATACAAATGTATCTCTAAAAGCTCATTTATCTGTTCTAAACTAGAACTGTCTAAACTATGCCTAGGTATTAAAATTCCATTCTCACCATTTTTAGTTAAAAGATATAGAAACTAAGTATAGAGAAAAAGGAAACTGTCACTCACCATTTTTCAACCTGATAAAAGGTAAAGCTTTAAAATCTGAATCTTACCCTACATAATCACACATGCACACAGTACTTGCAACCATCAGAAGACCCAATGTTGCATGCAAATGCAGCTGTCAGTTATCAATAATAAAGATTTTTTCCAAACACAAAAGCAAAACAATATTAAAAGCAGTTATTAGATCAAGATTTCTTTGCTCTCCTACTTTAAATTGCAGTTAAAATAATGAGTTTTACAAAGCTATCCTCTTTCAGGATCTGAATTCTAATTACAGCTGGCTCTATTTTTTAGAATACACATTCTGCACACATCAGTGGTCAGACTGAAAGACATCAGCATCATGGTACGTTTGATTCCATCTATCTATACTGATCAGTTCAATCTTCAGAAACAACCAGGGGAGGGGGAGGAGTCAAAGAACAATTTATTTATCAGCAATATGTACTTCTACAAGCCCACATTTGCTTTCCAACCATTTCTCTTGCTTATTGTCTTCTCTGTTATATACTTAGCTTACATAGTTATACTATTCTATTTTGATTTTGTAAGCAGAAAACAAAGATTTGAACAAAAGCCAAATTTTCCCTGACTTCTTTTCATATACTGCGCAAGATTTCAGACAAAAGACCAAGGAAGCCAACAGTCTGAGTAGTGCTATGGGTAACTGTCCAGCTGACAATGAATTACTGTCTTCATTTTGCCACCTTATCACAGCCAGATGGGATAGGGAGTCTTCTTCAGGCTTCCACTTATAATTTTTGAATTTTCACCCTACTGTCTTTAGGGTGGAGTGCTTCTTTGGGGTTTTTTTGCCTTAATGTATATCACACAAGGGGTTTTTTTAGGTTTACCTTCACACAAATTAAATGCAATGGGATGTTCCTTCTTTGGTGGGGTTAGAGACAACAATAAAGTTGTTTTTCACAATAAAATCTTACACTTAGGAATTAAATTTTTCTTTTATACCCTTCTGTATGTTTACCCAGCATACATTCACTGTTCAGGTTTTGAGTTTTTTTCCTTTTACTTCAAACTCCCAAACAAGGAAAAGCCACTGACTGAAGATGGAAGAACCAGAATTTCTCCAATTATTATCACAGCCTTTGACATCAGGAGCTACCTCTACAGAAGCAAAACAGCAGCTAAAATAAAAGTACTGAAATGTCATTTGTCAAGCTATGCAACTACTTAAAACAATCATCTGTGTAATATACCGTCAGGTGTAAAGTATGCATTCACCTCAGAAACAAAAAAAAGAAAATAAAAAAATCGGAGCTTTCTGGTGGTTACCAAGCAACCAAGAGCAGAAAAAATATGAAGCTTTCAAAATAGAAATGCAAACCAAAGCTGAAATTAATTATTTAAAAGTCAATCCAGCTGGTTTATCAACCACTCTCTGAAAGCCTTTCTTATAAAAGCTCTTGTTTAACCTCTGACCTCTTACAAATAAACAAAAGGCAAATTTTTTTTTACATAGACACCTTCCACAGCATATATTCTGAAGGTCTCCCACTACTCCAAAAGCAGATTTACTACTCTCTGGTGAAATCTAGCAATATTTCATTAACTTAAATATTTACCAAGTTCTCTTCAAGGAAAAGGTAAACTTTCCTTTATAAGTAGCTATTAAAATAATACCCCAAAGATATAATATTTTACTGTTTTATATTTCAGGTTAATTAACATCCAATGAGTTGGCATAATAAATGAGGGAAGGCACAAACTGTACAGTTGTACAAGTTGTTAAACATCAATGTTCTAGTAAAACAGCTAATTCCAGAAACCTTACAGGATAAAGATCATAAAAAAGCTCTTCATGACCCCGCATATCTGAAAAGATGCACAGATGCTTGGTTCATTAGTTTATCAGCAACTGTGTATCTGTTTGCTCAACTCCAGGACTTTCTCCCACTGCTTTAGAACATAAGCAATAAAAGGTATCTCTTCAGTCACCTTAATGATTCCTTCATTAGAAGGAAACACTGAATCGCACTGTAGATTCTCATTATCAAAGGAAAAAAAAACCCACCAAACCAAACAATTCTGTGATTCAGATTCCAACCTAGGCTCACTGGTGAGCTACAAAGGAACACCTAATCCAGTAAAATGTCCTGAGCTATATGCCTAATCAGAGACCCAGCTTCAGATGGCCAATCCAGATCTTTACACATGCACCCAGTCTTAAACACTCCTGGTTTCTTCACACTCATTGGTGATTTGCTTGATATTAGATCAATTAAAAGCCAAAAAATTGAAAACACGGTTCACTTTTCAAAATAGCCAACCAACTGATCATATTATTTTACATTTACCTAATTCCTCCTCCTAAATTACACCCCCACTACTACAGGTATCCCCACACATCTTTTTCCTTGTTTGTCCTCAACTACAGCTTAGCACACTTAGTAGCAAGACCACAACTGGAAGAATCACACATACATAAAACCTGCCAGCACGTCCGGTTTTCTCACAATTGCATTCTACTTCTGCAGGAATACACTTCTAAACTGGTGTCTAACTCCACCACTTGAGAGACCTGCAAATATCTGAAATATTTACAACAGAGAGGTACTGCAGGGTGGGGTTCAGGTAGAAATTGCAGCTTTCTGCCTCATTTTTTAAAAATGCAATCGCTAGTAATCCATCAGTTGGAAATATTTCCATAATTGTGTAAAACCTGCTGTATGTGGGTAAAAAACACTGTTATTTCAAATACTACTGCACAAGAAATAGTGCTTTTGACTATATATGTACAGTCTCCATGGTCTGTATTATTTTTATTTGACTCACAGACACCTCATGAGAACAAAATCACATAAAATTTAGAACCATAAAAGCCATTGTGTGACTGGAACTACATCCAGACTGCAAACATTGATTCATATAGAGTCCCTGTTTTTTCTCTGAAAATAACATGCATAAGTATTGAGCCATTTGCTTTTATCTACTTCCATCAAAATCTCAGTAATTTTTAATGAGGTTTCGAATTTTTAGATTTCTATGGCTCCTGCTTTCAGGATGTTCTCATCCGGACTGAGTCATATCCCCATGCCTATATTTTTTTCATTTTTAAAGACAAGACCATAGCATTCAGACCACCACCAGGAACCCACAGTTTCAGAGTCACCTCTCCAATGACTACACATAATTTCTTATTTCAACTCCTGTCTTACAGTCAACGAAAACCATAAGTTAAGAGGAAACTTAAGAACACTGGGTTTTGTGTGTGTCCTTTCTGAACAAGCCCTCTTGTAATCACAGAGAGTTTTCAAGCAGCTACATTATCAATCTGAATTAAAAAAATAAAACGCCTTAGGGAAAGGCTCCCTCTTTGTGCAAGGCAAAGCACAATAAGAGCCTTCTAAATGTCAGCTGACAAAACTGAAAAAGAAGACGCAGCAGTTAAATCCTGAAAAGTTAAAATAGCTCTCCTCTAAAAATGTAAGCCATGAAACGAACGGTCCAGCCCCGGTGAGGGGCTCCCTGTGCAGACTGAGCAACAGACAAAATACCTTCAGGCAGCAACCAGGGGGTCCACACACCCATAGCAGGCTGTGAGGCAAGCGCTTGCCTCCACCTCCATTTTCACTTTCCACCCAGAACTCATCCTCCTCTGATTCCAAGAAGCTCCCTTGGTATTGGCATGACGAACAGACACCTTCTCAGCTGGGTAACATCTCACAGTCTGCCAAGCTAAGCCTTCATACCCCAGAGTTAGAAATATTGCACCACCACAGCCACATCCTGCTCCTTGCACCCTAACATTAGCTCTTTTCCACACATCTCTCCAGTGGGGTCAGGAATCACAGAATCAACTAGGTTGGAAACTCTTGAGATCATTGAGTCTAACCTACGATCAAACACCACCCTGTCACCTAGAGTATATCCAGTCTTTTCTTAAACACTTCTAGGGACAGTGACTCCACCACCTCCCTGGGCAGCCCATTCCAATGGCTAATCACCCTTTCTGTGAAGAAATTCCTCCTGGTATCCAACCTAAACATCCCCTGGTGCAGCTTTAGGCTAGGTCCTCTTGTCCTGTCACTTGTTGCCTGGGAGAAGAGCCCGATCCCCACCTGGCTACAACCTCCCTTCAGGTATTTGTAGAGAGCGATAAGGTCACCCCTGAGCCTCCCCCAGGCTAAACACCCCCAGCTCCTCCTCACAGGACATGCGCTCCAGACCCTTCACCGGGAAGAGGTAGCCTGAGGACGGGGGGCGGGGGAGGGGAGGAGGAGGGATGAGGGACACAAAAAAACCACATACACAGAGATATAAAAGGAACGAGCAAAGGAACAAGCAACCCACACGCTGCTGCAGTTGCAGCAGCCTTCTCTTCCTCCTCCTCCTCCTCCTCCTCCCCGGCGGCGCCCCGCCGTGCCCGGGCCATGAGGGGACGCCGCCCCGCCGGCAGAGCCGCCCTTCCCTCCCTGCCTCCCTTCCCTGCCTCCCTCCCGCCGGGACGGCCGCTAACGGCGCCCCCGCCCCGCCCAACGCACCCCGCGGCACCGCCCGGCGGAGCCCCACGCGCGACCGGGACCGGGTCATGGACACTGGGAACCGCGGAGCATGGCCGTGGCTTCTTCCTCCTCCTCCTCCTCCTCCTCCCCGCCGCCGCCTCCCACAATGCACCCTGGGCGCTCCCCCGCGAAAGCCACTTCCTCGCCCGAAAGCCGCCCCGCCGCTCCCCCCCCCCCCGTCCCCACTCACATCCGTCGATATCCTCCTGCAGGTCCTCCTGGAGCAGCGACAGATCTGCGATGGGGGAGACACACACACACACACACGCACACCATGTGCCAAACGCGCCCGCCGACAGCCCCGCTGCCACCCGTGACACAACCCCGCCCGCGGGCTGCGCCCCCCGGACCCCACCCGACCCCACCCCACCCCGCAGACCCCCGCGCTCCGAGCCCGGACAGCGGCTGGAAGCGCTCCCGAAGCCGGGGCGGGAGAGAGGAGGAGGAGGAGGGGGGATAGAGGAGGGAGGGCTGGCGCCTCGCCGGGGAGGCGGCGTGTGCGGGGAGGGGGGGAGGGGGGCGATGCCTACCCGCCATCTTGCTGCTGCAGCCCCCGCGGGGCGCCCGGCTACATCCAGCCCGCGGCCCGCGCTGGGAGCGGCGGTGGGAGAGGGCGGGCACCCGTGCTGCCCAGGCCCCGGGCCCGGCGGCGCCTCTCCGCGTCCCCGGGAGAGCCGCGCAGGGAGGGAGGGAGGAGGGAGGAGGGAGGAGGGAGCGAGCGGGCGGAGGAAGGCGGGAGGAGGGGTCTGGGCCGGACACGCTGCCCCCGCCTCCGCCCGGCGGAGCCGTTCTCGCTCGGCCGCCGCTCGCTCGCTCGCACAGGCGGCCGCCCCTCCACGCCCCGCGCTCTGACTCACGCCCGGAGCCGCCCGGGCTGGCCCTGGGGCCAGAGAGCGCCCGGGCTCGGCCGCACGGCCCGGCCCGCTCACCTGGGCTCGCCGCTCCCCTCCCCGCCACCGCCGCCATCTCGGGGCTCGGGCTCCTGCTGCCGCCCGCCGCGGGGCTGGGGCGAGGCCGCGGAGCTTCCCCGGCCCTGAAATTCGGGTGCGGTGGGGTCAGCTGCAGGAAGGGCCTCGAAGGCGCTCCTCGCCTTGGTCAGCTTGAGGTCGCTTCCAGAGAGAAGGGGTCTCGTCGTGGAGGCAGCGGGGCCGCAGAAGTCCCTGCCGCCGCCGCCGTCGTGGGGTTACCCGGGGAGAAGGATCCCCTGACCTACTAGCGAGCAGCTCTGCTGAGAAGGGTCTGGTAGCCTCGGTGGATGGCAAGTTGACCCTGAGCCGGCAGTGTGCCCTTGCGGCGAGGAGGGCAAATGGTAACGTGGGGAAGAGTGTGGCCAGCAGGTCGAGGCTGGTGACCCTCCTGCTATACTGGGCCCTAGTGAGGCCGCATCTGGGGAACTGTGTCCAGTTCTGGGCAAGAAAGACAAGGGGACAGTCTAGCACAGGGCTACAAAGGTGATTAGAGGTCTGGAGCATCTCTTATGAGGAGAGATGGTGGGAGCTGGGCCTGTTTAGTCTAAAGAGGGCATCTCATTAAAGCGTATAAATCTTTCAAAGGCAGGTATGGAGAAATGCTGGAGTCTTTTCAGTGGTACCCAAGAATCAATTGCCATAAACTAAAACACAAGAAGTTTCACCTTAACACAAAGAAGAACTTGTTTACGTTGAAGGTGGCAGAGCATTGGAAGAGGCTGCCCACAGAGGTTGTGGAGTTTCCCTCTCTGGAGACATTAAAAACCCACCTGGACACGTTCCTGTGTAACCTGCTCTAGGTGACCTTGCCTTGGCAGGGGGGTTGGACCAGATGATCTCCAGAGGTCCCTTCCAAACCTAACAATTCTGTGATTCTGTGACAGATGTCAGTGTCACCACCACACAGCCCACGAGCATCCTCTTCATGTGAACCATCAAGTTTCTGCAGCTGGGATCCTGTGGCTCAAACACATGGAATGTTCTCCCACTGCACCGCTGTGCCTTCTGACTTCTGCTTTAAAAATAAAAAATTTAGTCATATGTACACAGAAAGTTACCCATCATTTTTACTTTTTTTGGCTGTACCTTTTGGTCACTGCTGGTGGTTCTCATTTTAATCGTTCTGATAGATTTTTTTTTTCCTCTGTAGATTGGAAGATAAAAGTGTTGAATAAATGCTCTATTTAGTTAATAACCAGAGCACTTGATAAAGGACAGGGCCTGGTACTGGTGCTACTTGGGAGTCTTACCTGTGTCTTCCACAGTCTTGTCTTAAGTCTCGATGATAACTGATGATGTTAATACACAGAAAAGCAAAATAAATTATTTTTGGTTTTCAAAAAGGGGTGCAATTTCATTAGCTCTGTTTTTATCTGATTCTTTGACAGCATGTCTTGTAAGTTGCTTTATAACATCAATTTTTTTTTTATTTGGTAAGCTTGACAAAGATTACATCTCTGTAGCCATTCATTCTCTATGCCGTGGTGGATGAAAATGTGTAATCTTCTTTTAAAATGCATACAGCCTTTTCTTTACAATCCTGCAGAACAAATTCTGCCCTATTTCACACCTGTTCAGTCTTTAGATTAGTCACTGGGGCCTACTGGATCCTGATTATTTAACATTTGCTTTTGTTCAGATATATAAGCTCAAAATCTTAGTAAATCAAGTAAATTCACCATGACTAAGTTACATGAACCGTGCTATTCCCTGCCACTATAATTTAAGAAGAGATTCTGGGAAAATATTTGACATCACAAATCTCTGGCAATGCTGGATGTAATAGCAATAGACATAGAACAGGAAAATTAAGCATACTTGGAGATCCCATTTTATTATCTTTATATCCACAAGTTATTTTCAAGAAGTTTTCTCTCATCTTCTCTGCATTGTTCACCACAATCGGGGCCCGGTTTCGATTCCTCTGAGTTCAGTAGAAATGAATATAAAAATTTGTCACTGCTAAGATGTGATGTGCTTCATTTTACTGAAAGAATCAAGGGGTTTGGTTCCGTTTTCCAGCTCTTTGGGAACAGACACTTATTGTCACTAACTGTAGACTGCTGTGGTCTGGAAGCATCAAAGCTACCTGGAGCATTATTATTATCATCATCACCATCATGAGAAATAGAACTTAATGAGATACATCTATGAAATTGGCGTTTATAATTAACAGAATTACTGCTCTTTAAAGTGCATTAATACTGTTAATTATCATTCATTAATCATTGGCCCATATGTAATGGTCCATAGAGTATTTAGGAATTTTTTTTTTATTTCTACCTACATTTAAAAACAAGGAGTATAATTTATGTAATAAAGCAACGGCAATTGCAAGCAGTCATACTTAGCATAAGTTCATATAAATTAATTCTGGATCTTCCTATGTGCATGTGACCTTAAGAGGTGGTTAGTTCTTTCTCAGTAGGCAGGACCGTGTGGTATTTAAATAGCACAGATAACCAGGGTCAGTGTGCTACAAATTATAATTGTTCAGGAATTGCAATTTTTTTTGGTGCTATACGTTACCCATAGAACATCAGACTTTGTTGCTCAGGCACAGTTGGTTCCAGCCCCATCGCCAGCAACCTGCAGGAAAGACCTCCTCCTCTGTGAGTAGAAACTGTGGCAAAACCTTTGGCTCATACAGTGACACACGCAAGGTGGGGGGGAAATAATTTAAAAAAAAAAAAGAAAAAAATTGGCTTAATGCCAACACACAATGCAAAATCCCACTTAATGACTAAGTGAGCAGGTATTTCTAAACTTCTCAGACTCAATGAATCCCGAGGTGCTCCTTGGGAGCCTGCTGCAAAGTTCAGGTCGATGGTAAGCTTTGCTGCCACTGGTCACAAACAAGCCAGGCAGAGACCTTGTAAGCGTAGGACAGATGCTGACTCTTCCAGATGAACTGCTGTTCTAAAACAGCACACTTAATTATGGAAGAAAATTTTCCTAGCAGGCTTGTTTTATTAGACGAGATGTGTTAAGGAGCAAGTAATATAACACCTGCCAAAACGTTCTAGCAGATTTTGTGCTGGACTTCTCGTAGTCAGTTTAAGTACCCTTACAGGCACTGGGAAGTAAAAAACTGAAGACTGGATAAACTTACATTCTCACACTCTATCTCAAGGAAAAAAACACACTACAAAGGGTGGAGGCCAAGGCTATGGATAGGAGGACATAAATGGAAGACTTGGCAAGGTCCTTTGCATGTGATAAAAGACACCTGCGTTGCTATCTACATGATGTATCTCAAAGTAGTCCATAGCAATCAGCAAGACATTGTAATATTTACATAAAGTACTACTTAAATCCTTTCAAACTTGCGTGTTAGACACGAGATACCCAACATCCACCTAGACGTATTTGCAACATGTTATTCTGTAGTTTGACTGGTGACATTTCTTCCATCAAAATTGCTCTAGGTATAAGGATCTCGGGCTCAAAAACACTGCTGCACCCAGAACTCACCCATGTTATTGTATTTATTATCTAGCATATTTATTATCTATTTTTGCTCATTTGTTGTGAAGAAGCAAGTCTGATCAGATAACTATGTCAGCTTTCAATGTCCACATATTAACAAGCTTTACGTTTCTCCCAGGCTACCTCTGTGTGTGGGAAGAGCTTCCCATAAATATCTGTGCAGCCATCTCGCTCTCCTCCTTCGTATTCCTGCGCAAAACTCCCTTTTCCTGTAAAGCCTACCAAAAAACATATCAGGGTTAGACTGCTGGTGCACCGAGGCAACTGCTTATCCTCTTGAGGAATACTGACTCACAGTTTTCTTGTCCACCCCCAGGATTCTGTCTGCACGCATAAGTTGTCCTTTATGGTTGAACTATTCGCTCTCTACTTTTCAGACCATCTTTCTCTTCTTTGCAGAGTGCTTAACCAAAATTGGCCAATAACTAAATAAACAGATTAAGATACATATACACACATAAGCACACATGAACCTATAATATGAATGGATACATATGAAAAATCAGTGGCTAAAGCCTAGGATTTGCAGTCAATTTGCATTTGAAAATATAGTTAAGAAAATATAATAAAGCATTTCTGCTCAAAAGAGCTGTTCATAAAATGTTTCCTTTCTTCTCCTTTTCCTTCCTTCTCTCCTTCCCTTCCCTACTCCTCTTCTTTTTTCCCTCTCCAATAAAAATACTGGAGACTTTTTTTCATACATCCCTTATGGTTGCAAAAGTTTGTGACTCTGCAACAGTCAGTTTTATGTAATTTTTCCTCTTTCCTGGGTAAGAGGTTGAGCTGGTGACTACTGGCACTTAATATCAGAGTCCAACTACCACTGCTCCTAGTGAAGGCCTTGCAGAAGGATTATAAACACACAGTATACTAACTAAATTAACACCTAAATTTGCTGACAAAGAGCTTGGTTAATATAAAGTTAAGTTTGCCTTGTGGATTCCTCATGTCATTCCTGGTCAGCAACAAATACCGTGGCATGTTCAAGTGATGCTCAAACCTCTAAAAACTAGGAAAAGCCCTCCTGAAGTACATCCTAGTGCAGCATTAAGGCTGCACCTGGAGGTCCCAGTGGCTCTTGGCATTAATTTGCAAGCAATGGCATGAAGATGGTAATGTGTGTGAAAAATTAAGAGAGGCATGTAAATCAGGAGACAAATCCTGATGGCCTCATGTTTCAAGGAAGACCATTAGCTGTGGCGATATCCAGCTCCTTTGGCTATAGACCTGTCATCTCAATAGCAGTCAAGTGAAAGTCTGTGTCTGATCCTGTAAGTGCTCAAGCTCACTGTGGAAAAGCACAAAGAATTACTGCATCAGAGGCTGTTTCAAAGAGCTGGGTCTCAGTGTTTGAGTGCAGCATTTGTACATCATTCCTCATTTAGTAGCACTCACCTGGACACAGGTTTTCCTTTAAGAGCACTGTTCTTCAGCTCTGGGATGTTCTGCTTCAGGAATCATGTGTCATGCATATGTATGTTACAGGAAGTCTGAATCACTGATCAAACAAGGCAGAGCTCAGGTTGTACCACTGCATTTTAGCTCTGGATTTCCTGGTTCTCAGAGATCTGTGTCTCACTGACATACTGGAAGGGAACAAGAATGGGCAACCAGAAACTGAATATTCTCCTCATTGAATTGTCTGGTTTTGTTTTTTGTAGGGTTTTTTTTGTGTGTGTGTTTTTTTTTTTGTTTGGGTTTTTTTTCTGTTTGGGTTTTTTTTTCTGTTTGGTTTTTTTGGTTTTTTTTTTTTGTTGTTGTTGGATGTGTGGGGGAGTGTTGTTTATTTGTTTGTGGGGTTTTTGGGTTTGTTTTATTTGTTTTGATAGGACAAAAAAAATCTGCATCTTGGCTATTTCAAGACATTGCAGCAACGACATAGATGTGTAGGTGGGATACTACTGTAGTGGATACATTTATCCCCGACCCTTCATCCTAGATCTCCAAATCATTTTGAAAGGAAATGTGTGTCATTATTCTTGTCTCACAGATAGACAAACAGAGAACAAAAGAAGCAAAGTGACGTGCCTGATACAGCTTGAGGCCTGAGATAGAAACCAGTGCATAAAATAAAAGACGCATAAAAAAGTCTTCTGCGCTGTTTTTCGCTATCTGATGCCATTACATATATGAGAGGTAGCAATCTAATGCCTGGTTCCTAATGTGCCAGCTCTGAGTTGTATGCCAGGCCAGACCCTGCCTCCCTGTTAGATTCGCCCCTGAGCCAGCCAGGCTTTCCAGCCTTTCCTCAACCCACACAGTCTCCCTTCCCCACCTAACTAGTCCCTACCTGGAAACGCCTAACCTGACTTTCAGATTAATATATTTGCATTTATTCACTGCTTTGCTTCCTGTTCTACTGAGTTTAAATTTGCATCTCTTTAGATCTACTTAGATATTGTCATATATAAGCTGATAGCTCACGCTCTTCTGAATCAGAGATGAGTTACTGAGATCCCAGAACATATCTCAAAGGGGCAAACGTGACTGATTTATCACTACCCCCAAACCTGGCTCCTTTTGGCAGCTGTCCTCCAACATCAGTTTCACACCCCTCCAACTGGTCCCTTCCCATGATCCTTTCTCTTCTTACTTATGCACCAGCTCTCTCCACTCTTCTCCATTCCAAACTCCTCTCAGCAAGCTGCTGTGTACAGCACTGTTCATTCTGTTTTTGTTGACAGTTTTTGAGTCTTCTTGCTGTTTTTCTTACACTCACATTGCATTTTTCCGAAGTAAAATAGAAACAAAACAGAAATCCTGGCAGAACGGGAGTCTGGCACCCTCTCTGCAGACCTTTGTCAGATTTTGACTGGACTTAGGTCAGATTCCAGAGTGGCACTCTTTCATAACCCACATGAATACTAGCTGGCTGGAAGTCTTGGCACCCTATCCAGCCAACAACGGTGTAATCCATTTAGTCAGGGAGAATTGGGTACGTGCCTATGCAGGCAGCCAAGCTCTTCTTTTTTTTGCTGATGTGTAGGGTGGTAGGTACCAGTGGGATGCATGTCAGGAGAATGACTGCTTTGGGGCACGGCTTGTTATCCTGGTCTGTGCAATTGCTCGGACCTGACAATCCTTAAAAATGTGAGGGCTGGAGAAGTCAAGAGGTTACTTCCTGAGAACCCTTTGTTTAGATAACCCTGGCTCCTGCAGGAAGCACACTGAATTTCAGGGTCAGTTACACACGTGTATTTTAGACCTCTGGAGAAGGCAGCCTTCAGATGCGCGTGTTTGTACAGTCTTTTGAGGGCAGATGTGAAGTCATTCTGCTTGTGCTCCAACTCCATCAGCAACTGTGTAATTACACTTCATGTAGTATTGAGCCCAGACACAGGTATGGACAAACAGTGGCACAACATTTAGAAACTAGTCAAATACATGCAAAACATAACAGAGGTCCATTCACTGAAGAAATAACTGAAATTGTTGTTCCTCTCCAAGTGGAGGCTGAGAATATTCTAAAAGACTCAGTTTTTATCTTACTTAACAGTGTTAGAAAAGGATATACAGACTATGAGCAAGGATTATATAACAGAGGAAACAACCACCAAAAAGCTACCCAAAATAAGGAGAACAACTGAATGATGCTTCTTGACATATGCCAGTTCCTACACAGAACTTTTCAGCTATTGAGCTGGGAGGGAATCCAAAGAATTGTTTTATCTGAGATAAATGTACACAAAACTAGAGTGGATACAAATAAGATAAAAACCCTTGTATAATCTCTGAGGAAGATGGTGCTACAGTATGAGTGAAGAAATCTGACAATATACAGGTTCATATGGTTTGTAATAGCAAGTACCAAAAGTTTAAAGAGCTGTCTGGTCCAAAAATAGCTCCTTTGTTTAATTAAATTACATAAGACGTGAAAGGGTAATTACAGTCCTAAAGCAGCTCCTGGGTAGGCTGATTTTCTCAATAATTTCCAAATCAACTTTGCTCACTTGATATATAAACAATTATTTCCTTCTTTTTTTTTTTACCACTATATAGGGCTTGAACCCCTTGGGTACCTGGTTGTGGTACAAATGTAAGCTTATTTTTCAAATGTGGGAACAGTTAAAGGGTTTCAGGTATATTAAGAAGCTTTACATTATGCATTTCAAATTCTTCTTGGATTCAAGCACTGGCAACATTTCAGGCTCCAAGTTTCTGTTTAAAATGAAATTTAATGTACATACACTATAGTATTGCCAGTAATATCTTGAACTGTGTGTGTTTTATTGGGTGATTCATAAAAAAAAGACAGACAAAGTATGCACAGTGGTATTGGAATGTGAGTGGGATCAAAGTACTGATTTAGTGGAATATGTTTGTCAAGCAGAGCATACAGGAAATCTTTCTGAATGAAGATGGATTTAGCCCATGAGAACCCCAGTATATTTCCAAGTGTCATTTCTTCCAGTGAACCCAGCAAAAATATCAAAGTAAAATGAGAAAGCTGCCTCACTCATCCTCAGATATTCCATTGGCAATGAGACTACAGTTAGACTTGTTGGAAGTAAAGGGCAAGAAAACTACTAAAATTAATAAAAATAACAGTGATTTAAAGGGGCACTATTCACAGTTCCCACACAGAAGAAAATTCTCTCTGTTCTATAACCAAGTGGTTGCAACATTTTTATTTAAATACAGTTCTGCTATTAATTGATTATCCATGAGCCTACTGAGCTGGGTCTGTTGTGATTGTACATTTGCATGCATGTACTTCGCTCTCTCTGCACTCTTCCTCTTCACTTCTCTTTCCAGGCAGCATTTTGAAAACCACAGTGTTGGTTTTGTTTCTGAGACTAAGGAGCCACTCCTTGAGAACAAGGAGCTCTAACACTGGGAAACTGAGCTCTACGTAGAAAGCTTCTCACTGGTATGAGTGATAATGTTGTCCTGAGTTCCATCACTAAAAAGCAAGCTGTTACCTTTATAAAATATCTCTTTAAATACATTATGCTTAATTTCTCTTTGACTGCTGATCAGGGATTATGTCTCTCTTTTTTATTACACATTGCTTGCTAAACAGGAGGAACAGAATCGTTTGCCTTTATCCCTGCTTTCTCCACTTAGACACACTCGGAGAGCATAACCGCCGTGGAAGTCCGCCCGTGCTTTCCTACAGCCCCACTGGGCTGAGGGATGTTGTAGTCTGATCAGCAGAACAACTCCACTTCCATGCGCACCCACAGGATACCATGGCATGTGCAGTACCATGCAATGAACACGCTTGGAACACCAGGAAGCCAGAGGGCACAGGCTTTTTCGTGGTTTTAACAGTACCAGTGCCATCTTTCCCTGCCTCAGTATGGTCCAGTGCATAAATTGTGTTAGTACAGTGGTCCTAACTGCTTCCCTGGCAAAATCCATGAATTTGTAAGGTAGGACAGCTTACTGAAATAAAAGGAAAACTAACAAAAGGAAGGCTGTGGATACCCTATTTTATGAGAAAGAGTTATTTGAAGGAGAAGGAGCTTGAAAGACTCACGTTCCTACAAAATGGGCAGAATGTGATAAGGTGAACAGCTCCTGCTAACAGAAGCTAAAAGATAGACTCTAGGTCTGCCCCTAGTGCTGGAAAGGATTCAGCACAGGAATCAGTGCAGATATAATGTTTTCAGAGGGCTTTCTACCTTTGACTTTGAAGGGCAGTCTGTTGTTTTTTGAAGACCTGTATATAGAGAGTTAATATTCCAAAGATGCTATTTAGTTCTCAAAATTGTCTAACAACTGTGTTTTTTTAAGAGTATGAATGCTATTAACCCATAGGTTAATGGATTAGTTTTAAATAATATATTACCTCCTTTCCCTCAAATGCACTTTAAGATTTATATTAGATTAAATATACAGGGATGGCTTTAGTTTGTAATTTGCCTCAGTGAGAAATAGATGAAATAGAAGGCTGCTCTTGCTGTGCTGCCTTTCACCTTCCCCTGAAAAGTTAATCTGTACAGTTCTCAAAATTGCCTTGGAACAAAACTTCAAGATGTTGAGAACTTCAGAATACAGGAAAAATTCCTTCACTTGGAAAGCTCTAGCTTTATATGTTAATTATCTCATGATACCTTTGGGTAAGCAAACAGAAAAGCATGCAATGTACAGCATGCCAGTGCAAGTTAGAGGAGAGATAGTGAAAATTTGGCTTATCTTGAAAAAAGAAGCTGTAGAGTGATTTTGTTGCTTTGATCTGGAGACAGATATTTCATAAAGATGAGAGCTGGGAGCAGTATGTCTTGCTTTAAGATTCTTATCCTCCAAAATCTCTGCATCCTTTTTTCTTCCACATGTAGCTCCTGAGAGGCCACTAACACAGCATATGTGCATTGAGCCTGATTACTTGCCTATTTTACTTCTTCCTTTGGACTAGATAAGCAAACCAAGCAGCCCTCAGTTTGAGCTTATTTTTTGGGTGACAAGTCCAAGAATAGGTGTATAACAGGTGTCCTCCTCAGAGAGATGTTTATGTCCTCACTCCTGTGCTGGAATAAATAAGACATTATGAACTTGCTGTTGCTATGGGACAATATACTCAGCTCTGCATCTGGATAGAAGTCTTTGAACTCCCACTGTATAGTTAACCTTCCCCTACTGTAGGATAAAGCCAGATGGCAGTTCAATATTTTCCCCATCATCTGTAAAAATCGTTAGGGACACAGCTCCCCAAATCCTCTCTTACTTCCAGTGGTCTGATTTCTTTATTTTCCAAGCTTCTGTCTGTTCTGCAGTCACAAGCAATTGCTATGGTCTAGGTCATCCAGATGCCCAAGTGCTTCCATTCTCTGTGTAGGAGCCAAAGGGGATATTCCCACCAAGGTGCAGATCATTTGAGCTTTTTTTGGAAAAGAAATTACAGTCAAGACACATAATCCAGAAGTTCAGTCAACAATAGTAGCTCACATAAAGTCCAAATTGTTCACAGGCTAAGCTCCTCCCTTGCCAATGACTGCACGAACCCCTGGACCAGAGGGCTGGGGACTACATTGCCATTCCAGCCACCTGTCTTACTGAAAGGAATTATTTGGCTTCAGCAGGGCTATCTCAAATGCACACTTCAACCATGAACTCAAAGAGTTCAACCATGAGAATTTTTTTTTTATATGTTCTAAGACCAAAATAAGACTTCTGACCCTTTCTGGGTTTTGACCAAATTATATTTTATCTCTGCCAGAGAGTAAGTTTTAATTATTTTCTAATCCATTTTATCACTTTCTTGATATTATTAGAAAGATTATGACTGTGGTAACTTTTCTCTAAGCCTGTCCTACAGATAGATCTTCACTTTGCTGACTCCATCCACAACTCATTACTTTATTAGTATGTTTATTCTCATCTGTTCTTAAAACTTTTCTAGCTGTGAAGCTGAGAGAGATGATTTCATGATCTATGTGCAGTGAAGGTATGTCTGCATACCCTTAGAGTGCACACCTAGTATAGAACTTTCCTTGGCATTTAATTGCCCTAAAAATAACATTTAGAGCCTCCTAGTGTATTTCAGGATCTTTGGACCTGATACACCTATCAGTGTTCCATCATCTTTTAGAAAAGCCCACAAAAATGATTGAAGGGAAGGGTAAAATATCTGGACTGATAAAATAGGTTGCACTGTGCATATTTCCAGTTTCTGCTCCTCAAGATAATTTCTTAGCTATTAGTTATGTGAGGGTAATCACCATTTCTTGGTGCAGTTAAGGTCCTGGCAAGTTATCGCTTATTTGATGAGATTACTATATTATTACTCCTCATTAGAAAATTAAAGATGTTGATCAAGTAGTGCATTCCTTTCCCCTTGTAAAATAGCTTATTAATATATATTAAAAAAAATTACAAAACAAAGCATACAGACTTCTTGTTTATTTTTAAGTTTGAGCAAACTCGGATCATGTGTGTTGGATGCAAATTCTGAGGTCCATAGACAGTCAGTACTACCACTGATGTACAAGGAAATTTGAATAAATGTTAAACACAGATTTGTCCTGAAAAGAAAAATGCAGTCATCATTAACAGCAATAATTATAAATTGTGTGGTCAAAACTTTGCAAAACTGCAGGGGTTTTTAAGGGTTTATTTATCCTCAAAAAGGACATAGACCCAAAAGGGGATTTGGAGTTTACATCCAACATCCTCCGCATTTCAGGACTGTTTAGACTGGTGATGGGATGAGGGGAGCTCACACTCCCAAACTCAGACTTAAAACTCTTTCCAGCACACAAAATGTTATTCAGAGCAGAAACAAAACAAAAGCAACCAAACAAACAAAGGCTTAGGAACTCTGTGCTGTAGGTTTTTTGGATTGATGAGAATTTCTTCATCAGATTTTTCTCCCTTTGAAATTCCTTTCTCATATTGTTTTCCTGGTTTCTGTTGGAAGTGCAAAGATCCCTCTCACTATTAAATCTAAACAAAGGAATCAACTTTAGTCCGTAATACTAGAGACTAAGGCAAAAAGACTTTATTTAATAAGTCTTCTCAGTTATCACCCAGCTTACAACTTTTAAAATTTTAATTTCTCCTTTGCAGTTGCCTCATAACTGTTTATAATGAACACCAAGTTCCACTGATGGAGACAAAAAGATAGGAATGACACTACAAGCTGGCTACAGATACCCTTCTCAACACCTAAAACTACTGTGAGGTTGGGATGGATAGATGTATTTTCATTCAAAAATTTTCACTTGAGCCTTGTTTGGAAGATTCCTGTTTGGGTCTTATGTAAGCAGAGGAAGCACCTATCAATGTGAATTCACTGCCTGTGGATTTAATGAGAAAAGTCAATGTGAAGTTCAAACCTTCTCTAGCTGGCAGCACACACACACTGGGCATGTTTTAGATAAACCTGGTGCTCACTTGGCAGGACAAATTTCTGAGAGTATAAGAGCCCTGTTATCTCTCCTTGGCAATATGCACAATAGGAGCCTGCTTGCTTGACAATAAAACATTGGCCTTAATATAAAACCCCTTTCATAGTTCACAAGGCTAAGCTTAATTAAAAGGAGAATTGTGGATGCTCTCCTTTCATTTGGTAGTAAACACAGGCTCCTTCACCCCATACAAAGCTAATGGTGGTAAACCAGATACTACACTACTCTGTATGAGAATGGTGTACTGTGAAATATACTGCTAGAAGGAAACAGCATTACTATTCAGTAAATTGAGTTGTAATTTATGAGAACCTCACTGGGCTGCTCCTGCAGTGAACTGGAAGGCAAGAAGGTATCACTGTCCTGCTGCTAAGACTCCCTGAATTTTGAAGTACGGATGGCTAGTTATCGCTCCAATCAGACAACATATAGTTTGGTGAAGCTGATCTTTACTTTCTCTTTTCAAGCAGCAAGTAACAGGTATCCCCTATACCAGAAGTATGAAAAGAATGGAGCCACCTAGTGTCAGTGCCACCAAAAGTAAACTGAGACAATTCTTGTCATTTCTGTGGACTCACTCATAAAAATCATCATTCTGTCTTTTCAAACTGTCCTCAAAATTGGCAGCCCAAAGTGACGACTGGTAAAATGGAACAAGTTACGATAGCCATGGACACAACCAAATTGCAACTTTGAATGCCCCCAGCGGGCCCCGTTTTGAACTGCACCTTGGTGCATGAAATCAGGGCAACCCTTTGTCTGGATTGGAGTTTACACTGCAAACACCTGCATGCTCAGGCATATTTCTCTATGGAATGATACATGAGAATGGACTCATGCAGCCTTGTGGGCTCACATTTTTGTTTTCATAAGGCTCATGCGGAAAATGAGTTTGATAATAAGATATGGAGCTTTCATCAGGAACTGTTTGTATGAATTCATCCTGTATAAGCTGGATGGATTTTGCTAGGCTAAGTGATTTCATAGTGATTTCAATCTCAGAGAAAGAGCTCTAACTTGATTCATTTGTGACACATGAGGCCTGGTGTCCAGCCTCAGCAGTTGGTGTTGACTGGCTGTTATGGTTTAACCCCAGCCAGCAGCCAAGCCCCACACAGCCACTCGCTCACTTGCCATCAGCAGGATCGGCAAGAGAATTGGAAGGGTAAAAGCTAGAGAACTGAAGGGTTGAGATAAAGACAGTTTAATAGGGAATGCAAAAGTCACGCGTGCAAGGAAAACAAACCAAGGAATTAATTCAGCACCTTCCATGGGCAGGCAGGTGTTCAGCCATCCTGGAGATCCAGGAGAGCAGGGCCCCATCACACATAACAGTTACTTGAAAAGACAAACACCATCACTCTAAACATCACCCCTTTCTTCCCCCCACCTTATATACCAAACGTGACCTTATATGGGATGGAATATCCCTTTGGTCAATTGGTGTCAGCTGTGCCAGCTGTGTTTCCTCCCAGTTTCCTACCTGCTCCCAGTCTCCTTGCCAGTGGAGGCCAGAAAAGGCCTTGGCTCTGTATAAGCATTGCTCAGCAAAACCAAAAACCTCTCTATAATATCAACCCTGTGTTCAGCACAAATCCAAAACGTAGCCCCATACTAGCCACTGTGAAGAAAATTAACTCTGTCCCAGCCATAAACAGCACACTGGCAAATTTACTTAGTGACACAGACAAATAATCTATTGGATCACCAAGTCTTGACTTCTGTTTTTTCATGTCATCTCAGAAATTTCTTTATATATATACAAAGCTCCACTTTCAAATTAGTTTGCTTTTCATTTATTGCTCTGACTGAATGTCCCAAAGCCTTAGGAAGCCCTACTCCTAAACTCCAGACTAAATCCATGTGAAGCCACTTTATGTCTATTTTTTAATTGACCCAATATTTTGCTTTAGCTAGTCTTGTCCTTTCTTGGTGCTTAATTTGCTACAGCATTTGTAGTGTCGTCAAGATGTACCTCAGCTTCTGTTTTTCAGGTGTAAGCAAAAAGCTTTTTCTGGTTCTTTCCCCATCTAACAGTGGAGAAATGTAGCTCTATCACCAGCCTGGGGCTGTGGGACATCCCTTGCAAAGAATAAGAAAACTTGCGTTACTTTTCACACCTTCGATAAGAGATTGCCCTGGGGATTAGCAGTGAATGGGTAGAGTAAACTTGACCCTTTTGACAAACACACATCTCTACTGCCAAAAATCTTTCACAAATACTTTAGGAACAGTGAATCTGTTACAAAGTCCAACAAGAAGCATGCCGGTAAGCTTTATACAAACACTCCCAGGTTTTATTCATCAGCAATAATGCTGCCTTTCAAAGTACTTGGCAGGGAAGCTGCAAGTAGGATCTTGCAGAGGTTTACTCCCCTCTAACCTTTTCCAGCAGATTTTTCTCTTCAGAGTGGAGTGACTGGACCATCTAACTGCCACAAGCAGGAGATGTTAAAACATGAAGCAACACTACAATAAAGTGACAGGCAACCTCAGAGTCTCTTGGCATTCACACTGGAACCAGTGGGCTATGAAGTGCCTAATTCACTTTTTGTATTGCACAATGAAGTGAAATAACCCTTTTTAAGGTAAAAAAAATGACAGTGGCTTAAGATCTGTTTAACCAAAATCAGAATCAGGCTCTTATTTCCACCAGGTCATTTCTGTACTCTGCTTTTCATGTCTCAGGAGTCTCATGATGCTTTTCCAGGGCAGCCCTTTTCTAACCTTTGTGGTGATTAAACAAACAAAAAATAGCATCTTCAAGAATTTTAGCCATTTCGTAACCACTGGACTTTGCCTGGGATCTAGGGCTTGAGCTGGAAGCTGCTCCTCCCACTCAAAGAACTGCTTGCTCAGCAGCAGCTGCTTTCATTTTAAGAGATTTTGGCAGTTTCTTGGGCAAGCACCAGAGAAATTTCTGTTGTGGCAGTTATTACTGTGCTGCATGTTTGTGTCATCCAAGGGATGCAGAGGCATTTCTGCCAGGGCAGCAGGGAGTTAACTTGTGTCCTCTTCCCTGTCTTGGGAATAAGAGCTGGGATGGCAGCCCGTAGTAGGAGGGCCTGGATTGAATTTGCCAGTGAAGAGGAGGGATAACATCTTTGTGTGAGAAAGATGCTTGCCAAGAAATAGAGAGGGAAAGTAACATGGGAGAAAGGAAGTAACTCATCAGTGTTCAGGACGGAACAACAGCAGTTTCAAGATCTGGGTACACATCAGGGTCTTGGACAGATTTTTCTCTACCTAGGTCACTCACCAGAGAAAGAAAGCAGAAGGAGGGAGGCAGATGGCTTCATAAGTCTAGGAACACTGCCAGAACCTCAAAAGCATTCAGTTTCCTATCCAATACAGGCTAACTAGATACCACTACACCACTTGTAGAGAGGAAGGGGCTGAGGTTGTAGAAAACTTTTAAACATGGGACTAGTTTTCTACCAGCATGAGCCATGTTGGGGCAGGAACATGTGAGAAGGGCAGCAGCAGCCACAGCTATCGTTGCTCTAGACCACTGGAGGACTCCATGCTGGGACTTGAAACTCTAAAGGAAGGCTGCTGAAAACCAAAGCCACTTGGCTTTGTATTTTCCAAAAGCAAAATACAGTTGGGTAGAAAGAAGTGAGGTACATCACTGCTTCAAAAATTACAATTATTCATTGAATAAGATGCTACAAAAGAAAAAAGACCAACCCAAACAAAAAAAACCCCAAAAAAACACATTTGGGATGGAAAGACTTATCTTCCTTTGCTTTTAACCATCCATTTGAAAACACTGCAACATGACCAATTCCACAAAAAATGTTTTCCTGACCACAGTGTCTTGCATGCAGGCAAACACAAGGATTATGCTAGTTCCTGGAAGAATGAATGTCAGTAGCTTTTTTTAATACTGGAGCACATGTCTGTTTGTACTGTTGTTTTTCTCTCTTCTTATCTCCCTAATTTTGGGGGATAAATTTTTTTGTTGTTGTTGTTCATAGGTTCTTTGTTTAAACAACTACAATAGGTTATTTTTTCCTCTGGTTGTTCATTTTTCTTTGGCTCTTTATATTTTTTCACCTGTGCAAGTAAAATTGTCCTTAACAATCTCTCTCCTACTGTTTCAGCTTGATCAGCTTCCACTGGGTCGTCATCATGCCACTGTTTTAAACAATTTGTTTGTTTGTAGTGCTTGTTTGTAGGTGGTTAATAAGTTATTTACTCTCTTTAGAAAGAAGCTTTTGAGGTCTGGGCTGTAGCTTTTTTTTAGTGAGATATACTCCTGTGTATTTGAGAAATTTCCCTAGATAAGATGAAAGATGGGAATCTGACTTGCTTTCCCGGGCAAATTTCTCAGGCACTGTTTTGTATTTTGGTGGTACTGAGTCAAGGCAGCAATTGGACACGTACTTACATGCCTTTGAAGCTGGTGAGATGTATTACTGTCTCAAAAATAGACATGCTTAAGCAAGTGCTCTCCCAAACTGGAACTTTATTAACTGTACTCTAGTGCATGCCTGCACTGGGAGGCTTTAGAAAGTTAAGGCCTCTAGGTTAAAGCTGCAGAGTCCATGCAGGAACAGTAAAGTACATTTATCTGTTCTATGGAGTCTCTCATTGCCGTTACATCACTGTAGCTTAATTTAAGCACACCGATGGACAAGTCCTCAAGCTGTGCTTGTGACACTGAACAGCTTTGAATATAGTGTGCCATTTATCAGTCTCTTTCTATAATCTACAGTTTAATGTAGAACAGATTACAATATAATCCCCATCCCTGCAAGTGTTCAAGCTGGGTTGGATGGGACTTAGAAAACCTGGTCTAGTGGGAGGTGTCCCTGCCCGTGGCAGCTGGGTTGGAACTAGACTAGGTCTTTAAGGTCCCTTCCAATCCAGGCCATTTTATGGTTCTATGATAATGTAGTTTCAGTGTTTCTTGCTGAAATTAATTCAGATAGCATAGCGTTTCCTGTGTACAATAAGCAAAAATTCCCTAACTTCAAGAATTACAAAACTGGGACTAAAGAAAAAGGGTAGACGCCTAATGGGATACATGAAAGACACAGAAATGTTTGAAGATGTGACAAAAAAAGAAAGGAATCTCTGGAAAGGTGCACCACAACACTGTCAGTGAAAGAATGGAGTGAGATGGTGTAAAACCTTAAAAATTAGTTATCTCCTGTCAATTTGTAGAACTAATGTCTGGCTGAAATGTTGAGCTACTTTAAATTAGCTGTGCTATGAGTGCAAACTGTAATTGTTCTATGTTAGTGAGTTATTCTATATGTTTATTGAAACAGATTACTGTATAATGCAGTCTTGTGTAAAGGCAATGAGCAGCCAGGATCCTAGCAATATTCTCTATTGCTTGTCTGAAAATCTGATCTGTTTTGTTTCTTTTTGATAAATTCTCCTTAAAAAAAAAAGCTTAATTAAATCAAAAGCATCTCTCTCATGAGCCTTTCCTGCGATCTCTCTCGTCTGATGCTCTCTCCTGACAGGCTGTGATATTCCGCTGGAAACACTTCGTGCTTTCCTCCACAGAGGCAGCAACTGCTCTTCTCCAGGCATTTCCTTTGCCTAGGATTTGGGAGCCCTGGAAGAAGGCAAACATCTTCATCCAGCCTATAAGTGCGAGTGCAGGACTCCATGTGGAACTAATTAGTGACATAAGGAACGCCACAACAGTTCATTGCCAGGAAGCTCCTAATGACGTGGCAGTAATCTCACAATGACTAATCAAGATTTTCTTCACGTCCCTTTAGCAATTGTACCTGATAAATTAGTGGGAGGGAAAAAAAAGGAAAATAAAACTGTAAGTAGAATGGAGGCTTTGATTTAAAATATCTGACAGCTGATGGTCTTCTGCTTCGCTGGGGTTATAGCGTGCAACCCTGCTCCATAAATTCTAGAACCCTGGACACTGAAAGCAGCATGGTTATGGCTCCTTCCTCATTGATTTCGGTGGACTGGCCTTAACATTACTGTAACTTAAATTTAGCATAACTTTGATGTGCAGGGTGCAGCCCTACTATCGACCTGAGGTTGACTGTTTTAATCAAAAATGGGTGTGTATTACCAGGATTAGGTAATAAAAAGAAAGGTAGATGGATTCAGATGGTTCTCAACTGAAGTCGTCCCCACCCTGTGCCCAGCCCACCACATGGTGTGTAGGACTAAGCATATGCACAGCCCCATGCAGGAAGGATGCTGTCTCTCACCAACCGCTTTTCTCTCGATAGCAAGTATTTACACTGCAGTACAAGAAGGACAAGGAGCTACTGGAGAGGGTACAGCAGAGGGCCACAAAGATGATGAGGGTTCTGGAGCACCTCTCTTATGAGAGAGACTGTGCTAGATGGGCCTGTTTTAGCATAGAGAAGACAGAGGGGAGATCTCATTAAGGCATATAAATACTTCAAAGGCAGGTGCCAAGAGGATGGTCACTGAGGACCACTCTATTCAGTGGTGCCCAGTGACTGGAGGAGAAGCAGTGGCCATAAACTAAAACATAAGAAGTTCCACCTGAACACGAGGAAGAACTTCTTTACATTGAGGGTGGCAGACCAAGTGGAACAGGCTGCCCAGGGAGGTCATGGAGTTTCCCCTCTCTGGAGACACTGAAAACCCATCTGGACGAGTTCCTACGTAACCTGCTCTAGGCTGGCAGGGGGGCTGGACCAGATGAGCTCCACAGGTCCCTTCCAACCCTAACGACTCTGCGACCGCCCCGCTCCAGGGCTCAGCCCTAAGGCGCGGTTCCCAGCCCCAGCGCCGCAGCATCCCGCGCGCGTTCCCCGTTCCCTCGGAGCCGGTGCCAGGGGCGCAGGGAGCCGGGGGGCAGCGGCGAGGCGGGGCCGGGCGCATGTGACCGGCGGCGGGGGCGGCCCCGGCGGGGCTGGTCCGGTCCGCCTCGGCGGGGCAGTGCGGAGCGGCGGCGCGCCGGGGCATGCGGAGCGGCCGGGCCCCGCGCAGATGATGGCGATACGCGAGCTCAAAGTGTGTCTGCTTGGAGTGAGTAGAGGGGACCGGCGGGTCGCTTCCCCCCTTTCCTTCCTTCCTTCCTTCCCCACCCCGCAGGTGGGGGCTGCGGGAGGCGGGCGGGCTGCTCGCTGAGCCGGGGAGCGCTCCCAGCCCCCGTCTCCCTCCTCCCGGGGGCGCCGCGTCTCCCCGTCCCGTCCCGGCCGGGCCGGGGACGGGGGGCGCGGCCGCAGCGAATTCCTCCACGCCGAAACTTGGCAGCCGCGCACCGGCCTTTGCGGGGCCGGGGGGGGGGTGGGGAGGGAGGCTTCGGCGGGGGCTTTTTTTGTTGGTTTTGTCTTGTTTCTCAACTTTTTAAAAAAGTAGAGAAGGGCGTAGCAGGGCTCTCTTTTTTGGGGGGGGCCTCCCCGCGGCGCTTCCCAGGCGGGGCGCGGAGCCGTCTCCCCGCCGGCGGCGGTGGCCGTGGCCGTGGTGACCCCGCGGTGGGTCTCCCTCCGGTGCCAGAACCCCGAAGGTGCCCGGGAGGATTTCGCTGCCCGCCGTCCGTCCCCGCGGGTCCCAGGGGAGCTGTGGGGTCTTGCGGCCCCGCCGAGCCCCCGCTGCAGTGGTGGGCAGCGACGCGGAGAGGAGCGGCAGCGCTGCCCACCCTGGGACACTCTCTCGGGTGGTTCCTTCTCCCGGGGCTCTGTCCCATCTCACCGATGTGTTGGGTCAGTGCTTTGTTTAGTTTCTTGCCGCGGTTTATTCAGAGCTTCTTTAGCTCGGCTCCTTACATGAACCATTCAGTTGTGGTTGTGTTTTTTTTTTTTTTTTCGTTATTTTTTCTGCTCTTTTGGCGAACCCGTGCGTGCGTTTCACATCTGGAGCAACAATGTGCTTAGCTCTGCAGTTTGGCTGCGCCTGCCCCCTCTTTGCCCGGCACCCAGGGAGCTTAGCAACAAAATGCACCCACCAAGTTGGGGCAGACACCTCCGGAGAGCAGAGGCACTTCTCTTGACAGTAACTTGCAGAGCATCGCCGCTCAGTTCATTTTAAAAATCAAACATCTCAAATTGCTGGATGCGAGTGAGGCTGCTTTTAGCCCTGTATCTCCATAAACATTCAGAGAAGCTGCATGAATGAAGACTTTTTAGAGTGAATTCTCTTTCATGTGCCATCCAAGTGAGTTGTACATTTGAAATACAAACGCAATTAGACACCCCAGTTCCCTTTGATTTGTGTTGACTCTCAGCCCAGCAGGAGTGGGTACCTTGCCCTGGAGTAAGTACCAGAATGTGGTGCCAGGGCGGTGGAGAGTTCAACCCAAAGTATTTGGCAGTGACCATTCCTCCTTGCTTGATTAGAAATACTGCCTTCAACTTTTAAAATGGCATAGTGACAAAAATAAACGTGGTTTACACAAACATGAGGAGTCTGTGGTAGAATATGTGGATGTGTCTTTATTTTATAGAGATGAAGTGTCTTGTGGAATGAGGTTCCTCATGCCCATGATTTATTGCTGTTTTGTAACATTAAAATATACTGGGGGTTTTGTAAGGCAATTGTTTACTTTTTTAGGACAGGAAAAGAAACCTGTAATGCAGCCCTGTATTACTAGGAGTATGCAATTACTATGTAGATCCATTAAAATGTTAGGGTGGCAGTGGTAACACTCAGGAAGATACGCCTGTAGTTATAGTCACTTAGTGAGATGTTCCTTCCTGAGTTTTAAAAGAACATAGTCCTAGAAAACCATCTACTTCTGATCACAGACATCTCATTTACCGTGGGAATTGACACTGTTTTCCCAAAAGAGAGGAATCCTTCAGATGATGAATCCTCTTGAGAAGTTCAGACAGATTTTCAGAGCAGGGAAGCTCCATACCTGCCTGTATGAACAAATGCATGCATTAATCTTCTGATCTGCTTGAAAGGTAGATGGCAACTCAAAAATGCATTTTCAGGTCTACCAAAAGAAATCTTGACAGTTGTTTTTTTCAGTAGGTCCTGGGCCTGGTAGGTTAAGCTGCATTGTATCTAGTAAATCCCCTAATAATCAGTCAAGTCTGGCATGTCCAAGTCCCAAGACTTGGATTTCTTATCCTTATTAGAAATAGGAATTAAATCAGTTTATAAATCTGTATCCCTCTCCACTTCTGAACAAAGCCCTAGGCTACACCTTTAGATCAGACAGGAGGATCACTGGTGGTCTCTGGCCCCGAGATGTGCAAAGGGCCTGGGCCTGGACTGTTAAAGCCTGTTCAGAATTCCTTAATGGGGAAAAACTGCTGCTGGCGCAACGCTTGTAAATCTTCTCCAGAGTCCTGTAAGCTAGTGCAGTGCTCCAGGGCCAGTGTGTGGGCTACAGCCATTGCAGTAGAGATGGGGACTAAGTTATCAGATCCTGGATGTTAACCCTCTATTGCCGGGGGGAACCTGGCCTTTAAGTTTTAGCGTAACACAGCAAAATGGGCATTTGGATATCTGCGTATCACTTCCTTCTCCTTCAGAGTATCTTGGGGTTTTTAAAGCTCTATAGGTGTCATGGAAGTGATTTAGAGCAGCATGGAGTAGTGCACAAAGTGTGGGATTTGTAGATCTTGAAGGAGACCCCAGCAAAGAAGGACTGAGAGGAAATCTGGAGCAGTGCAAGGCTGGTTGTGAGTCAGTTTGGAAGGCAGGCTTTGTTGGTTGCAGGGCTCTTTGAGCTGAGATGGTTCCAGCTTGCTAGTGGGCTGGCAGGGGCAGGATGCCTGCCTAATTGTTCAGTGCCTCACAGCCTTAGGTGTAGGAGCTACGGAGGTGCAGTTTAATAGCTCTCTTTAGTATGTTGCCATGCAAGTGTCCTCACGCCTTCTGCTAAAACTACTTCCTCTGGTAATTATTGCTGCTAGGCAATGAGGTATCTGTTTGTGGAAGGTGTTCATCTTTGTAAGTGCAAACGCTTGAGCTCTGCTCCAAGTCCTGTCTTGTCACTCCAGACTTTTCCTGGTCTCTCGGTCTGGCGTTATTGTTTGTTCCCAGCAGTTGTCCCTGCTTCTGGAGCTGAGCAAGTTTTAGCTGCATCTCAGACTATGCAGTGGAATGAAGCGTTTCTGTGTGGGCACCTTGTTGAAAGGATGAAGGAGAGAGGGGCTTAGTGGTTCTGGTGTGTTCCTGAGCCATGCTTCAGTGCTGAAATGTGTCCTGGTGTGCAGCTGCCAGGTTTCCTAATCTGTCTGTGACTGCTAAGTGCCCTGTGTCTCAGCTCCCAACATTTTCTTTATGTGGACTGGAGGAGCGATTTACAACTCTCTGCCAAATGCTGACATAATTGTGTGTGGCAACTGCAGAAGAGATTGCCAGGTTTAGGACTAAGGCAAAGTTTCTTGTCTTTGTCACTTCCTGAGGAAACTTTGACAACTCTTCAGAGAGACTTTGGGAAGTGGCTTGCTAACTACCATCTGAATTGACCTCCATTACTCCTTTCCTTTTGTTTTTGTTTATTACATTTTTGTGTTGTGACTGTTCATCATGGGACCAAAGGAGTTAGGTTGGAAGAGGCTCAGAGGTCACCCCTTGTCCCTAAAGCCCCTTTCATAGCTTTCCTAACATATGTTTGACTCCTCTGTCTTTAAAAACTCCTGATCTTCTCCCTGGGGTTATGTTCTAGTGCTTAACTGCTCTTACTGTAGAAAGCTTTTCCCAAACACAGTGCTTTACATCCTCCTTGCCTGAGACTTCATTCCTTCACCCTTCTGTTTGTGTTTCCATTTTCTTGCTCATAAGAGCATATGCATGCATACTGAACATGTATGATCGGGAATCTTACAGTTTGTGTCTGTGAAAGACATAAATTATATTTTTCTTTTGACTCTAAAATATTTGTCATTATTAATGCTTTTAGGGCCTAGATGTCCCAAGGAGCACTGCTGTTAAAAACAAAACTGCACCCCTGGATGGATTGTATCAGTTAAGGACCTTCCTTCCCACTAGGTATTGCAGGCTGGCCTCCATGTTAAGATGAGCATCCTGCTGAAAACAGTAACACTGCATAGTGGAGAAGCCACATGTCCATCAGCAGCTGCAGTGCTGTAGCCTAAAACAGAACAAGAGGGACCAAAGTAGAGCAGATTACAAAGGTGATGGTGAAAAGAAGAAAATTGTAATGATGAAGTGAATGTATATCTTCTAAATTTTTGTCCAGAAAATGTCAGTCTGAGAGGAGAGCAGACTGACAAGTGATTTCTTTTTTTCCCCTCCTCTTGAGTTAATGGTTCATCATCATCTACTCATTCATTTGTATTTTATTATATAAACAAGTAGCTCTGTCATGAGAGAAATTTTTGAATCATGATGGCATGGCTGGCTGTCTTGTGGAGTCGCTGGTTTGAAGTGTCCATCATTGCAGCCTTTCTGTTAAAGGTACCCTTAGCTGGTTCTCTTTCCTAGCTGCTTATGTTTATGCATTGTAGTGAAGTACCAAATCCCAGGTAAAACCGAACAATGATTTTAAGTTCATGGGGAACTGACAGACACACAGTTAGCTGGCTGCATACACACCATTTGCTTGGGAAATGGTTTTCTTGGTATTCTTCCCTGGTGAAGAATAGTCCGAAATTTGCACGTAATGTGCGCCCATAATTCTTCCGTATTTCTTTGCCCTGCTTTGCCAGTCTGAAGAACTGCCTACCAGGACTGACAATATTTTTTTTTTAATATTGCATCAAAATCCAGTTATGCACCAAGTGAGAAATGCCTCTTCTCTTGTATCAATAAACAAGTGCCTTCAGAAGCCTAAAGCAGCCTTTTCATACTGATTTATGACATATTTAAATGGCTACAGTCATATTTTGTGCAATACATGCATTGAATATGTAGGTAAACAATTTCTCAGGATTTAACCAAATTCAGGATTTTATATTGACTGTGGCCCTATTGCTTTCCTCTCATAGCTACGAAGCTGTTTTATTTACTAATCTCTTCCAAAAGTTTTGTGTGGGATTGCTTAGAAGAGCAGGGTGGATTTTAACTGTAACATCCTTCTAGGAAAGGGTGAGTGTGGAGACCACACTCTGCTTTCGTTTTTAGCAGCACAACCAAGCTGGATTTGTGAAGCAGCAGAAGGCGGAATTTGAAGCATGTTTTACTTTCAGAAGCAAAGCCTCAGAAGGGGAAGCTTGTTGCTACTAATCAACTGAGCAGCAGAAGAATACCCCATGGCTGGTGCCTCTTGCTGCACCTGATCAGCTCCCATCCACTGATAACCAGCTCTTGGCTCCCATCCCTTGCTTGCACCTTGCCTGTTGAATGAGTCCGTGCAGTGACCATCACTCAGAAATCATATGCAGCCTGTAGTTTTATTGTCTCTCAAATTCTGTTTATTTCTTTCGTTTATGGTGTTGTCAATGGGGCTTTTTTTTTTTAGGTTTCCCCAGCCCCTTGCTTCAATCCCTCTTTTTGATTTCTGACTGAAAAATTGTGAAACTTCTTGTTTTACGGTAATTCTGAGGAAAAAGAAAACATAACTTTTCTTTCTACCAAAATAAGGAAGTTGACTTAGTAATAAACTCCATTCTTTTTCACATGGTTGAATGCAGTTTTAGCCCTACTCAGTGAAGTAGAGCTGAGGCAGGCTCTGTGAAGCAGCCAGAAACTCTCCATTCAAGCCAAGTGTAAGGAAAAGAAAAATCTGTCATTTTCATCAGATGGTTCCTTTTAACTGGCTTAAGTCAAGCCATATTAAAGGCCATTTTTAATTTACATTTAAAGTATGTTTTCTGAGATGCTCGTTGATGGTATGACTTGTTTCTAAGGTGATAATTTGATATATTGATGGGGTGTGTTGCAATTACAGTGCAGTTGAGCTGCCTGTGGGCAATGGCCTCTGAGTCTGCAGGGCTTTTGCTTGTGGTAGTGTTTATAAATTACGGTGTTGGTAGGTTTTGCTTGTGTTGGGTTGTGTCTGAGCTGGTTACGATGTGGGTGCTGCAGTCTGCAAGCGTACAGGCTGGCTAGTCACTGACATATTCTTCCTAAAATTTCTCAAGCTAATTCCTTGTTGAGAGAAGCATTTACAGGGAGGCTGGAGGCACAACTCTTCTCCAGCAGCACTTGAACATCCACCTTTTCTGTTCCCTCCCTGCTGATCCTTCTTTCAAATGTCATTTGTCCAGTCGTCAGCTCTGTTGGACCCTCCAGGGACTGCTGTTAATCTTGGATTTCCTGGCCACATCTCTGTTCAGATAAGATCAGTATAGGCACTGTTTTTTCATTTTCCTGCACTGTGGTTTTGAGGGGAAGACAGAGGGGGCATGCTGGAGAGAACACAACTCGCTTCAGCAAGTTTTCAGTGTTAGAGAATCATACAGTGGTTTGCGTTGGAAGGGACCTTAAAGGTCATCTAGTTCCAACCCTTCTGTCACGGGCAGGGTCACCTTCCACTGGAGCAGACTGCTATTGACCCCACCTTCCCCACTGTTCAGGTGCTGCCTCAGAAAACAGTGCAGGGCAAGTTATTTCTTTTCAGCTTCGGTGGCCAATCCCTACCGATGGGGGGGCTATGTCTGGGGTTGTGGTTTGACTGCCTTGCCATCATCTCCACCTCTGTTCAAGAGGTCTAGGTCTTCCTCAGCTCATGTTTTTCTCAAGCTGCTTCTGGGGCAGCAGAATGCCCAACACGTGGATGGATACCTAGAGATACCTTCCAAAAAGGTTCAGAAGGGAGGTGGGAAACTGGGTAGAGTTCATCTACGCACGAGCTACCTACAGCTCCTACTTTCATCCAGTGCTAATCACACCAATGGGCTAGATCATGCCAGTGAGTTGGATCATTCCACTCTTTTTGGAGAGAGCAGAGCAAGCCTTCTGTGCTTTTCTCCTTGTTGGGGCTTGTCATGTCCCCCACTACCTCCTGACTGTAGGCTGAGGGCTGCTCATGTGAATATAATTCTGCAGCCATGGGACACACGCTTCCAAAATAAATGAAAGTAAAATATGTTTTCATTCTCACAGAGATGTTTTTCTTCTCACTACATACCTTGTAGAGGCTGGGTAGTGGTGTAAGGATCAAGGTGAAAGGAAATCTTTTGAATTCCATCTCAACTTTTAAGATGCCAGGAAAGGGACACATTTCAGTTTCCTCCTGAAACATCTTGTGCACCCTTTCCGTGAACGCTTGCTGTTTTGAACACCACTGCCAAAGGAGAAATCCAAGCTTTAGAAAGCTGCTAGTGGAGGTGGATGGGAGGCTGACTCGGAGCACAGCCTTGTGTAAGCAAATGCCAGTGGTTTGATTTACGGTCTCTAGCCTTGCAAGGCTGCCCGTGAAAGCTGAGCAACAGACAGTGGAACAAACGCTTCTTATTTTTGCCTGGTTATTTTTAAACATAAATGCTAGTTAGTGCCTGGTTTTTATGTTTCTTGGAGGAGAGGGTAGAGAAGTTATGGTTTTTCACTTTTTGTTTTGGCCAGAGTATGTTCTTATTTGGGCAACATGTGGGAAGAACATGTGCATGAAATCCAGCTACTAAATACTTTGTGTCCCCGAGTTATTGTTTCCTCCTTTGTCAGCAGAGTGACAGGATGCTGCAGAGACGTCACTGGGTGTCCTGGTTGGACTCGTCAGCCTCTGCTGGGCATGACTGCAGGGGAGTATTAAAAACTGTGAATGATAAATATCAGGCTTTTACAGGAATTCACGTACAGTTAGGGACTCTCTGAAGCAGCTTCTCCTTTCCTTTAAAGCCTGTCTACAGAGCCAAAATGAATTAGAAGAGATTCCTAAAATGGGTTTAATTCTGAAAAAAAAATACATTTTTTGGCCCGTTTAATTCTGCAACAAACAAAACCCAACTGTTTGTAGGACCTAATGGTTCATCAGCGAAGCTGTGCTTCTGGGCAACAGGACGTGTCTGAAGCCACTTGCGTGCTCACTGGTGACTCATGAGATACAGTAGGGACTGCAGTAGCTTTAACCTTCTCTGTCTAATGCTCATAATTAGTAGCTGGTACCTTGTCTCCAGTATTGCCATTGCGTGAGTTCTCCGGATGTGCTCATTTCTTAATTGTGAGGCTGATGCTGGGAATTCAGAAAGAAAAATCCGTAGGAATTTGGTCCACATATGGTGTGTGCCAACACAGGGAAGCTGTAGTAGGAATCACCAGACTTGCTAAATAAAGGCTGATGTGAAAAGCATCCTTGAGAGGATTTTCTTGAGTGTAGTGTGGTGTCACACTAAAGCTCAACTTGATTCTTGTGACTTCAATTAATTTTTAACTACTTGATTTAGGGGAGAGAAAGTGTATTACCACTGTGGTTGGTAGTTTAGGATTTAGAAGCGTATTACAACTGAAAAATTTAAAGTGCTTGTCACTGTGTAGTCTTTGTTAATTACCCCCCTCCCCCAACCTCTCACTGGCTGGTACACACCACTAAGGGCACACTTCTACTTTGTGGCTGGATAAATCTGGCAGTTGGTTAATTCCTGGAGGGATTTAGGAAATGAGAAAGAACGGATTCCCTTTCTTGAATAGGAAGTCCATTATATTTTTTTTTTTCCTTTCCTTTGCATGCTAAATATAAGTATGCCTATTTTAAGAACCATAACATCAACACTTGCAATATATCTTGTTAAAGCTGATATGGACAGGAAGCAACCACCTTTTGGCCAGAAGTCATTCATCCATGCTAACTTCAACCTTCTCAATACTGTACAGACAAATTGACTTTTAGGATGATCATTTCTTGAGTGTGCTACAAATATTTTATTTTTTCTTTCTTACAGTATCCCTTAAGTCAGGAGTTTTCTTTTCTGCACAATATTGCTCTTGTGGAAAATTCAAGTAAAGTTGAACTTGGTTTTTTTCTCAGTTTGCTTGAAGGAACATTGTCTTCAACTGTGATGACTCCAGCAGTGGAGTGTAGATTGTCTGAATAGTCTTCAGAGTCAATTGTTTTGTCCCTTGATATTTTTTTTTCTGCCTTGGATATTTTCCTTTGGTTTTTCTCTGCAAGGCGTGCTTGAAAAGAATAATTGCATGCCAGGGCATTAGACAGTCAGAACACGTTTCATGTGACAAAAATAGCATTGTATAAACCAGGTAACATAAATTTGATTTAAGATTATATTACTGAAACCCTAATCTGAGTAGCATCCTTAAGCATGTGTTTGATTCTAAGCATTAGGGTAATCCCCCTTCAGCAGTGTATCAAGGTACATCATTCAGCCTTTGCTGAATGGGCTAAACTGAATCCCAAGCTTAAAGCTCAACATATGCTTTAATGCACAGCTGAATACAGTGCTGTATGGAGGACAAGATAAATAGTTTAAGTAAGTTATGTATTTGGGATAACACAGCTCGTGAGTGATTCCTGTCATTTAACATTAAAAACGGATAAAGTAGCTCAGTTCTACCTCTGCTTGGTTTTCAACATTTGGTAGGCTCTTTGGAGATGCTGCCTTACTTTAGCAGGTATGAAGCTGACCCAGAGTTTTGTGGCCAGGTTTGCCTTCTCCTTTAGGCTGATACAGAGAAGGGCAGAAGCTCTGGTAGGATCTCCTTGGCCAATAGAGATGTTTTCCTCAATCCCTATACCTGTTGTTCTGATTGTGTCTGGGATCTGTGGGAACTTTGGAATCACTTCCACATGGTCCCAAACACTCAGGCTGTGACACTGGAAGTGTGTTTAGTATCCACACAGTCTGTTCTGGGAGTGACTTCTCAGTATCTTCTGCGTGGCTCAGTCTTTTCCTGCTTTGGAGGAAAAGATCAAATGCACTCTTCTTCTATCCCCTTGTCCTTTAAGGAGATGTCCTTAATGTACTAAATTTCATGGTTTAGCTTTCCAGTCAAAATGCTCCCAATATGTTTTCAGCTGAGATTTGCAAAGTCTGCACACTTTTGACCATTTCTGGTTTCCAGTTTTTGAATGAAGATGAGAAAAATTGGCCGGGTGAAAAAAACCCTTCCTTCTTACAGTTGTAAGTTAGATACTGATTTCCTACCTATTTTTGGGTGGAGAAAAGTATAATAATAGCAACAAAAGCTAGTTTTGCTCATTTTAAGGGCTTTTTCCTGAAACATTGAATTTCATGGCACTAGAGCTACCGGTTTTTAGGAGCTGCTGGGTTTCATACCCAATGAAATCAACAGGAGGTGAATACATTTAAGAAGTCAACTGCTTAAGGGATGCGGCCTTGCGCTGATAACGTCTTCCGTTTATGAGCCTGTTCAGTGCAGATAGCTTTACTTTTAGTAAGTTCACAGCAGCGCACAGTAAATCCACAGCTAAAAAAGCTCAGCCCTGGGTTTTATTGTACTGTGCTTGCTGTTATCTCTTCTGTTTACTTGCATGGGTGGCAGAGGGGAAAGCGCCAGGTGGGTCTTTATACGACGCTGTTTAAAATAAGTGGTGATGTTTACTGAGTTAGGGGAAACTTTAGATCCAGACGGTAGGTGAAATGAACATGAAATCACTATTGATCAAAGTTAATTAAACCTAACAGTTGGGTAAAAAATTTCTTAACACAGATTTGGGTTTACGCAAACCTCTAATTGTCTATTCCCAGTCCTGCATGTAAATTCAGGAAATGAAAGCCCTGAGCTTCAAGGATTTTAGACCTCTCCTTCATGCCACGTTATGTCCACGTGGATGTATATTACCTCCATGTCATTTGCAGTTAATGGTAAATAACAAATAATGGCAATTTTTAGAAAATCTCGATTTGTCCCCTTTCCCTGATATCCCCTGGAGAAGGCACACATTTTAACGTGTCTGGAAGGCTGATGGAGGCAGATTTTCAAAGGCTGCAAGTGGGCTAGCAAATTATAAGAGCAGCCTGCAAAGAGGGTGCCATCAGTAGCTGGCCAGCCTTTAGGCTGCTGATAAAGGAGACTAGCTCACACCTCAGATGGTCATTGGAGGCTGCTGATTTTACAGGTTGTTGTGTAAAACGAACTGATAAGCTGAGGCAGAGTTTCTGGCAATAAATCCAGGTATGAAATCCTTAGTCCCTCTCCCACCCTCGTGGTGTTTCCTGAAGTTGCTGGTGTCTGGCTGCCTTTGGCCAATTGTTTGCATCTGGTTGGTAGACGACATACCCTGTACCAGGGCTCTGCTAATTTGGAGCAAAGATTCAAGGCCAGGGAACTGGTTCCTGTTTGTTAGGTGAAATGTTGGTTTTTATAGCTGCCCCCTGAAACTGCCTTCTTCCTCTCTGTTGCCTGTTGCTGCAAGAGAAGGGATCAGGCTTTCTTGTCTCCAGGGCCGAAGTTTTCAGCTGGTGTTTCAGTTGACACTCATAATTTATGTGGCTTTTTTCTTCCTCTTCGGTATGAAATGCAGTAATAAGCTGCAGGTCGGATAGTTAGAAATCGGGAGGACTATGTCTGAACATTGAATTGAAGAGGGCTTATTGAGCTTGGATGGACAAATTTGAAGGTAATTGTGAGCCCTTTTACAGTTTTTTCAGGCAACCACTGTACAGTTTTTATATTAGTGAAATAGTAAGGTGAATGCAAGAGCCATTTTGTCAAATGTTGATGTGCATATATTTGCTTGCATAAGAGCCTCTGCCTTCAATTAATAAAAGAAAATGACTGTTGGCACTTAATAGGCAATCTGCAATGTGAATTATAATGTTTGGATTGGATTATGAATTCCAGACTGGCTGGAAGGTTTTGAGTATCTTCTATATTGGGACAGGAAAATAAATTATTTTGGTTTTGTATTTACTGAGTGTTGCTAGCAAGGCTGTATTTTGAAATGATGGCCCTTAATGGTAGGATTTGACAACAAAAGCAGCAGGGTGTTGGAGTATGAACAGAAACTTGTGTCAAACAGCAATTCAAGTCAAAGATTATCTCCTCATCGTATCATTATTTTGAAAGTCTCGGCTCCTACAAATATATGTGGGGAAGGTTCACTTAGGAAAAGAATTTGGTTTGGAAAGAACAACACAGAATTGTTTATCCCATTTTTAGCTGCCAAACTGTACTTGAAAACAACATTTGTCAGGATGCTGTTGCCTAATGTGTTTACTGAACTATGAAAACTTCAGGTTATTTATGTATTTAGTATGAAAATTAAATTTAGTTTTTCTGATCACTGCGCTGTGCAATGGGGATGAATGATATTTAAACAAATTGTTATGCTGGTGTGTGTGCATATGGCCAATAGAGATAACAGCCCCTGCAATCAATACTCATTATCACTGACAATGTGAGGTACAGTGACTTGCGTGTTACTTCCCTTACCTGATTTTTCAAGTGCAAGATTTCTAAGTAGATATCATTCACATAATTTTTTACTGTATTTTTAAATAAAAATGTATCTGTGGGAAGAGTAGTACATCAAGTGGGTTTTTGTGATTGCCTGTATATGCTGAGATAGAGTGGGTAGGAAAAGGATAGCTATGTGCAGATGCTAAAACATCTCCCGGATTTGTACGGAAAATAAACTCTGACCATTGGAATTGCCAAAATCTAAGTATTGCTGTCAGTAAAATTGCATTAGAATTAAAGCAAGACTTGCAGTTTTTGTTTATTTTTACTTTGCCTTTTTTTAGCTCCTCCCAGTTGAGGTTTGACTGGCTGGAGAAATCTATGAAGTTTGCTTTTGGTTCCTACTTCATTGGTGGGGGGAGGATCATGAGACATGACTGTGACCCATCTGTGGCACCAGCAGTAGGAACGTTCTCATGGTACACCGGGGAGTATCCTCACCTGAAAAAGGAAGTGCTGAACACTGAAGAGATCATACTTAAGTGTCTGTGGTGGAGCTCAGATTGGAAACCAGCAAACTGGTAACAGGGAGGTATCATTGAGGTGAAATGGGGTGGTAGGATAGCGTACCATGGATTGTGGGTGTGGGGTTGCTCAGAGAAGCTGTGGATGCCGCATCCCTGCAAATGTTCAGGGCTGGGTGGATGGGGCTTTGAGCAACCTGATCTAGTGGAAGATGTCCCTGCCCATGGCGGGAGGGTTGGAACTCAATGATCTTTTAAGTCCCTTTTAACCCAAACCATTCTGTGATTCTATGATTCTATAACCCTCTTTCTTATCACGAGGCATCCATCAGGGTAGGTTTGCCTGCTGGTCTGTGGTATGCCTTGGTCAGAAGGATCCTATGATCCAGTGATCAGTAAAAAGGCAATTACAGGTATGATTTTTCTTTGGGTGATAGTGACTCCATAAAGTCCCACAGCAATAGGTCTCCTAAAAATTAACCGAAAACATTCCTTGTATGGCATACAACATTGTTGATACTGTGCAGGTTTGGGTGGGTGTTTTTTTTGTGGATTTTGTGTCTGGTTTTTTGTTTTGTTTATTTTTTTTGGTTGGTTGGTTTGTTTGGTTTTGGTGGGGTTTTTGTTTGGTTTGGGTTTTTGTTTGTTTTTTTTTTTCCTTTTTTGTTCACTAGTACAATGATTTATGTGTGGCATACAGGCATCCCTTTGCAGCTGCCTTTGCCACATTCACACTACTCATTGCTACAAAGAGCTCGCTACATGGTATCAGCAGTGGGAGGTCCCTGTGATTCCAGAGGAAGGTGTTCGGGCACTCTTCTTTCCACCTCAGTCCGTCTCACCTGTCTAGTTCTTGTAACTCCATCATTCTTACCCGTTTTCCCTCCTTACCCAGGCTTTTGGTTTCCAACTTGCTCTAGCAATTTAGTCAGTGGTCCTTCCTCCTTTCCTCCTGTCACAGCATGGCCAAGTTGACTAGTTCCCTTCTCCCTTAGTCCCAGGAGTCACCAGGTGGTGCTATTGCCCAATTAAATGCCCTCCCTTGCATTGCTGCACAGTCCAGCCCTTGTAGAATGGTTTGATGGTGTTTGGTTTAGTGATGGAGCTTTCTCTGGTGGGCCACTGTTCAGGTAGTGCGAGGGGTCTTGCTTCTTGCCACGTGTTCAGTCTTGAGTCAGTTTTTTTGATGCAGAGTTGTTTCCTGTGACTTAATCAGCCGGTGCCTTGTTTGATTATGAGGTCCCCAAAAGGCTGGACTGTTTTTACACAGCTTGTGACCACACTGTTGTACTCAAAAGCTGCTTTCTGTGGTGTAAAGCATGAGCAAGGCTCACTAAGCATATCCACAGGCTTTGTGCTGTTGGGTCCGCCCCTGCAATCCAGTGGGAGGGTTTTTTGATCGTTTGTTGGCGTATGCTGCTAGTTCAGAGCAGATTTGTGTGTGTGTCTGTGATTGCTTCCTTGAAAGGTGCTACTCCTGTTTCTTCATTCCTCCTCTCATCTTATTAGCCTTCTAGATTGATACCACCTTATTTGTAGCTGCTTTTTATAGAGATCGTGCCCTTACTTGAAACTGTAGAGGCAGTTCAAAACACGGAGTTGAGCATCTTAAGTGCATAGTTGATGGCCCCAGAAGCCACAATTTGAGATGAAGGAATGCAAATAAACACCAAGTTCCTGTCTTCCTTTTCACCAGGCTAAGCAATTCTTTCTCCGCAGCCGCCAAGACCACATGCTGTCAAGGGCATAAGAAATTGATTGAGATTCTGCTCTTTGATTTCAATTTAAAATCCTCCATTTCTCTTGGCAGTTCAGCTGCTGCTCTGAATTTGATAACTTGTGTGCAAAGGGGAAGGAAATGTGTAAGAAAAGAGACAGAATTAGCTGGAAATTTGATGTGGGGAAGCCATTTCTAAATAACATTAGCAAGAACTGCAGGCTGTTATCTTTGCTGTCCACACTCAGGGTAGCAAGGTGGTGTGGTTAGCTTGCACTTTATACAATAAGATGCAGTGATAAAGCATGTATAGTTGAATTACAGTATGGATTTGGGTTTTGGTTTGGGTTTGATTTTTTTGGGTCTTTTGTTTTTATTTAACCAAGGGAGATGAACTTTAAAAATTGCTAAGTTGAATATTCCAGAGGTAGGTTTGCTGCAGCGTTAATTTGTTGGGTTTGTTTTTTAATATATTCTGCAGTACAAATCCAAGTGCAGTTGCTGTTCTTGGATCACCATGCAGAGAAAGGATCTGAGGTAACTGGAGTACTGGCCCACAGGCTGTGTTTTCTTCATCATTGCGTTTCTATTTTGCGTTATGTTTTTTATTTATTTATTTTTATTCTATTTTAATTATTTTAATGAATAGCTTTAAGGTTATTATAAAGAATAGTCCTGTTCTCCTGTTCCCTCAGTAGCCCCCTGTCTCATAAATAAAGATCACTTTATACTCCTGTGCCAGCTTCATAGCAGAGAGTTGGCAATTTGTGAAAGAGCAGCATGGTTTTAAGTGCTGGGTGAGTCAATGTACAGAAGACATGTGGGCCGTTTTGTGTTTTCTTGAGTAGTAGGTGGTCTAACTGACCACTAATCCTGCCTCCCACTGCTAGTGCAGTGTAAAACAAGGATTTGTTCCTTACTGTTGACGTAGCGCCATGTCATTCACAGGGCTGTGTTCAAAGGAAGGATAGCTGCCCTTCTGATTAGGTCTTCTTTCCTGTACTGTCTCTCGCCTTCTTTCAGCATAATGTTCATTCTCTCAAGTCCCCATATTTGGAGAAATCTTTCCACACCTGGAGTCAAATCTTCAGCTGAAGTTAAAGGCGTGCCTGCTAGCAGCCAGATGAGAGGGAGCCCTTTGGATGAATCCTCTTGAAAACTACGTGCTTGGGGAAGAAAGGAGGTGTGTTACAGCTCGTCCACTCATCTTGAATTTCTTCACTTCTGAAGGACAGGATGCCACCCAGAGGGACCTGGACAAGCTCAAGGAGTGGGCACATGGGAATCTCATGAGGTTTAATAAGACCAAGTACAAGGTGCTGCATGTGGGCTGGGACATCCCACACTATCAACATGGGCTGGGGGATGAACAGATCAAGAGCTGCCCTGTCAAGAAGGACTTGGTTATGATGGTGGATGAGAGGCTGGACATGAGCTGGCAATGTCCCCTTGCAACCCAGAAAGCCAGTTATGTCCTGGGCTGCATCAAAAGGAGCATGGCCAACAGGTCAAGGGAGGTGATTCCACCCCTCTACTCCTCTCTGGTGAGACCCCACCAGGAGCTGGAAATTTCTTTTTTGTCTATAAGAGAGAAAAGGAATGCAGTGATATGTTAAAGTATGTTTGAAACTTTCGCATTAGGGTGGTTTTTTTGTCTCTACAAGATTACTGGGCTAGGATCTGGTGGGGAACAATGGATCTGTGACAGTGAGTACGAAGAAACTTGCTACATCAAGGGAAGCCTACAGAACACCAGGACAACGAGGACTGTGTTCCCTGACTTCAAGTATGGCAGATATTGGAGCAGCTATGCAGGCCTGAGTTTAATTCCACAGGAGGACGTGTGCAGGATGTGTCTGAAAGGAAACCACATGCTGAATAATCACACTGGTAAGGGAGCCAAAACTGGTAAGGCAGCGGACATTTGGCTTCGGTGATTGGCTGGGAACAGGAGAAGTGGACAGGCTGTAGATTCACTTCGGCTCTGAGGCAAAGCAGATGGGCAGGCACTGTACATGTTTTGCTAATGGATGTGGACGGAAGGAAAACAAACCAAGAGAAGGGATCAGATGATATGTCTTAAATTCAGAAGTGTATTGGGTTTCTGTGGCAAGGTTTCCGTAGGGGGGTGGCTGCAGGGGCGACTTCTCTGAGCAGCTTCCAGCAGCTTCCCCTATGTCCTGCAGAGCCAGTGGCAGCCAGCTCCGGGACGGACCCACCACTGCCCAAACCGAACCCATCAGCGACAGTGCCTCTGGGGTAGCGTGGTTTAGGAATGGAGAAAGCTACTGCACAAGAGCAGACTGGAATAAGAATGTGTGAGAGCAATGACCCTGCAGGCGCCAGGGTGAGTGAAGAAGGAGGGGGAGGAGGTGCTCCAGGCACTGGAGCAGGAATTCCCCTGCAGCCCATGGTGCGGACCATGGTGAGGTTGCCTGACCCCCTGCAGGCTGTGGGGGTCCACGATGGAGCAGAGATTCACCTGCAGCCTGTGCAGGACCACACGCTGGAGCTGGAGCAGGAGCAGGAGCAGGTGGGTGCTTGGGGGAGGCTGTAACCCTGTGGAAAACCCATTCTGGAGCAGGCTCCTGGCAGGACCTGTGGACCCATCAAAAGAGGAGCCCGCACTGGAACAGCTTTGCTGGCAGGACTTATGACCATGCTGGGGACACACACTAGAGCCGTCTCTTCCTACGGGACTGTGCCCAGTGGAAGGGACCCATGCTGGAGCAGTTTGTGAAGGACTGCACCCCATGGGAAGGACTCATGTTGGAGCAGAGGAAGAGTGTGAGGTGTCCTCCCCCTGAGGAGGATTGAGAGACAGAGACAATGCTCTGGTAGGGAGCAGGTAGAGAAACTGGGGTTAAAGTTAAGCTCAGGAAGAAGGGAGGGGTGGGGGGAAGGTATTTAAAGATTTAATTTTTATTTTTCATCATCTGACTGATTTAATTGGTAGTAAATTAAATTAATTTCCCCAAGTTGAGTCTGTTTTACCCATGACGGTATTTGGTGAGTGATCTCTCCCTATCCTTATTTCAACCCACAAGTTTTTTGTTACCTTTTTTTTTCTCCTGTCCAGCTGAGGAGGGGAGTGATAGAGTGGATCTGGTGGGTACCTGCTTTTCAGCCAGCATTAGCCCACCACAGGAGGCCAGATACCTACTGGCCAGTGCTTAATGCTATTTTTCCATTTTAAAACAGTCAATAGGAATATACAGGTGATATTGAAGACACCTATGAATACCAAACAAATAAAGACAAGTGTCTCTTGAGGCACTTAAATAGCTCTTTGTTATTGTACTGTCTGAGTGCTTTACAGCTGTCACTGTTTTACATCCCAGTAATGCTGTTACAAGGTAAAATCAAATAATTATTTTCATGTAACAGCTAGAGAGCTGAGAATGACAGAACCAAGAATTCTGTGCCAAATGCAGTTCTTGAAGGTACTAGGAGGAAGGATTGTGCTCTGATGCAACAGGACTGACCTGATTGTGGGTAGAACAAGCGGGTTGCTTTTGTGTGTCGAGGGAATTAGAGTTTACCTAATTCTAATGCACACCAGAAGAAAAAGTCTGATTCTGTAGCTAACTTGTGCTCCACAAAACCAGTGTTGGCCTGCAGTTAAACTAGCAATTAGAAATGATGTGGAGGTTGTTTTACTGTGGGAGAATTGTCACAGACCATCCTAACTTTATGAGAGCAATAAACTAACTTAAAAGATAGCTATATTACCATATATCACGAGTTTGAAGAAGGGAACAAAGGGAAATGCAGACAGGGATGTTCTTTTGAGGCTCACACATGGACAGGTGACTGAAAGAACTGTGGTGGTTCCTAGTGAAGTGAGACATTGCAGAATCCAGCCAGGGTCAGCCTGCCACAGGGCACCAGTGGTGATCATCGTCCCTCTCAAAACAGAGTTGCAGTGAGATCCATGTGTTTGTGCTGGCATCTTGGGCACTGTGGTCCCAGTATTCAGTGTGACCACTGCTGTTCATTTGGCAAGTACCCTTCACACAGGAAAGTGCATGATAGCACAATGACACTCCTCGAGGCCAATACTGCTTCCAGTTCTTCCCTTCCAAAAATTTGCTTTGCAGCTGAGTGCTCCTCAGATTGTTGCAGAAATTCCTTGAAGGTCAGTGGTGCTATAAGGCCACAAATTTTGTAAATTGGAATTTACAAAATCATTAGTGTCCTGAATGAGATGTACATTTTTTTGACTGCAGAAGTGAGGCTTCATAGCACCTCTGCCTGCACCCCTTTGGTTCAGGCTGAAGCCTCAGGTGGTTCTGTGTTGGTGAAGCAGCTGAGAGCCAGCGTGTAAGTCTAAGAGCTGCTCTTGTATTTTCATCTGTGCATTTATCCAGTGGTAGCTTTGCTCACTTAACACATGTTGCAGATGGAAAAACTGAATAAAGGCGAGAAGCTATTTGCACTTCTTCCTATACATCAGTCCACAGCACATGGCTGTGTTTTCTCTGGGACAAGCCTGACACTCGGCAGATTCAATTCAGTCCCGGGGGAGTCTCTGAACCTAGGTCTCCTGAAAGGTATCTCTCCTTACAGCAGTGTTTGCAGACAAGTGAGTGATACCCGAATAAAGGGAAGGCTGAAGGATGTGTTTAAGGTTAGCGAAAAGTTTATTGGGTAGAGTAATTCTTGGATTAAAATACTGCGCTTGGACACCGCGATCAGGAATCTGTTGTGCATAACTCTTCCTTGTATGTTCATACAGTTGGTAAAAATCCAAAGGCAGTTCCAGATGCTCTTCAAGCTGCCTGCCACAGTCTTCCAGAGCAGCTGTAGCTGGATTAACAAGACATGGAAAGTATTGCAATGCTACCTGCATTTGATCGTCTGAGTAATGATTAAAATGTTAAAGGCAGTCATGGAGGACTAAAGCAGGCTGCATATTGCAGAGCTTTAGTTTGTTTTTCAGCTTGTTGCTTTTTTACCTCCACTGGAATTTAAAAGACAGCCATAATTCTGTACTCAGCCTTACCACATCACGTGCCTTTGGGTTAAGAACTGGCATCTCCAAAAGCATTAAAGATGCTGGTTGGATATCTCAGTGCTACGTGCCAGGCCTTGCCCGAGGAGTGACATTCCTCCTAGACACCAGGCTTGGCCAGAGTTGAGCATACATTTCTGCTAAAGCCCAGCTATAGTTTACAGTGCGGGCCTGGCAGTTTGTTTGATGATAGCTAATAAAATGCAAACCATTTAGCAGCTCTGCGATGCGATTACACTGCTGTGAATTTTCAGATTCCATCAAAGTCCTGCTGAGGGTAATGGGAGTGGACCAGGGTGATTCAACTGTAAATCAAAAACTAAAGCGTGGCCAATTCTGACAGTGGAAAGAATGGCTATTTTAACGTGCAGAAGCAGAACTGCCAAGTCAAAACCAGCTGCGCTTTACAGAGCTGCTGGAATGAAAGGTCTCTCTGCGTTTGTATTTTTTGTAAGACACACTGATTGTTTTTCTTCCCCGAAAGTTTAAACCTTGTCTTTCTACCTCAGGTTGGGCTGGCCAGTTGCAGAGGTTTTTCGGTGCCTTTTTTTGGTATTATTTAAAATATCGATTGCATTGATGATGAAGGACAGTTTTCTCCTTTTTGGTAATTTCATAGCAATTCGAGTGTTTTCATCTGCACATCTTAATTACTCCAAGGAACACTGCACTGAGCAACGCAAGGACCTCTCCTGTCTCTCCGTTGTAGCTCTGGCAGGAGTCAAATTGGTGAAACAGAGAGGAGAACTAAACTTGGAAAATTGTAAGCGTAAACTGGCTTCTCTGTTATTTTTCAGTTAGTAATGAACAAGCCAAGAGGTTTGTCCAGTGGTGTGAATATGTAACACGGAGCCAGGAATTGTTGCTTCTCTTAAAAAAGAGGAACAGCCAGCTTCCTCTGTGAGCAGATCCTCTTCCAGGAGAGTGGGACAGCCTTTTGACTGCACCCTTGTTCTCTATGTTGGACTAAGCCTTTTTTTCCTTTATTTTTTTCCTTTTTCTTATTTTTTAATTCCCTTCTCTGTGTCTGAAAAATGACACAAGGCAGCATTATCTCGCTGGAAGGTACACAAAGAGGATCACTGATGAGGCAAATTGAACCACAGATGTTTCTGGTGCATGCACTTAATTGCACCTCTTGATGCTTACCTGTCTGGGGAAAGCTTCCAAACAGCTTGCTGGTTAGGCTCAGGCATTGCTTTCTGGCTGATCCCCTGAGTTGCATCAGTGTGAGCAGCTTTGTAATTCCAGCTCTGTGCCCGATGAAGAAGCTATGCCACGAGAGGCTGTCTGGGGGTTGTACTAAATCAACCCTGGCTGCGTTGGTCACACTCTTTTTCTCTTGATTTGATATCCTCAGAGGAAGGATTGAGCTGCCAAATTCTTGTGGGGCCTTTGCAGTTAGCGTGGTTTTCAGGTAGCTTTTGGGGAGCCCCAGCACAAATGGGCTCCGAGGGGCAGTTGCATTCCTGCTGTGAGGTGCAGGGAAGTCCTGCTGAGTTTGGTGGAAGCCACATGAGCTATCAGTTCATGGGATCAGTTTCTTGCTTATGGGAAAGGATAAAGACTTGTCACTTCCAAATATTTCTCATTCTTCAAATAACATCTACTTTACCTGAGGGTTTGTTTGAGAACGTAGTATTAATACCCTCCAGGTTGCTAGGGCTCATTCATCTCCTGATCTCTGAGACTAATGTATGTTAAACGCTGTCAGTTTTAATGAAACCTCTGCCTGTAGATCATCTCAGTGACTCTTAGTTATGAAAAAAATGTTTTGAAGAGACAGATATTTTTAATTTGTAAAAATTTGTACAAATCGAGATAACATGGATTGAATCCTGGTTTTGTCTAAGCTGATGGGAAAACTTCCATCCTTCTGAAGGAGCTGTGTGTTGGATCCCTATTTTACAGAGATGAGTTCTCCATTACTTCTTAATGCAGATTTTTGTGATGCCACATATACCCATCTCCAGGGTATCTCAACCTTTCTTTAAAGCTGAAATGGGAAGTCAGTCATGAGATCTGTGGTGGTTACAAGCCAGATGTTTGTTTTTTTTTTCCCTTACTTTGCAAGTGGAAGGACAGAAGGCAGTTTCTTCAGTATGTTCATTCTTAGTGTGCCATTTCCTCATGTGAAGTGCTGTCTAGGGTTTTTGTTCTATTTGTATTTTCAAAATCCTGGAATCATAAAAGGATTTTTGCATGGTTTATCAAATTTTACACATATTTAAAAAGCCCTGTGCGTTAACATAGCGCAGAAAGACTCTGCATAGTTAACACTAAAAAAGCTCTTGCAGCAGTGTGCATAATTATAGGGCTGCTGTTTAGTCATCAGTCACGATATGTGTGGATTTTTTTGTGTGAATTCAACCTTTATTCCATTTCAGATGTAAAAAAGAAAAAATTACATTAAGAGATCAGTTTATGCAGCACAATAGGGCTTGACCCTGAATCTGTTAAAAGCTATTATAGTATCAAGGCTGAAGAGCCCAGTCAAGCTATAGGAGCCCAATCAGGGATGTGTTTGCAGGGTAGTCTACCTCTCTTCAGTTTGGAAAAGTGTTTAGAGGACTAGGCCCTATGTGCAAAGATATCAGTGAGACATTTAGATTTAAATTAGAGCTAAATTTTTCTGCATTAGGTTTTTCTGCCAGGATAAATGCATTTGGAATGATGGGCAGAGGAATATACCAAATGCCTATTTGTAATGGGAAGATGGTTTTCTTTTTTAATATATTGCTCATATCAAACTTCTGCCTGCCTTTTTTTTTTTTTTAATCTTCTTCTAAGATGCTGTAAATCAGATAGAAGAAATCAGAAACTTGGTTGTTGTTTGCCTGTTGTTTGCAAATGAGTTGCCAGCAGCCTGTAATGCTGCTGGCTTGAAATATAGTCTCATCTCCTTTACAGTAATGTGAGCTGAGAAGAGCCAAGTGGGGTGGTTCTCCGTGAGCAGCAGTGTGGGTGGAAGCACTGTTTTCTGTGGCATGCTGCTCTCCATTCTGGTGCCTTTAAAATCCTCACGCCTAAATCTGCGGGTGAGGGTTTTTAAAAGAATAGAGAATGTCTTTCCTAGGCTTAAAGAATAAAAATCTGCAATTACTCATGCTTGCCTTGGTTCCTTCTATTTGTCAGAAACATCTAATACAGTTTCAGATTTTCAAATCCATTTTGCTGACCACTGGGAGATTCCAAAGTTGTAGCTACTTATTCTGGTGAACTAATAGTGGTTCATTTACTGTTAATTACATTTCTGCTCCTTTCCTTCCTCCTAACCCCACCCATTTGCTTATCTCACTACAGTGTGGTTTATAACTGATATTTTGTAAGTGTGCTACCAGGCTTACCAAGAAGAAAGGAAAAAAGCAAAACATGCAGTCAGTCCCATGAGGGACTGGTGAACACCTTGATTCAGAATAATTATTTTATATTTATTCTTTCTTGCCACTTCTTTCATGGATTCGTCTGCTCTTGATCGTGATGAGGTGATTAATATGGTGCTGAAGCCCTTGGATTTCTTCTGGATGAGGATTTTATGTAAAATTGAAGGATCTGTTCCTTGAAGTGCAACCTAACTCCTGAGGGCATGTTCTCAGTTTCTGAAACTTGTCCAATCCAGTCAGCTCAATACCACTGTGACCTTTTATATCAGCCAGAATGTTATTCCTTGGTGTATGTTTGATGTTATATGTATACCAACATGGAGTAAAACAAAAGGGAAAAACAGATTAGAGGGGATAAAAAGCTGGCAAATAGCAGAAATTTTGAGCATTGGAAGAATAACTCATCTGTATGCCTGAATGTTACCCAGGCATGTGGCTTGATAAGTCTGCTATAATCTTTTGAAGAAAGAAAGACAAAACAAGGGAGATGATCTCCATCAAATGTTAGAGAAATGGATTTATGTAAAGACCGTATAGTAAAGTACAAAGTAGCTGGTTGCAGGAAAAGTTTATTCAGCCTTAGCAAGGAGGTTTAATTTTGATGCATTGCCGAGAAGTGAATGCCCTTTCTACTTCTTTGAAGCAACAACCCTGCTTTCCTTGTCTTCTGTGAGATTGACTTGAAAGGTAGTTCCCTATTGTCGGTAAAAGGTAAGGTCTCATTAGTATTTTTGAAGTTGTTGTATAATGTTCATACAGCATGATTTGCTTTGCTTTCAGGCAGGTGTCTTGTTTGATGGGTGGCAGTGTGGATTGAAAAATGTCTTCAATAGTTTTAAATCCCACGATGGAATGATAATCACTGCCTTCAGTAGGAAGCTTTTTCTATTTTACTTCCTTCCCCTCTGTGCTCTAATTATACTCTGGTAGCCGCCCCTTTGTATCCTCGAGGCAACAGAGCAGAAGGTGGCAGCGCTTGTTGTGATCGAACCCCCTTGGTGCAATCAACTGCCTGGCTCTTGGAAGGCACCAGCCACTGGCTGCAGCAGTGATCATCCTAAAGACCCGTTCACTTGCGGTCCAAGTCCATTGGTTTCACTTGAGTTACACCAGGGGTAAATTTAGTCCTCTTGGTAGCCCAAGCAACCTCAGGAGCAAAGTGTCAGAATGCCTTTTAAGCTTCTGGAGGGCTGTTGGTGTGCCTGGCACGTGTTTAAGCTTAGCCATGCTCATTGTGAGAGATGTGAGAGCAGCAGAAACTTTGAGAGTTCCTTTAACGTTTGCATGGATCATTAGTGAGAGCCACACGCTGAAAGATGAAGAAGTAAGGTGTTCCAGGGAAATGAGCTAAGCTTTAATCCATGCTTGTGGATGTCACGTCCCTGCTGGAGACCAAGCTCCTCTTGTAATTGTAGTTGCCATTCTGAGTGACCTGTCAAGGGAGCTGAAGGAATCAAATTAAACTAAAGCATCGTCAGGTCACAGGAGTTAATGCCTGGTTTAAAACACAGTGCAGAAACTGTCCCTACAAGAGGGTAATGTAATTGCTTGCAACCAGTGGGTGGTAATTCTGGTTGCTCCACACCATTTAAAATCTAGAATAATAATTAGATCCTCATTTTCAGTGCAGAGGATTTTTTAATTATTTTTTTTTTGAGTGTTCTGCTATCCTGGTGTAGTAATTATATAGAGATGTCAGCTGGAATTGATAATGAAGGCAAAATTTGGTAATAGTAGCAGGATATGTTCCTGCTATTGATCAAAGGCTACAGGGCTGTTTTTAAACACTGCTTCTCTCTTTGATCTTTTTTTCCTATTGATTGAACAGAGTAGATAAACAACCGTCTGTGTAGCATGAGCATTTATTATGGCTTTTAAGCTGACTAAGGACAGCTTTGAATTAAATATGAGAGTTTAAATGATGATTTTCTAATAAGTGCTGTCTATAAGGACTTTGCTTGGTGTGACAATACAGTTGCATTTAAGCATGGTGAAAGGAAATCTAAATACAGGCATTCTTTTTCTTTCGTATTCAAAAAGAAGGTAACAATTCAAAACTGATTACAGGAAAGACAAAGGCACTTTTCTAATATGTAGTTATGTGTGGGCAGAAGCTGCTTTTCTTTTTTTTTTTTAATATACAGTTCTGTGTGAAGTGCTCTCAAGAAACTGTATTGTCTTGTCTTGGCACTTTTTGAGAAGTTTGTGTGATGTCTTAAAAGATGGATACAAATGGAACTACCAGGTGCAATCTGGTAGTTGTGCCATCGCTTCAATGAAATTAATAGAAAAGTTTCCCTTGACTGTTTAATGAGTTAGATTGGACCCTGGGCTGTCATTGTTAATGTCTTGGAAAGGTCAGGATCGATTTCCTGGCATCTTCTTTGTCCCTAAGGAGGCTCTTCTCAGTTCTATGGAAGACATAGTGATGTTGCTATTCCCTGTATAATTTAAGTTCTTCTACCTACCATCCAAGGCTTTGGGGAATAACAGCAACAGACCAAAAGTGCTGCATTTTAGGGAAGTTGTTTATGTCTTAAATGCCTAAAATAGTGTTTTTTGCATAATTTTAAAGTTTTCCCCTGCCCCCTCAGATTATTCTGAATTCTATTCCAGTATTGTACTGCTGTTATTTTTCCTTACTGATTGGGTGTGTGTTAAAAAAAAAAAGACTATTTCTGCAAATGAAAGCAGCCTTTCCTGTTGCAGTAGAGAGAGCAAGTTGTGTTGCATTTGAAGTAATGCTGTTTCACTGCAGTAACACAGCATGCGCAGGGATAGCTGCACATCTCAGACCTTTGGATTCCTGCCTTTCCAAAACCACCTGAAGCCTCTGCAAAGTTTCCACCAAGTCTGCTTGTTTGTCTTGCTGTGAAAAGGTTATTTCCGCTAGGTTAGTGCTGTCAGTGTGCTAAAAGGTTGGTGTTGCTAATCTGTTTTGGAAGCATGGTTGGGCTGCCCTTGGAACAGGCCTGAATGAAATTGTTTCTCTGGCTTTGCTCTGTAATACGCCACGTGTTGAAAAGCACAGGGTTTTCTCATGCAAGTAAATGGCTGTGCTTAAATAATTGCAGTCCTTAGAACAGGAATATAAAATCCACACAATAACATACGAGGCTTGGAGGGAAGGAAGAGGACCAGGGAGCTTCATTCCCAATGCTGACATTTGAAAAGGATAAGCCATGTCCTTGCTTTTCTTCTGAAATATGTAATGTGCCCTTCTTGCTACTGGAGAAGGTTTAATTTCAAAATTAATATTTGACTATTTCTTCAAGTGAAGTGTTGATATCTAGGATCTCCTGAACTCAGTTGTCATGGTTTTCTTCATTTTCAGGATACTGGGGTTGGGAAATCGAGCATTGTTTGTCGGTTTGTCCAGGACCACTTTGATCATAATATTAGTCCTACTATTGGGTAAGTACCACACATATCATTTTTTAATTCCATATGTTTTTTTAACTCACTGCCCTCTGATGTGGTCCTTTCTTTCCCTTACTTTCAAGGCTCTGAATATTGTCCATCTTTTTTTTTTTCCTCCATCTTATCAATCTCACTCAGCTCTTTACTCTCTGTTACTGGCTTTCAACTCTTAAGAGAGTCAGTAGCTGCTCCTAACCAGGTCAGCTCTCTTCTTTCTGTTCTGGGAATACAGAGGGGCCCTAAACTTCCTGTATTGTAGCATGCTGTCTTATGGAGAAGCTCAAAGAGCTCTGCCATTGTCTTGTGTCTTTTCTGGGGCTATCCAGAACCACTCTATATTAACTTGTGTTCTTCACTGCCCTGACTTTCAAATGTTCTGGTTTGTTTTTCTTTACCCATCTTACACCAAGAGATTCTTAGATGTCTTACTCAGCTCATGTCTTTATCTTTTTTTCTTGTCAAGAGTTTCCCACTTTAGACTGTGTTTTGGCCGTAGGACCCTAGGACTTCAATCACTTTAGTTCCCACTGGTCAGTGAGGTATTTGATCCTTGAAGCTTAAAATAATCAAAACCCCACAACCCAAGAGGCTGTGATCTGCATAATGACCAGATCATCCCATCGTGAGTAATGGCAGGAAAACCATGGGATACCTTTAAAGTACCTTCTCCGTGTGTCCTGGTAGGCTGGGCTGGAACATGGACAGTGTCTATTCCCATGTATGAATGTGCTTTTGCCTAAGTTTAGGATGTGTCACATTATCTTGTCCTTCTCAAAATAGAGACAACACAATTTAAACTAAGTGTAATTAATTAATACCCCTTCTTTAAAATCTGCTAAGCTTCTGTGTATCAGATCATCAGAATCCTCTTAGTCCTGTAGTTGATTTTAATTCCAGAGGTTTTCTTTCTTTTAATATCATAGGGACAATCTAACAAATCCAGTGTTACCTGGAAAATTTTTAAAATCATGGATCTCTTATGGGAAAGACAGCTAATATGTAATGTTCACAAAAGAGTAATTTGGGGGGAAAGGGCTGATCTGCCTTGTGTGTCAGAGCTGTTTTAAATCGTCTGTGAAGGATTAGTATTGATTGCTGTGTGTTGTTCAGAGGGTTAGACGATACCTTCTAAAGCTCTGCCTTTCAATGCATGAAAGAGTCTCAGCTGGAAGTAGCACATAGAATTTCCAGGACAATTTTGGACTCCTGAATGTCATCAATAGAGAAAAATGGACAGAGAGAAGGGAAGCATGTCATGAATAAAATTACTGACTGAAGGACACTTGTTTGCAGTGAAGAAATTGATGGCAACTTGAGTGGTTTTTTTGCTTCTAAATCATCAGCAGCCTTTTTCCCCAAGTAGTTGTTGTTGCTAAGTAAATGCCTTCTGCTCAAATTGGAAAATATTTTTCCTCTGTTGTCATAATTATGAAGATTAAAGGGATTTTTTTTTTTCCATTTGAAGATTAAAATGTGAAGGCTTGGTTCACACAGGTGATATTATTTGGCTATATAGTGAACATTTTTGTTTTCTTCCAAATTATTCAAATGTTTTAAATATATAATCCTTGCAATTAACAGTAGGTGTTATGACTCTACAGCTTCAAAAATGGGAACTTTTATAAAGTGTTGCTTAATGCTTTGCGAAGGGGAGTGACAAGTGAAACCATACTCCCTGAAAACAACCAAAGAAGTGCTGCGCTTTTCTTTTTTTTGTGCCTTACTTAGTGTTTTCATAAGCACTGCAGCATTGTTAAATTCAAGGAATTTGCAGATGGCTGTAGAGTAGAACACTGGTATATCATTCTCAGGAAATGTTTTGATCAGTCATATGTCATTCGATGCTTTTGTAATGGCAGTGCATTGTATCAAATGCATCTTTATGAGCCAGGAAAAACGGTACCACGACAGAAATTGTTCAGCGGTATCCAGATAGGATGGGGAAAATAGAAATCTGCCAGAGTTTGGGAGTCCCTCCAGCCAACTTTCAGCTGAACTGCTGTAATATAGAAAAAGCCTATAAATTTGCAACCCTCTTTCCTAAAAGAAAAAGCTGTGAAAACATAGAAAAATCTCACTTCCTATGGAAAAGAAAAGAAAATACAAAGACTTTACAGAGAGGGTGATCAGGCATTGGAACGGCCTGCCCGGAGAGGTGGTGGATTCACCATCCCTGAAGGTTTTTAAACAGAGATTGGACGTGGCCCTTAGTGCCATGATATAGTAATTGGAGTTGGATCAGGGGTTGGACTCG
>JAWMRA010000078.1:99043943-99097155 GCA_035584735.1 Pseudotriccus pelzelni | reverse complement strand
AATTGGAGTTGGATCAGGGGTTGGACTCGATGATCTTGGAGGTCTTTTCCAACCCAATCTATTCTATGATTCTATGACTTCTGCATCCGAGTTGAAAGGGGGAAGAACTTCTTTCCATTTGTTCACCGTGTGCATTCCAGCAGGTGATTTTCTGTTCCCTGCTGATCCAGTCTCATATGTTAAATTGAAAAGTGGTGCTGTTGCCTTTTCCTCAGGTCCATATCTCTGAGAAGATGGAGCTAGCAAGCAGCAGAAGATACCTATGAGTGGCAGGAGCATTTGTGTTCCTGGACCCATGCACAAATGTCCTCTGAACCTCAGAGGCTTTTCCCTTCTTTTAAAAGATACATACATATAGACAGATAGATAGCATAGCTGTATCTGATAAAAGGGAGACTTTCACTTCTGTGGGCATTTTCTCAAGATTTTGGAGCATTCCCCATATGCAGTCTAACCCAGCAGAGCTGGCTGAGGTCTGTAAGTTGCATATTGAGTGTGTCAGTCATGTTACAAATTTCTCATCCTTCCTTCTTTTCAGAGCATCCTTCATGACTAAAACTGTGCCATGTGGGAATGAGCTTCATAAATTTTTGATCTGGGACACAGCTGGTCAGGAACGGGTGAGTATTAGTTTTGCAGTATGCTTTCATTATCCTGGTCTCTCTTGATGTGTTGGTGTACTTTTTCTAAACTTTTCAGAAGACTTGCTAAGTATAAATCTACCGAATCTTTGAAAGGCTCTGCAACCCAGGTGGCAAGCAGCCACCAAGTATATACGTTGCGTTTTGACAGGTGGGGAAAATGCAGAGACAGGCTGACCATATCACTTACCTGAAAAAAAAGACTTGCTGTGAATTGTCAGCCGCTTTTCCTCACGACAGCTTGAGCGGTGCCCCAGCAATCTCCAGCTCCCCTCTGGTTTCATCAGGTTTGTGCGTGGTGGCTTTCATTGGTGTGGGAAAGAGCTGGACTTCCAGCCCGTGGGCTGGTGGGTGGCCTGAACTTACCTGATGACACTGAGGTTGTCCTGAGTTGGGACACTGAATATGGGCATGGGTTGTGTCTGCTGTTATTATTTTGGAAGTCAGTACCGTCAACCTGAACCACTTTGGGGTTTTGTGTTGATTTTTTTCAAGTGTGTGAAGTGCACTGCTCAAAGCAAGCAGCTTTTCCTTTGACTTTTCAGAAAAAAAAAGAAGTCACAATGGAGTTTTGGGCATTAGTTCATACTGACTGTATGTAAGCCTGGTTGGTCATTTGTTCCTTTTAATAGCCTCAATGGCAGTGGTATGCAGTAATGGACTGTAGAACTGTAGGTTTCTCTTAATATGTGCCTACATTTATCTTGAGAAGTTTGAAAGAAACGGGAAAACCTATGCATACTTCTAAAACGTCTTCAGACTTCCTCGTGAAGTGGCACAGTGCCTGTTCATGGAAAAATGTAGCTTTTCTCACATTAGGTTGGGATAAAATGAGATGCTTATACAGGCTGGAAAGTCAGTCCTGATACATCCCACTGTGGTTTTCATACCTTTTATGTGAATTGTGGGCACAGAAGATTTTTGCTGTTAAGTTTAGGAAATGCTTGTGCTTTTATTTACAATGTGCAGCATGATGTAAAGTGACTGTGATGAAATCTGTTGGCTCATAGCAATTCAGTATGTTATTTATGATGGGAAAATGGACCTTGAAAAACATATTTGAAGTATAGCATAATTCTTTCCCTTGGATTTTGTTTGTTGCATTTCTGCATGATCTGGATCTGATAACTGACTAATTATTGCAAGAGATAGCAAAGGTTCTGTTTTCTTTCCCGTGGTTTCAGCTGCCTTGCTTATTCTCTCTCTCTCTTCCCTTCCTGCTCTCCTTGCTTTTTCTTTTCCTTTTAGCTCTTTAGCACAAAAAACTCAGTTCTTGAAATTTAAATATAAGTATTACTCAGTTTCCTGCACAGTCTTAAGACTCACAAAGCTTTTTTTGAAGAAGGTGAATAGTAATAAAGTCTTGTTTACTGAAATAAGTGATGTCTCCTTTGAGGCAGGAAATCTGTGACTGAGCTCTGACTCTTGGTCACAAAGTGCATCCTTCCCATCTAATGCCTTATGTTTCCTCTCAACTTTTTCTTTTAACTCATCATTTTTGAAATATATGCTTTGCCTTTTTGTGTGTGTCAGTCAGTGGTGAGCAGTGAGCACCATGAATATTGTTATATTGCTTAGAATCTTTTACAGATAAGTCATGTTACGGGTTTCCATGAATTAGTAATCATTAATTAGGCCAGGGACTTTTTTCTTCTGTGTTTGCACACTGTATTTCCAGTCCTTCACTAGGACTAGGAAACTGAGGTGATACGGTAAACAGAGATGATTGGTGTTGAGTGCTAGCTGCAGGGGCCGACACGTTTCTCAAGGTGAGGTCCATACTGGTCCAGGTTGTTCCGTGTCCTAGAACATTCCCATTTTACAGGTAAACACGCGATGCTTTTCAATACCTTACTTACTTTAAATAGGGATTTGGTTACTTTGGTTTTTGTTGCTGCTTCTGATCTGCTATTCAAGAACAAATGTCTCCTCCTGTTAATTTCTAGTTATGCTCTGAACAACAGTGGTGACCCAAAGCTTCCAGTCTACCCTAACCTCTGGGCCTGTTCCTGTTTTTCACAGTGTACTAAGAAATGTCTTCTGAGTGCTGTTTCTGCCTTGAGAGTTGTCCTTCTCTTGTTCTTTGCAATTTTTTTGAGGCTTTCTGTTCCACTGCTGAAATCTGGAAGTTTTGTCAGTGCTCCGTTATCTGGACTGCTGATAGCAGGCTTTAGGACTTCCTGCTCTTTCAACATTGCCTTTGTTTGGCTCCGTTTTCTCCTAAATACAAGGCCAAGCATAGGGCTTGTGCTTATTCTGGAGTTGGGGCACTCTTTGTTTCCCCAGCTGTGCCAGCTGTTGCTGTATCTACGTGCTGATGTGGAGCCTTCACAGCAGAAGAGCCCTGGGTGAGATTTAACTGAAACCTTGCTTACGCCATGAAAGTTACGCTCAAACCTCAACCATGGTAGAGTGGGCAGCTGGAAACAACAGTAGTGGCACTTCTGTGATCCTCGTTCATGAGTTTGTCCTTTTTAATGAGTTTTCTCTTCCTTGTTCATGAGTTAAATCAGTTTCTGGATAGCCACTTGCAGTGTTGTGAGCCTTTGCAGATGCTGGTCATTGTCGGGTTTAAAAGCTTGTGGGAACACCTGAGTGAGTTGAAGAACCTTAGTACACAGGCCAGCCAATTGCAGGTTGGTCGTGGAGAATAGGTAACTTCTGAATCGTATTTAAGATGATAGATACAGTATTTTGTTTCTTTTGAGTCAAGAAACTCAGAATTTTAGTCAGAGTAGAGAAGGAACCAGAATTGCCATTTTTTGGGGAGTAACAAACAAATGTCAATGCTGCAGAATGACAGTAATGCAGTAGAAAATGGAGATTAAAAGTGTTTCTATCATAGCCTTGGTGGGGGTGAATGCTCAGTGTTCTGCTTTAGGAGGGGACCCTGGAGATGTGGCTCACGGTGAAAAATTCACATTGTACTTGATGACAAAAAGAGAGAGCTTCTTAATCCTTTTATCTTGTTTTTTTCTTTCTCCTTTTTTTTTTTTTTTTGACTAGGAAGAAACAAACTGGCAGCACACTTAACAAAATCCCCTTGTCTTCTGTACCTAAGTACTGGTCTCCATGGACCTGCTTGTTTTGTGTTGGTGTGCTATCCAACAAGCTCTTATTTTCTTCTTCAGAGTCACTTTCCCTCTGCTCCACTAGTGGTTTTCCAAATGTCACTTTTTCCCCCCCTCTCTCATGTTTTCATCATTAGCTTTGAATTGTTGCCGCAGACTTCAGGACTTAAATGCCTGACGATTATGTTATTGTTAGCAAAGATTCCCTCCCCTAAGAAGAATCTCCTTACGAGTTAGTTAATGATGTTTTCATTAGCATATATTTTGGTTCATGGTGCCCTAAGTAGCTTCTAATTACAATGCTTTGTGTGAATACCTTGGGTGGCTGCCAGCTTTCCATTTTGCCAGCTGAGGAATATCGTAGCAAACAGTTAGGGAGCCTGAGGGCCGTGTTTCTAGGGCAGGAAAATTTATCTCTGTCCTTTTTAAATTTAATGTGTTGAACTCTGGGATTTTTAATTTTGTTTAATAAAAGAAGCCCCAATTACTTGAGCCCAATTTAAGCGGCAATAGAAATGAACCTGTGTTGTGATGTTGTTGGTTCTTTTTGGTTTTGTTTTCTTAATCTGCTCCACTTCCAGGAAAAGGCTGACTGATGACATGTCTACAGCTCCCTCTTTCCTGAGTGACAGTAGTTGTCCTTGTGATTCAGAGACAGTGTCACAACACCATCTATCAATGACTTGAGTTATTTCTGCAGTCAGGGCGCTGCCTGAATTTTGCTCTGTAGTGTTACAAAGATGACTCTGATGGTAGCCCCCATTTCAGTCAGAGTGGAGATGGTTCACTGTATGTGATGTGAGGACCTCCCTGCGTTGAGCAACTGCTTGAGTGCTGCAAATGTCAACAGGTGATTTGGTAGGATGTAAGAGTACAAGTGGCATTAGAGCTAGTAAGTGAATATGTTGTTTTTACTGGTTTCAGGGTGAGTGTAAAGCGTAGTAAATCACTGAAGGGATGCATGTGAAGGTGTTTTCTCTTAAGCTTCAACAAACTTGTGGCTTGACAGTGAATTGTGATTTTGATGTAGTGTCCTTTTCGTCCTTTGTTTAATGACTGTAAACTTCAGAATGCCTAAGCAGTGTTCAGTTTTAGGATGTTGCAGAAGTTTGTTTTCTACTTATTTAACATAGCTTTAAAAGATTATCCTAAAATGTTGAAATCATTGCTTCTTCACTTGAAGAATTCTTAGATATTGGAGTAAAGTGGCTCATTTATATATATATGTGTATGTATGCATCTCAAATTTAACTAGCAAAGAATACCTGCAGGTCAGAGACAGGCAGATCTTTTCTGATTTATTCAGCTTGCAAATCCTGAGAACTGGCATCTCAGCCTTCAGTCGTGTGGGGAAAAATATTCAGGGTTTTAAAATGCTAAACGATATCTGATAGTGGTTTTCATGCATAACATTTTTCCCATTTGCTCTCTGCCAGCTGAGAATGTCAGGAATTTTGTATCCGTCCCTGTTCTAGAAGCTTACGTGTCAAGATAATCTGTTTAATGCTTTTGAGTTTTGCCTTTGCTTCTCTCCGCAATGCAATTTTCTGTCTGTTGGCAGCCGCTGCCTTGAAGGTGGCAGGAATGGGGGGGATGTAAATACCCAGACTTGGGCAAGTGAAGGCTCCTAAGCTGTGAAATAGGTTCTGTTCTTCGTGCACTGACTGCTTCAACGAGCTCGTGGAATGCAGGTACACAGGTGGCAACCTCAGTGTCTTCCCCCGTGAGTGCATACCTGGCTGGTCCACGGAAGCGGTTAAGGCAGCTCTCCTAAACAGGCTGGTAGAAGCTTGTTCCTGGCACTGATCTACCGTGCTCTTCGCCATGGTAACTTCAGGGGTTCACTTTGTAGGAATGGGAGGCAACAGCATGAGGAAGAATGTACTTCAGATGGGTTTTGGGACAGGAATAAAGAGTTTTATGGGGTTGACGTTGGCAGGAAGGGCCAAGAACAGGAGAAACAGGACACGCATCTTCGCCTGCAGAGGGGTGGGAATGGACTACTGAGTGAGGAGACTGAGGTACATGAAGATCCTAGTCTAGAAAGAGTGAGTATGTGTAATAGGAAGGGGAAGGAAGTTGTAGGGCTCACTGCCTGCATATGTCAGCGACTAGCAGAGCCAGAAGCTGTGGCTGTCCTTACCATTAGTAGCACCCAGATAAAGAAAGGGTAAGCATCTCTGACCTTGAGAGGAGCCAAGTGGCTTGGTCTTGGCCGCTCAGATGCAACATACATCCTCAGAGAGCGCTGCTGTGCACCTGCAGGTGCTTGAGAAGCCACCGTGTAGGAAAGTCTCAGCTGAATTCAAAGGTGTACACTCACTGAGCACTGGTGTGATTCTGCTCAGTCTGTGCACCCTTATCTGCTCCAGCTGGGCTGGTACGCAGAATTCTGATTGATTTGTGTGAAGAGCAGGTGATGTACAGTCTAGAATAGTAAAAGCAACCCAATAGAGGAGTTAGGTGGTGGTGGTTGTTGCTGTTGTTGTTTTGGGGTTTGCTTTTTCCCCTCTTGGCTATGGATTTGGGAAGAGGCAGCCCTGCTGTGGCAGTATGCCAGTGCTGGGGTGTAGCACCACAGGATGGTGCAAAGAGCTGCTGTCATGAATTAATCTTCCCTGGTGTGCCTGTCAGATTAAATGAGTCCTGAATGTCTTCAGCAGCATTTGTCAGCCTGTATATAAACAGTAGTTTTTATTTCTGTATTTATTTGGCCTCTGTTTTGCTTTCTAAACCAGCATTCCATAAGACAGGGTTAAGAGACTTTCACTACCACAGCTGAGGTGTGATTTACATTGTGTTCCCCTGAATTTGGTTTTCCTTTCCAAGTACGGTATGACTGTTCTGTGGGTTTTCCTTCCTCCCCATTCTTTCCTGTTAGTACAGAGGAAATGTGAAAAGCATCGCCTGTGACCAAATATACTCCTCAATGTTGAGATGCACAGGAAACAAAGCAAAATTCTACAGAGCTTTTAAAAAGGTGGTAAATTCCTTAATGGCTGCTTCGTTCCATCTTTCTGTCCTTCGCAAGGGCAAAGCTTCTGTTGTCTTAAAATGAGGGGCTGCAGAATCCCAAAACCACTCCTGGAATCAATGAGAGAAACTCCAGTTATGCTGAACTTGGGTTTGCACTATGTAAGACTAAGTTTGCCCTCTGTGCTGCAGGGCTGTACACCTGTAGAGACTGGGCAGCTTCTACTTGGATCCTGAGAGAAAAAGCAGGTCTGCTTTCAGTGGAAATTTCATAACACACATGTGGCCTCAGTTCTTCTTTAGTGGCAAAGGGTGATGAACCAGCAGTGCAAAGTGGACATGTTGGTAGAGGAGCACGACTGCGAAGGTGCTCTGAATGCAGTCAGCATTGCACCAGTATTTACAAGGCCGTAGGGATGTGGCACGCTGTCTGCTGTGCTCCAAGGAAGACAGCCTTGGAAGTCTGCATGAAGCTACACAAGAAATTGATTTTGGGTTTTGGCCTGTCTTTGGTAAAATAAATTTCTTGTTTATACTTTCAGGGGCCCTTGTGGCCTGGCTGTAACTGTTGAGTTGTAAAATGTACCCCTACAACTTAAATATTGCGTTGTGTGGTTTAGTGACTTCAGCCTCACCAGTTGTAATCAGCCCTTCCAAAAGCAAAATGGGATTAATGAGTGATGAAGTGGGTCAGTATTTGCAAATAGGCAGACTTTTTTGTGGATACTGAATGAGAGGCACAGGACTTCTAAATTCCCATGGGAAGTGAGCTGCTAGTGATAGTTTACTCATTATACAAAATGGGAGATACTCCCAAGGCCAAAAGGACATGGTGGAAAATGGTGGGGATGAAGTTCAGTAGTATAAGTAGCAAGTCCCTGTAGCTTTTGGCTCCCAAGGAAAATGTATGTTGTAAAGTTGTAGGTAATTTTTTACTTTGGAAATAGAGGGGGAAAGACACCTGGGAATGTATTTACTGATTAAGGAATGATCACGTGACTATGATGCATCCATGAGAAATGTATTACATGTTAGGGGAAGTGCAGTTAAGGTTGTTCTGTGTCAAGAATCCTACATACACACCTGATCACCAGCAGTCAGAAAAGATGAACTGAAGCGGGACCAGGCACAGGGAAGGGTGATTAGACCCAGATTTCTCCGTGTTACCTTATCTTCAGTCTGGAAAAGCCTGGTATAGGAGACTGGCAAAGTTAAATCTGAAAGACTGCTGTTGTCTATTAATATTTCAATAAAGCAGTGATCACTAAATTTTACTAAGTCAAGGTGTAAGCAAGTTACAAGTAATTTATTAATTAGGAATTCAGGATGTTATTGTCAAAATAGTATGATCTTTGTAGCAATATAATGAAAAAAAAGAATACGAATTATTTTAGTCTGGAATTGATCATCTTTTGAAATGGGTTAGGAATGTGATTATTTGCGATGGTGGGAGCTGATGGAGGTCTCTTTCTGGTCTGTGTTTTCCTGTTAGCCCAAGGTGATGTGAGCTGCTGCTGGCTGCAGGTAGGGATGACATCTGTCAGGCTGTGGAGGGGCTGACTCCCTGGCAGGTTGGGGTTGTGACCTGGATGTCCATGTGGCAGGGCAAGGAGTGGCTACCCGAGCGTTTTAGGTGGCCTTTCTCGAGAAGCAGATGCTTATGCCAGATCTCAAACTGCTCCTGTTTCTCCTAATTGTCTTGGGAATTACTGGATACAGAAATACTGAGCTATAAAATCAAGGTAAGAGAAATTGTAATTTGTCATACAGAAGGTAGTCCCATGAGATTTAATTTTGTGAGCTGTTTTTTTATGTGTCACTTGTTTTGGGCATCTGTCCCACATTTGGTCCTTGGCAGGTGAAAAATGTGCAGATTAGTATTTTTTATCCCTTTAATTAATTTTGTGTGACTCTTTTTCCAGTTAATTAGGTTAAAAAAAAGGTTCAAGAGTACTTTCCTTTTGGGCACTGATTTAAAAGAAAAGAAAAAGAAAAAAGAAAAGAGCATCAAATAAACATGATTATTTCCATGATATTGGGAAATCTGTGTTCATAAAACACATTTGTTAGGAGTCTATCATTAGATCATGAAACTCATGCAGTTAAAAGTTTTTCAGCTCCTCTTGATTCATTCAGTGTTGCTAAGAGGCTTTTCCTTTTCTCTTGTAGAAAACAGTGGTTTCTTGTGACTGGGACATTGTATCATCACATTCATTTATTAGCCTGTATAAAAGAATGATAAAGGGCATTTTTTGTTTGGTTGGTTTGTTTGTTTCTAAGTTATTATTTTTATTTTTACTTTCTGGCCCTAACACTGGAAATATTCTTCAGTGAAACACATATTACAGAAAGTGTTCTTGTCAGCTGGTCAGAAGAAAAGGGAGAGAAATTCCAAAGATGTTGTACAGGTTCCTCAACATGGTCTCAGGGCCAGTATTAAAGGAATTCGAAGCATGTGAATTCAACTGCATGGCTCCTGTGAAGTGTGATTACCATTATCTGAGAGCTCTTTGTAAATTCATGAATACTGTGTAATCTAGATTAAAGTGTAATCTAGATTAAAACCAAATCAGCATGTGTGTGGGGTATATATGTTTTTTTTCCAGGAGTTTACAGCCTGGGGGGGTGAGTGCATACACTGTTAAAGGTCACATGTACCCCCCACAGTTAAGGTCCCTGATTTTTCAGGCTGCTTTAACACAACACACGTGTTGAGGAGCAGGCCTTGGAAGTTCTTGAATTTTGTAGGAGATAACTTCTAGTCACGGGTACACAGTGAGCCAATTTGGAAAGATGCCCTGCTAGACTTGTTATTTGTGATTAGAGAAGGACTTGAGGGGCGTGTGATGGTAGGTGGGATGCCTTGGTCACAGTGGTCATGAAACAGGTAGTGGGTCCAATGGCTTTTTGTAAACCTCCTCTGCTATTAACATGCTTGAAAAAGCCCTTCTTGTTATCTGAAGTAATGCCCCAAGCTTATCAGTGTTTAAGAAGCATTTGGACGATGCCCTTAACAAGGTGCTTTAACTTTTGTCCAGCCCTGAATCGATCAGGGACTTGGTCTGCATGATTGTTGTAGGTCCATTCCAACTGAAATGGGCTATTCGGTTCTAACAGACTGAAAATTTCTGTCATGATTTGGAAGCGTAAAAATTCTGGCAAGCATTTATTACATTAAACATGCAAGTAATAAAGCCAAACACTAAAACTCCAGAAGGCACACATCTACCCAACCCCCTCAGGATCTTGGCTGATCCCATTTCTTCAGACCACGCTTCTTGACTGATTCCTCTTTCTTTTCTCATCCTCTTTCCTGCTGTTTTCTCCTATTAATGAGCTCTCCCACCTGCCTCACTCCCCAAAACACTTCGGCATTTGACCATCTGTCACTGCTGCTGTGCATCCACAGTGTTATAAAAGAAAGTGTCGACCTTGAGCTGCTGTTCGTGGTCTGTGATAAACAGCTTACAAACTGGCAAGTGAGCCAGTATTGCAAATAACTTGCGTGATACGTGGCTCGTGAAACAGCAAGAAACGGGGAGGCTGCACGCTCCGTCTGTAGGTACAGTTCTGAGGAAAAGACGCGTCCAGTAAATCTGCAGAGGTTTGCAACGTAACTCAAGGATATGCGCGTGTTCGCTGGGCAGTGAGATTTACACCCTACCCTGGTAATGTATTTGATTTAGGAGTTCACCTCAGTTATCAGCTGCAGCTCAATATGCAGCTTTTGCAGATTATTTTTCAAATAAAAATTTACAAAATGACTCTGTGAGTGACATTGTATTTTCCAAGAAAGATGATTTTAGGGTTTTTTAAGACAGAGTTTAGTTGAATCAGCAGAAATGCTCTTTTACTTCCTTTCTCTAATTGTAATTGTTAGCTGAAATTGTAAGTCAACTGCTTAGGCATGTTAAATTATGAAAGTTATGCTGTTTGTTGGTTGTTATAACAAACTTATTTACTGTTGGTTGTTTTTTATTTTTCTCAAAGGATGTTTTCCTTGAAACAAAAAGTTGAAGAGTAACTGCAAGAACTCATCTTTTTTAAAATATCTATCATATTATAGGATAGGTAAACCTGACAGGTTTTCAGATTTTTCTGACAAGTTAACTTTATCCAAGTAATTTGCCATGTTTTATAAAACTCAAATCCAAACTGAATCCAGTCTTAGGTCTACAAAGCAAAGTGGTGTGTGGTTTGCCAGGGAAGGGGTCCACATGCTGTCAGGTTAGACCTCCAAGTATAGGTCATCTTCATGTCAGAACTTGTCCTCAGACTCCATACCTTGTAGTGAAAAAGATACATCAAACCAGTATGTGCTGATTGCATTATTTCAGCGAGATGAGGAACAGCAGGAGATAAAGGAGCTCTGCTTTCTTGGTGTTTAATTTTAAGCAAAATTAGAGATGTGCGACGGCTGAAGAACTCTGTTCTCTATGGGATGACAGAAAGTTGGGTGGTCCTGCTGTGGCAAGTCTTTGTGACCTGACAAAGTGTGTGATAATTCTGATTTATTAATTATCGTTTTTGTTGGGGGATTATGTTTTAACAGTTTCATTCCTTGGCTCCAATGTACTACCGAGGTTCAGCAGCAGCCGTGATAGTTTATGATATCACCAAACAGGTAAGATCGTCTGATTGCTTTTTTTGCTTGTATCAATTCCTCTGCTTGGGCCTGAGCTGGAGTTAAACCCCACAGCTTCAGAAGCATTTATATGTTAATTTATCTGGGGTGTCTATGCTTTGATAGCCTGTGTAGATCTGGATGAAGGTATCCAACTGCAGTAAAACATTAAATAAAAAGTCCTGCTTCTGTTCTGTTTTAACTTCATATAGACAAAATGTTGGAGACTGCATTTTGTTAAAGTTTCTTTGGATTTCCTCTGGCTGAGTAGGCAGGATAATACTCTGCAATACCCCACTCCCAGCACCACCACCTATGTTCTAGTTGAATTTCTACTACAAAAAGCAGCTATTTGCTTTATCAGCTCAGTGGAAATTAAGTTTTCATATTACTGATTTTAAAACTAATTATTTTTATCTAAGCGTATAATCTCATGTTTGCATTGCAGGACTCGTGTCTTAACTTTGAGATCAGTAATGAAATAATAAGTCTCTGACCTTTTTGTCTCAACATTAATAATTTGGAATAAAAATTGTATTTTCAGACCCTAAAGTGCTGTGGCTCATTTGTCAGGCAGAGAAGGCTAGGAGATTCCAACTGAATGCAGTGAAAGAGGATTTTGGTAGAAACCCCTGCTGATAAAGCTGAGTCAGACGTGGTGTTAATGGATGGATGGTCATGACAGTTCACTATCATTTTATTCCTTTCTTGCCAATTGAATTATTTAGCAGTAGGCTGAGAGGGCTGGGTTGGTTCCCCAGTGCATTAGTGTAATGATCTGTCGCTGATGATGGTGGTCACTGTTGCACAGCGGTTCTATTCTCCTTTGCCAAGAAAAGGCGAGGAAAAGAGAGCGATGCTGGATTGATACTTATTTTAATCAAAAATATCTTACAGTTGATCTTGTATTATATTGTAAGAATATAATTTTGCTTTGCCAGCCATTCTCCAAGCTTATGTGGAACACCTCTCAGGATAAAAAAGGGAAAATAGGAGAGGCAGGCCAATGTGTATTGCATTTTCTGATGCCTAACATTCAGTGTTAATCATTAAAGCAAAATGGATTTTTTTTCCCCAGTTGACTGGTAGTGCTCTACCTTCATTGATACTGATACAACCACTGCTGTTTTAGACACGAGTCTTATGTGCATTTCTGAAGGGGAAAAAATGATTTATAATATATTTGGGAGCTCCCTTTGAGTGTCAGTAATAAATTCAACCATGCATTGTAATTAGGATCTCTAGAAACAAAAGTGATTTTAATGCTATTAGTCTGTTAGTGTAAAGAAATAGAAAAAATACTATTAAAAGGTAGGTAGCATCAGAATTTCATGCTTGGAGGGGAAAAACCCCAAGTGAATTGCCACCTGTCTCTTTGGTTCCATAATGAATAACTTTAGGTTTACCAGGTCACAGATTTGGAAATGCAGCAGGGAGGGCATCACTGTGGAATCTCTCCTGGATGTGACCAAAAATTTGGCAGTGGTTGAGATAATAATCCACTGGGCAAAGTTGAAATTAGACAAACGAAGCTCATATTGAAAGTGAAGGAAATTAGCTACTATCCAAACTTAGAATAGCTGGGTTAGTTTCTCCATCACTGAAAATTTAATGTTCAGTGCTGCTTTGGGGTGAGGAGGAGGGGGAGGCAGCAAAGAGGGAAACATCCAAGTTCAAGAATTAATTTGAAGATGTCCTATAACCTGAAGCTTGAAAAGCAGATTACATAGATACATGAATGATCTTTCAGTTTTGTGAACTATATAATTATTATTATTACATTAATCCTGTCAAAGCTATGTTCCTCTAACTTGAAAAATAAGTAAACACATTGACAGAGGGTTGGCTGTTAACTTACTTTGTTATTTTTCTGATTTAGGATTCATTTCATACTTTGAAGAAATGGGTGAAAGAACTGAAAGAACATGGTCCTGAAAACATTGTAATGGCCATTGCTGGAAACAAATGTGATCTTTCTGATATCAGGTAATAATTTTTGTTACTGCCTTCATTGCAGTAACTATATTGTTTCTTTCCTTCAGGTAACAATTTTTCTTCATTGTTAATATATATTTTTGGTCAGCTGTATTGGTTCTTTCTAACACCAATGATTCTAGCAAGGCAAAACCTCAAAAACAACAGCACAACTTGAATTATGTACCTTTTCTTAACCTCCCTTTTACTGCCCTTCCTCTGTATTGGTATAATCTCTACAACCTTTAGCTTTTGCATCATTGGGAATGAAAAAGTACTGTTTTATTTTCTACCTCTTCCATTGAGTTCAAATGTGTAGGATGTGATAAGGGATGAGCAAAACCAACAGTGTGAAGCTAGAAGGATGGGCCCAGGTAAAAAAGTGTTATTCACAGAGCTTTAAGAACTTGTGCTTTGCAACAACTGAAACTGTCCCATAATACTGGATGTAGAAAGTGTATTTTTGGGTTTTTTTTGGAGCATAACGTCAAGTAAATCTTGTCATCTGCATGAAGCAAAGAACCTTCTGGGTAAAAGAGGGGAGGGTTGAATGCACCCTAGTGCAGAAGAGCTGAGATGATGCTATTTGGAATGATAGTGAAGCTGGAATCACTCTTCTGCTTGTTAGCTTTATCTGGATTTGCATTTATCCTTTCAGGAAATGGAAGCACATTCTGCTGTACAGTAGCGATTTTTTGTGTCAGTCCATGACTGTTATTTCTTGCTTCAGCTAAGAGTACAGACTCAAAGACCGTATTTGATGCTGTCCTCTTAGGACCTTGTAGGCTCTCATTGTTGTTTAAATATACCCCCCTGTTGTTCTATAATCACACTTTGGCCCAGGTTCTCCAGAGCCCTGGAGCACATGTGTAATTTGAAGTAAGTGATGCAGTGCTTTATTGAATCAAGGCCTAAACAAGGATAGGACCTGTGTGGGTTTTGGTTGGTTTTTTGTGGTGCCTTTTTTTTTTATTTTGGTTTGGGTTTTTTGTTGTTGTTGTTTTTGTTGGTTTGTTTTTAGTGGGTTTTTTTGTTGGCTGGTTGGTTTTGGTTTTTTTGTTTGTTCTACCTCCTGCTGCTGTCAGCCATGAACAAACACAAAACTGCAAATCACTGCTTTCTGTAAGTAGTGAACAAGCCCTGATTCTAGGAGACTCCTGGTTTCTGTTGGGCTAAAAATCAGGGACGCAGGCGGCATATTGTCATCTCCTTCGTGATGTTGTGATACGCTCGGCAACATGGTGAAACTGAGTCCTGTAAGACAAACCCAAAGGTTTCCAAATATAAAGTAGAAAAAAAAAAAAGAGCAAAGGACAATTATAACCAATGAAAGCAAAAACGAGTTAGCACAAATCAGAGTTTTCGGTTGCCCTGAAAGTCGCTTTAAATTTATCGCTTAAGTGTTCCCAGCAATACAATAGCCAGATTAACTCAAGTATAATAGGTTTGGAGATTGTGACAAATGATAGCAATTTCAAATGAATCCATAACCACCCCTCCCCCTGCTTTTGGAAGCATTTGCCATGGCAGCTAACTTTCAAATGCAGTTCCACCAGAGGCAGGTTAACTTGAGGACATGAAGAAAAACCTGCATCCCAGAAATGTTGTGGGAGTACTGGGGTTCCTCACAGAGCGACTGTGATCTTCTCACCATGTTATTATCAACCACTACCTGTAGTGTACTCATGGCTGATCATCCAGTTCTTGCTCCTGTTCTGTTCAGCCAGTACAGCTCTTTCATGTGCAAATGGTTTTGCTGTGTGAATGGTCCTCACTGTACTTAATTTTTTAAGGGAGAGGGCTTTTTCTCCCTGTAGTTATGAACAGTTTTGGCAACATTTTTCCGTGCAGTTTTACTTTCTGCATCCCCTATCTTTTTTCTTTCTGAAGTCATCCAGTGATGCCCAACTAAAGAGATTTTGGTGGAAGGATAGAGAGCAGACTATCTCATACATGATATATTTTCACAGTTCTTCCAGAAATCTGATTGTATATGCAATGCATGCAGCTGTATGCATTCTCTGTCTGCTTTATGTCTTCAGATTTACTTCACTAAAAATGATTTTAGGTGAAACGTGTCAGCAGTTTATCAGATTGTTTCCAATGATTGATTCCAATGCATGCCTTCAGGCACAGAGAATTTAAAAATAAGATGATGTGAGCACACGGGAGCAAGCTGCTGTTTGTATGCATTTTTGGCATCTCTCTTTGGTTTTTTTAGAGCTTTTGGCAGATGTTTTCCTGGATATCAGAGAGACAGCTGCTCTTAAGGCCAACATGAATAGATGCAAAAGAGGACAAGCTGACCCAGTTCAAGTTGATTTGATTCTGCCATCTCTAAGAGTGTAGGAGATAATGTCAGGAGGAATGAATGTAAGCAATAGGAACTGATTATCTTCCTTTGGGAAAAGACTGACACTATTTGTCATAAGCATTGACCATGTTACCCTCCTCGTTTAGCATCTAGAATCTGGTTTTAAGCTTCCAAGATGTATTTGGGACAGTTATGGGTCACGCTGCTTTTCCTCAATGTTGTTAATAGACTATCATCAGTTTTTGGTGCTCTGTTGAACTAAATTTCTTCTCCGCTTTGCAGGAATTTCTACAGATAGGCAAGCAATTTTATTAAGTATAAATCTTTATCTTTTTTGTAGTATTGTCAACTCTATTACTGCTGAGCGTTCAGCATACTTTTAACTAATAGTCATACGTTCTTCTGATACGTGTCGTGTTGTTCTGACAGGTCACTAAAAAGTAGTTTCAAAGACAGGAGCTGTAACTTCAACGCTAAAATGTTGTAAGTGTCCAGAATACTTCTTTGAGCATTGTGGAAGTCAACAGTCGTAAGAGCAACTAAAAAGCGTTCACTTCTCTTAAAATGTGATACATCTTCTTAACAAACTGTGTTCACTGGAAATCCTTGGTTAAGAGAATTCAGCAGAATTTCAAGCTCAGATCTTCACTCCATGCATCCAGAATAGCTCTTTATTCACTAATTATTCAGAAAATCTCAAGAGAGATTAAGTCAATAGAATAATTTGGAAAGGATAAAATGAAATAATTGACGTTTTTCAGAGCAGAATGGAACAGAGCTAGCAGATCTTTAAGGAAGTCTTCTGTAGAATGCAAGAGCTGGCAATCCCCAGGAGCAAGAAATCAGGCAAGGAAGGCAGGAGACCAACATGTCTGAGTAGGGAACTGCTGGTCAGACGAAAGGGAAAGAAGCAAATGCACAGGCAGAGGAAACAAGGACAGGTATTCTGGGAAGAGTATAGAGATGAAGTTATGATTGTGTAGGGATGGGGTGAGGAAGGCCAAGGTGAAGCTGGAAAGGAATGCAAAGAATAACAGGAAGGGCTTCTACAGGTATGCTAACCAGAAAAGGAGGGTCAAAGAAGGTGTACCCCCTCTGATAAACAGCACTGGAAAACTGGTAACAATGAGGAAAAGGCTGAGGTACTCAAACAACTTTTTTGCCTCAGTCTTCAAAGGCAGCCTCTCCTCCCAGCCTCTCAAGTTGGTGGACAGCAGGATGAGGAGTGGGGAATCAAAGTCCTTCCCACTGTAAAGAAAGATCAGGTTCATGACCACCTGAGGAACCTGAACTCACGTAAGTCTGTGGTACCTGATGAGATGCATCCCAGAGTCCTGAAGGAATTGGCTGATGTAGTTGCCAAGCCACACTCCATGATATTTGAAAAGTCATGAAGTCCCAGGTGACTGGAAAAGGGGAAACATCGTACCCATCTTAAAAAGGGCTAGAAAGGAGGACCCTGGGAATTACTGACCTGTCAGCCTCAGCTCTGTACCTTGGCAGATGGTAGAACAGATCCTTCTAGAAGCTCTGTTAAGATACACATGAAGGTGACTCGGGACAGCCAGCACAGCTTCACCAAGAGCAAGTTCTGCGTGACCAACCTAGTGGCCTTTTATGATGGAGTGACTACATCAGTGCAGAAGGGAAGGGCTACAGATGTCATTTATCTGCACTTCTGTAAAGCTTTGGCACGGTCCCCCACAACATCCTTCTCTCTAAACTGGAGAGATGGATTCGACTTGTGGAAAGGGAACTGGTTGAACAGTCGTGTCCACAGGGAACTGGTTGAACAGTCGTGTCCACAGGGAACTGGTTGAACAGTCGTGTCCACAAGGCAGTAGTCAACGACTCAGAGTCCCAGTGGACACCAGTGACAAGTGGTGTCCCTCAGGGATCTCTGTTTGGACCAGTGTTATTTAATATCTCCATTAATTACCTATATGAAGGAGCAAAGTGCACCCTCAGCAATTTGCTGATGCCACCAAGCTGAGTGGTGGTGTTGGCACACTTGAAGGATGGGATGCCATCCAGAGGGACCTGGACAAGCTCAAGAAGTGGGCGCATGGGAACCTCATGAGGTTTAAGACCAAGTATAAGGTGCTGCACCTTAGACTAGGTCAGGGCAGCCGCCAGTATCAACACAGGCTGGGGGATGAATAGATCCAAGAGCAGCCTTGCCGAGAAGGACTTGGGGGTGCTGATGAATGAGAGGCTGGACACGAGCTGGCAGTGTGTGCTCACAGCCCAGAAAGCCATTTGTATCCTGGGCTGCATCAAAAGCAGCGTGGCTAGCAGGTCGAGGGAGGTGATTCTGCCCCTTTACTCTGCCCTTGTGATACCCCACCTGGAGTGCTGCATCCAGCTCTGGGGTCCGCAGCACAGGAAGGACACTGACCTGCTGGAGTGAGTCCAGAGGAGGCCACCAAGAATGATTAGAGGGATGGAGCATCTGTTCCACAAGGCAAGGCTGAGAGAACTGGGAGAAGAGGAGACTGCAGTGTGACCGAATAGTGGTCTTCCAGTACCTGAAGGGAAGCCTACAAGGAAGATAGAGCAACACTGTTTATAAGGACATGTAGTGACAGGACAAGGGGAGATGGTTTCAAAATGAGAGTAGGTTTGGATTAGATGTTAGGAAGGAATTCTTATTGTGAGGGTGGTGAGACACTGGAACAGGTTGCCCAGAGAAGCTGTGGATGCCCCATTTCTGAAGGTGTTCGAGACCAGGTTGGATGAGGCTTTGAGTAACCTGGTCTAGTGAAAGATCTCTCTGCCCATGGCAGGGAATTTTGAACTAGGTGGTCTTTAAGGTCTCTTTCAACCCAAACCATTCTGTGATGATTCTAAAAGTTATTCTTCTGACTTTGACTGTAGCCTTGGAATAACACTTTCTGAGCACTCCAGTGATAGGTGTTGCCTTCTTCCCTCTTCACCCCATCTTGCATGTATTCATCACTTTTCTTAGAGTTCCAGCATTTATACTTTTCCTTTTTGATAAGGTAGCATCTTAACAGTGCTGACATCCAGATTATGATAAGTCCACTTGGTGTGTGCAGCTTTTTTGATGCCAGCAGCACTGGATGGCATGATGCTTATCGCCCATGTGTTGTGGACGTTTACAGCTTCCTTTTAAAATGTCATCAGAGAAAGCTGCAAAGTTTTGTGATGCTTCCTTGGAATATTGTTACTTGCTGCTGCATTACTGTTTCCTTGATTCCTGAAGTTTGCTTTCTTATCCAAATTACACAAATTGACAGTCTTTGTTACATAACCCTATGCTTTCAAATCTCTCCCTTTACTGTTGTTTGAATATTATGTTATGTAGTTAAGTTCCTTTTTTCTTACATTCAGGGCCATCTGCAGATAGTAGTACCTTTTGTAATAAAGGCCAAGGTGCCATTTCAGAATTAGTAAGGGGAATGCTGCCTTCCCTGTGTCTTCTGCAATATAAAGATATATAATACAAAGAAGCAAGTAATAGAAACAAGCTTTGAATCCAGATGTTGGAATTGTAGGCTACTTTTTCGAAAAAGATTTGTCATAAATCAGGCAATTATTCTGGCTCTCTCTCCCTGTTTCCCATGAGCAGCAGATCTGATTTATTTAAAACATACAGCTCCATAAGCTAATTGTGAAATTGCGTTGCTGTGATCCCATGTAGGTACCTTCTATTAAAGTCCAAGGCACTCAGGCTTGGAGGAAATTGTCGAGGAGTCTGGAGTAGTGTATCAGAGCTGTGGGGTGAAGGAGTTAGTGCAAATTCTGCATGTGCAACAGACATCTATAAAGCCACGCAAACCAACAGTTGATGTATTGAACAATCGTGCTGGCAGCCTGGTGTTTCAACATGTGCTCCCCTAATCGAGTGTCCCTTGGGTGCCTGTTAGCTTGTTCAGTCTCTCAAATTCTCAGCTGTTGCTCAAAAATTAGGAAGAGAGGTGGTTCCAGACAGCACAGACACAGGCAGATCCATCTTTGCCACCTGGCTCAGGTAGATACAAGTTCAGCATGGGGCTTGCTTGTCTGAAGCAGAGGTTTATTGTATGTTGTAAAACTGCATTTACCAGCCTTTGGCATATTGGCTACAGAATGAGGGCATTCTCATTTTAACGTAATTTTAAGGGATTTTAAGGTGATGTCACTTTGGTGACAGGGCACAGAATAGTGGTCTTTCCCCAGTGAACTGGCCCTCAGATCGCCGTTGCTGATGTGCTTTCATATTTATGTCAGAATCTCTCTTGTTTCTTTGTTGCAAAGACCAAGGCACGCGATGCTCTTATCATTTTCATCCACAACAGTCGTACCCTATCTTGTTTGAACAGTTGGCATGTGGAGAGTGCTGGTTGCTGCCTGGATCAGCAGAGTTGTGTGTCTTTTCTCAAGCATTTCAATGCTTTTCTTATCGAATTCAAGCTTAAAATACAAATGAATGGGTTGTCATTTAAATTACCTTCCTTCTTTCAAGGCAGGAAGTCAGCAGCAAGTCCCAGAAATCTGCAGATTGATCACTGTTGAAATGTTGGTATTTTGAATATGATGATCTAAATGCCATATGAAGAAAGATAGTATTGCTTTTGCTGAGAAGCATATTTATGCTTTTCTGATCAGGCTGTGTTTGAGATTGGGTTTTCTCCGTCCCTCCCCGCATTTTTTTTTTTTTTTAATTTAATTTGACTTCTTTTATTTGTGAATGTTCTAATTCATTTTTTTTTAGGGAGGTTCCTATGAAGGATGCCAAAGAATATGCAGAATCTATAGGTGCAATTGTTGTTGAAACCAGTGCAAAGAATGCTGTTAATATTGAAGAACTTTTTCAAGGAATAAGTAAGTAACTGTTTCCTTTGTTTAATTAATTCATTTTGGTTGTTTGGAGGTCTTCTGAAAATAACGGTTTGTTTTGGGTCTGTAAACTCCTTTCCCAAGGACATCAATAAATCCAACTGAGCTAGTCGTATGGCTGTTGTTTATGAAGAGGTAAACTAAGAAAAACTTTGAATACTCCAGAGCTAAACATAATAGATACAGGATAAGCCTGTTTGTTCTAAATCTGTACATAAACCCTGACCTGGCTTGCATCGTCTGTTTCAGACAATGACTGCTGTAAAGGCGATGCTGTTGATCTTATCATCATATTGATAAAAACTTCAATGTTGATAAATGCTCCTGGAGGGCATTGATAAGTAGAACGTAGTTATTGCAGTGGCATCCGTTTAAGAAAATGCCCCAACATAAATTTCTTTCCAGGTCTTTTAAACATGATGAGACTAGCATATGGCATGAGGAGAAGAAAAAATGTCTCATTTAGTCTGCCTTCTATGGGTTCCAGTGTTGGCCTCTGTCTGCAAGTGGGAAGGACCTTGCAGGCTGGAAGGGACCTCACAAGACCATGAGTCCAGCTTCCTGCTCCAGCCAGACTTGATAGTGAATTCAGACCAGGGTGCTTGGGCCATTGTCTGGCTAGACCCCAGAGCAGAGGTTCCACAACCTCTTTGGACAGCTGAGTCCAGTATTTAAAAAGCCCTCACAGTGACATCCCCATGCTGTTGTATCAAGCCAGAACGTATCCTGATTCAGTTCCAGGATCTGAATCCTGGCCACCATCTCTCCTTGTCCTGGATGCACCTCACTAAAGAACCTGGTTCAATCTTCGTAGCAGCTTTTCCTGCAGGTACTGACAGACAGCTTTGTGGTCCACCAAAGCCATCTTATCCCCAAGCTGAACTGGCCCTGTTTCGTCAGCCTTTGCTCACAGGGCAAATGCTCCAGCCCTGACTGTCTTGCTGCCTTCCTCTGAATTTGTGCAAGCTTGTCAGCAATTTTTTTCGGGGGGGCCCAAACCAAACGTGACCCAGATGATGTTAGACTACATCTAGAAAGGGATAACCACTTTGTCTGATGTTCTGTCTTGGCTTCTGTGGGTATAGCTGAGGATCCTGCTGGCTGTCTTTGCTGCCAAGGCATGCTGCTGGCTCATACTCAGAGTGCTGCCCTCAGGTTCTTTTTGGCAGATCTGCTTTCTAGGCAGCCAGTCCCCAGCCTCTGTCATAGCCAGGGCCTCTTTCTTCCTGCAAGCAGGGCTTGGAATTTGTCCTTTCTGAAGTATGTAAGGCTCCTGTTGACCCATCTCTGCCTCCAGCCTAAGACCCTCTGAACAGCTGCCCTTCCCTCAAGGATATTGAATGCAGCCCCCTGAGTTGTGTATCTGCTGAGAGTTGAAGTGGGTGTGTGTTTTTTCATCCATCAGGCCACGGATAAAAGGTATTAAGCGAGGTACTCCACTTGTAACTGGCCTGTGAGTAGATGATTACTCATAACCACTGACCTTTGAGTATGATGATCCAGCTAATCTCGTGCAGCTAACAGTCGTCCTGTCTAGACTATAACATCCCAGCTTGGATTTACCAGGATGCTGTAAGGGAAAGTACTGAAAGCCTTGCTAAAGTCAAGGTAGACAACATCCAATGCTCTCCCTCAATGACAGATCCAGTCATACTGTCATTTAGGGCAACCAGGTTGGCTGCACATGGTTAACCCTTATGAAGTCCATACTGACTTGGTCCTGGTCACCTTCTTCCCCTTGTGCTCAGAAGCAGCTTCTCAGAGGATTTGCTCTGTGCTTTTCCCAGGAAGTAGAGTGAGGTTAAGCAGCCTGTAGATCCATGGCTTGTTATTGTGTTTTTTGAAGACACAGGTAACATTCACCTTTCTCCACAACCTTTCAAAAACAATAGGGATGATAAAGAACAGCCTTGCAGTGACACTGGCTTGCTCCTTACGCATGCTCAGGTTATCTGGGTTGAGATTTCTTCAGAGCTCCATGACCTGACCCTCTTCCATTACTGGTGTTTGCTCTTCTCCGTGAATCCTGTTCTGGGGTGCAGAGACCTAGGAGACAGGATGTCCAGAAACTCAACCTTGTTTCCCTGCAGTTACTTTATTTTATTTCACGTATTCATAATCAGCTTATGGTATGTACCGCACTTCGCCTGAGATGTGGCCCGTTGAAGTGTTTGCTTCACTTACACGGGATGTATTTGAAATGGTTAATGAGAACCAGTATTCCTAAAATACACTACCTTTCTTTTCCTCCTTTTAAAAAAGAGCTGTGTGTAAAATGGCTTTCTGGAGGAACTGGTTCTTCCTTGTGATAGTTTACTTGTTTGTCTGCATCCGATGGTTGTGAATGTTCTCGCAGAGGAACTCATTCTTGCCACGTAATTAGATAATTAGCTTCCATCTTTGATAGGCATTTCTGCAGCTTGCAGCATGCACCGTCCCTAATAATGGATATAATAGACGAGGAAAATCAGCTAAATTAAGTTTAGTATGAACTAGATACGCAGGCAAGTGCACTTAATTCCACAGGCAATTATTTCTATATATAGAAATATTTGGTCTCAGTGGACGTACTTGTGACCTTATCAAGCGCTCAGCAGAGAGAAAGGAGAAAGTTGGTAATGTATGTTTATGGAAATATAGTGGAAACCAAGTGAAAAATGCTTGAGTAGCAGGAGAATTAATTAGTATGGTTATGACTGGGCAGCAGATATTTATAAATAACTTTCTGATGTTTTACACCACTTCAGTCTTGGTGCAATTTCCAAAAAAGTCTGTCTCTGCCAAAGTTGCATAGCAGCCTTTTCAGTGTATGAAATCCTTCGTGGGTCATGTCTCCTGCTCTGTTGACTAATTTTGTTTGTGTGGTGCCCTGGAAGTCACATTGCAGCTTTAGTTTTGCTTTCATGCTGCCTGAGAGCTCCTGCCCTTCTCTTCGTGCTGCTGTAGAAGGGCATGGTGCAGCTCCCGAGCCTCTGGACAATGAGACAGCAGCTTCTGTTTACCTTGGAGTTTGTAGGTGGACTGTATGTGTTGTCTGTTTTACAGCCTATATTTGGAAGAATATTCCAACACGTGTGGAGAATTTCTCCGTTAAATCTTCCTTGAAACTGATACCACAAACAGAAAGCGTAGACTCCATTTTAATTTAGCTAAACAATTTACCTCCTGCTTACTTATGCTTTTCGTTTCCCAGGGCTTTTTTAACATGAAATGTTTTTTAACATTTTTCCTTCCTAAGGTGTCTAACAACTGTCTCTTTTCCAGGGACAATGTTATGAATGGAGTGAAATGGTATAATGGGAGAAACTTACTTATCATAATGATACAAAGGTGTAAAGAAGAAAAGGGGAACTGGGATGTTTTGCTGACAACCAGAAATATCCTGGAAAAATTATAGAGATTATAGACAGATCACCTAATTTCTAAGATTATGTTACATTATGCTTAAAAGATTTTTTAATTAAGTTTTCTCTCAGAATTTGAGGATTTGACTGCTAAGAGGGATGTCTTCATAACACAGTCTCAATACAAATTCATTGTCCTTAATTCTTATCAAGAAAATACAAACTGTGAATTACTAGAATCAGTAAAAGCTTCTGAATTTTTGAGGATGGGTCAAATTTGGCAGGAGAGGTATTCTGCAGTTGGTGTACTTAGGCAAATAAGGCTGAGGAGGCAGACTGAGCACAAGTCAGCAAAGATAGTGTTCTCTGTGCTGGAGGGTTTGCACTGAGCTGAGTGATGGGCTACAGCTCCTGGGTTCTATTGTCCCCGTGTGATTTCAAATGGCAAGCCACTACACTTGCCCTGGTTGCATTTAGCGGTGCCTGACTGAAAGCTTGCTGTGATTGTGAAATATCACGTGGCTGATTTATGTCTCTGTAAACAAGAAAAGAATGTTTTTAATACAGCTGTATATTCCCCACTTGAGCTAAATTTTTCCCAATGTCTTTCTTTAGAGGTTTTTGACATCAAAAAGGCTTAACAGTATTTTTTTCATGTGTTCCAAATAGTTCTTTTTTAATAGCTGAGTTTCTATAGGATCAAATGTTATTAACTTTTCATTCCCAGCCTTAGAAGAATCATAGGCACAACGGCTCCCTGTCGCTGGTTTATACTTTAGCAGCAGCAAAAATGCCAGTGATGCATTATACAATCACAGCATAATAAAGTTGTGCCTGTGCAGGGGGTCATACCGGTTCTGTATTGCCCTTTCTTGGTTGTAGAGCTGACCTTTGTCCACTGACCTTTGCTTGTGCCTGGCTGGTTTTCAAAGACTAAACAAGCTGCCCCATGTGCACTGTCATTTAGTGGCAATCACACCCTTGCAATTTGCAGACACCTGTTCATTTAGCAGCTCAAATAAGCCTTAGTTACCTTATTCAAATCTAGTACACGCCCAGCTGTTTCTCCTCAGCTTGCGTGTGTTGCCTGTTACCTCAGAGTGAAGGTGCCCCAGATACGAAAGAGCGGATTACATGAAAGCCATCCTCCGTAAATGGCAAAGCTGAGGCTGTACCTCCCAGGCTAATACTAGTCTGCATCAGTAGGTCCAAAGGTGAGCAGGTGGTGGGACAAGTAACCTGCTGAAGAATACCTAGCCAAGTGAAATATCAAATAAAGTTGTGCCTAAACAAACAACAACAACAAAGATTGCATCCATGAAGTATGTTTTAAAAGTCTGGCAAATCATGGAACTGTAGCATGGTTTGGGTTGGAAGGGACCTTAAAGATCATCTAGTTCCAACTGCCTGGGGAAAACTGGGGCAGGGGTGCCACACACTAGATCAGGCTGCTTAGGACCCCATCCAGGAAATGCTGGAGATCTGTGTGCTACCAAAGGGGGGAAGATTGAAGCATTTCAGCATCTTCTGTCGAGGGTGAGAAGGAAGTGGGGAACAAGATTACTGGAATCAATTTATGGGGAGTGTGTAAAGAGTGGTTAGCACACTCAGTCTTACTAATGCTAGTACTACGAGAAGGAGAGACAGGGTGATGTTTAAAAATCCAGATAAGAATGTTCTTCCTAGATGAGACTTCCTAATTAGAGCAGAGTTTCTGTCTTGGGATTCAACCTTTCATGTGGTAAATGCTCAGTTATAAATGTATGAAGCTATTGATTTTCTGATGCCTTGCCAGCAGCTCATATATTGAATATTTAATGTAACCCAAATACTTGTTTCCTAGAAATACTAGGAGATTAAAAAAAAAACAACAAAAAACCCCAAATCAAACTCAGTCTCTAAAGTTTACAATTTAACCAGTTGTATACTGGAGAATCTAAAGGGGAAGGTGTGAAATGTCTATCTGTGGAATGGGGAAGGGATCCTTCCAGCAGACATTCAATGTTTGCACTGACTCAGATGGACTTGGATGGATGGAATTGCAGATGGAGGATCTTCAAGCTTTGTGAGTGATGAGTATGGTGGTTTTCATCGTGTTATCTGCTAATTTGCAGGTATCTATGAACTCCTTTGAAGAGGTCTGTGAAAGATATAAAGTACATTTATGTTACAAAGCAATTCACATGCACCAGTTTTTAAGGTAGTCCAAACTCATAATTGAAATTTTGTAGGGAGTGTGAAAGGATGGAAAAACATTGTCCAAGCTTATATTTGAGATTATGTTCTTTGCAGTGTAATGCTCCCTGTGTTATAGGATTAGTCCTCCTTTTGATTTCAAATTTTAGTGAATGGAGCAAAAAGACCTTTGGACTACTCCTAAAGTTAAACTTGAGGTACTGGATTTCTCTCCAAACAAGGAGAACTCTTCAATGTAAACTAGTAAATAAACTGGAACAGCCCACAGTTAATTACAGCAGGACCTTGAATCAGGGTTGGATCTCTTAGTAATTAAAGTGATTAGGACTACTGCTGTTTACTTTGATGCATGCAGAATTAAAATATTTGTTGTATTTGTTTTGGTTTTTTTTCCTGGAGATTTTAATTAAATGAGCAAAATGTAGTTGTATTGCTGCTTGCCTTAGCAAGAACCTCAGTGTCAGCGATCTGTGCTTTTGCCTTAAAAAAACAAACCAACCAAAGGCTTTATTTTCTTGCATGGAGATGCTGTTAGATGTGCTATTAGGAGTATTAAAATAATTGCAACTTAACTGTGTTTAGTTATGCAATAGATTTTATTTTAAGAATGTGTTCCCTTGCATGAAAACTTACAACATGAGTAAAGAGTAAACAGCAGTCATCTCTGTCAACTGGGGAAAACATTACTTCACTATAAATATGGGGGAGAAGAAGAAACTGGAGTCAGACTAGTGGGCCAGACTTTATGGCCCTTGTGAGAACATGAGCAACTTTTAAAATACCAGTGAAATGGGTTTCAAAGTGTGAAAGGATTTGGGGAGATGTGAAGTGTGACTATTTTAAGTCCTACAGGTGCAGGAAACTGCCAGAACTGTTGGATAAGATGTGCCTGCTTCATTCTGTCATGTCTTCACAGATGGCTGTTCTATATTAAAGAGGTTTATAGAGAGCAGTGCTTTGCAGTGGCTTATACTGCTGTGATCCAGCGGACACTTTGAGGAGGAGGTGCTGGTCATTGTATAGCTGTCATATCACCACTTTAAAATGTTGGTCTTTTCTCAGGGGAGTCATTAGAAGAGCTCACCTGAGCTGTGATAGCTGTCAGGCTGCTGCTCTAGGGCAGAGTGAAATGGATTTCACATCCTCCATTAACAAAAACCTCACCTTCCTCTAGCCCCGTAAAAATGATGCTGTACATGATTTTTGGGAAGATGGAGAGAAATGCACAGAAAGCCACCGTGCAGCAGTCTCCCTTAAGCAGAATTATTGTTGTTGTCTGAGATAGCAGGACTGTGCTTCTTTAGGACTTGACTTCGTCATCTAGATGTGCCAGGTCAGGTTGATCCCAGCACATCTGTTTCCACAGTGTACAAGTATCTGTTCAATGCACTGTTGTGTTTGTCCCTTTGATAGCATGCGAACAGTTGTGGATTTTATATGTCCTTATGCTCAGCTTTAAGGCTGTTTCCAGCTTTTCCTTTCATGCAGTCTTGTACAGGTCAAGGATGAAAATAGTTTCGTGTTAAAAAACCCAAATAAAACCAAAAAGCTCAACTCAGAGCCTGCTTTTTCTGAGCTAGTGAATGTCACAGCTTCTAACTGGAGCATCGCATTTCAAAAGGAACAAAGTGAGCAGCTTTTATTCCTGTGATGATGCATCCTGTTTCCAGCAGAGCAATCCCCATCCGCCTTTCTTAAAGTTCTGCTCACTGAGCTGTCACCCAGTCCTTGTTGTCTCTCTTGCTTCTCTGCTGCGGTTTTCATTTTTTTCCCTTCAGATTTTGTTTATCTCTTGTCACACCCTCCCATTTCCCAATCTCTTTGCCTTTGGCACTCTCAGAACAGCAGCGCCCACAGTGCTGATTAATCTCTTAATAAATCTCAGATTCAATAGCAGGAGTTGGAACTCTACCAGGCTTTGGGAGAAGACTCTGACCTTCATCCTGGACTGCCTCAGCCCAGCTCAAATATGCCAGAAAGGAGGAGATGCAATTGCTTTAGTGCTTTTCACCTGTTAACCTGGATAGTTCACTTCAGAACTGTGACAACTTCTGTAACCCTACATTTGAGCAGCCTCTTGTGATGCTTATTATTTGACACACTGTGATGTGTTTACTGGAATGAAATAATGGAGGTCACTAAGACCTCTGCAGGAATATGTGGAGGTGCATGGTTACAGTTTTGTTGCACAAAATCTGTGAAATGTGGTCTAAACCTTAGTGAAATGAAACGAAAATATATAATCATATATTTAATAATACCAATGCAAAATCAAATTTTTAAATTGCAGTCAGCAACTCTGTAGGAATATCAGAAATGGGAACCATATAGGACTTCTGTACTGTCTCAGTAATACTATATCCCTGAGTTCATAATTTCATCAGTTTAGCTGCAGAATTATTAGATAAAGGTACGCACATTCTCCGTGTGATTAATTGTTTCATCTGGAATCCTGAGATGTTCTCTTGGTGACCTTTGTCAAGCTGGCTAGTTGTGTCCTGCTCTGCAAAACAGAGCAAGGACTCTATTTGTGGTCTAGTTTGTCATCTTAAGTTAAGCAACAGATGAGAACAGGTTGCCCCAAGAGGGTGTGGACGCCTCATCTCTGAAGTGTTCAACGCCAGGTTGAGTGGGACCCTGAGCAACCTGATCTAGTGAATGACATCCCTGCCCGTGGCAGGGGGATTTGGAACCAGATGATCAGGATTCCTTCCACTCCAAACCATTCTATGATTCTATGAGTTCAGTCTCTTATGGTCCTTTTGAGCTGACTGTCTTTACAGAGCAGGAATTACCCAAATCTTTTTATCTCTTCAGCATGAGAATTGCATGGCTGGATGTCAGAGCACTGCTACTGCTTTTTGACATGACCTGCATGAAAGAAATAACCTACAGCAATGCTAATTTATGATACCTAATACTGAGGTATTTTTTATTGCTCTGGAAAAGAGACCATGGATGCCAGTGAGATACAAACTTTAAAGGAGTATATAGTTTCTAAAATTAATTCGGTTTATGACCCCTGTTGATCCTGACTCAGTGCCAGCTATTTTTGAGTTGGTGTCAGCAATATTGATGCCGTATTTATCAGGAGCGGAATGACAAGACGAGATGATCGCAGTGCTTTTAGGTGGCAATAGTGATTGAGCTGGTTTAGATGCAGGAAGTGTGGATGCAGGCTCAGCGTTTCTCTGCTCATCCCTAGTGTTCTGCTGCTGCTTAAGCCTTTCTCTGTTATAGCACCTGCCGTGAGTCTAGCTGTCAGGGAGGCCTAGGGAAAGACAATCAGATTTCTGAATGATTTTGTTTATTTACTTTTCCTGATGCTTGAAGAAAAAAATCACTGTATCATTTGCTGTGGAGCTGGTTCTCAGGTGTTAGACTGAGTTTTATGCTTCAAAATAGTTATTCCTGTAGTGACAAAAGCCGCTTGGGCAGGGATGTCTTGTTACTAAAACTAAAATGATTTAACTTGATAGTTTATTAATTCTAGTAATAAGAGAAATAGTAAGTGAGAGAAAACTCACCTACTGAAAAAAAAATGTTCTCAAACTTGAAAAAAGTTTAGACTGTTTAAACATTTATTTCCTTGCACTGAGTTCAAGGAACTCAAGGGAGCGGTGGTGGTATCCAAACAGCAGAAAACATGGCTAGTTCATGACAAACAGTACTTAAGTTCAAAGGCCAGAATAACTAACCAGCAAACATGTCTAGAGGGTTTTTTTTGTCTTTATTATTTGTACTTGTTATCTGTGTGGGTTTTATTGTTTTGAGAAGTGAATTAAATCCGGGGGATTCTCAACAACAAACATTGTGTCCTGGTCTGAACTGGACAAACTGCTTGCTGGCCTTGAAGCCTGCAAGGTTTTTGCTCCAAAGATAAGTTTGCCTCCTTCTTGGCATACATGTCAAGAGTACTGTAGGAAAGATTTGAAACTCATAAGAAATATGAAACTCTGAATGAAAACCAAATAGAGATAACTTCATTGTTTAATGAGGAGTTCTAAAATGAAAGTTAGGCTACTTTGCATGTTAAAGCTCTCCTCTTCCAAAGTGACTGTTAGAAGAACCAAATGTTTACAGGGTATTTTCTTAATGGCATGTCATGGAAACCACGTCTGTAGATTCATTTTTTTTAGCTACATTATGCTCTGAGTTAAATTGGCAGGATTTGATTTTACCTGGGGCTGAGTTGAAAGCACTTTGCAAGTAGTAGCTACCTAATACAGAAGTTCCCTCCTGGTCTCTGCAACAACAGTGGTACCTACTTCGAAAGCCAGTCCTATGTTCTTCACGTTCTCTAGGGTTTTAAGAATTAATTGGATTCTCTTTGTCTCCAAACAAAGCCAACTGAACTAAATGCACGTAACAGCTGGGTCTATAACCACCTATTCTGCTTTTTATTTTATTTTACAAGCATGAAGTCCAAACAGAATGTTAAACAGGGTGTAAAGTTGATATTTTAGTGACCTGAATAGAGTTCACCATTGTAATGTCAGTGCTTATACATGCTTCAACCCTCAAGATACCCATTTCTCACTCTCTTGGACCAAATACAGTATCTTTAGCTCAGGAGCGTTAGGAATTTTCCCTTTCACATTCAGTTGTACAAAAATACTATCTGCTTCAGAAGTCACACTTTTCTTGTATAACATACCTGTGCAGAACTGACTGAATAAGAGAGGTGAAATTTTCATGGTCTTGGCCAAAGGTAATTTGACGACAAGTGTTAAAGATGAAATTTTGCGTTGGGATTGGATTTTACCTGAATGCTTTTAACTCACCCACCCACAGCCAGTCCTCCAAATAATTTGCAGGACTTGGGCTTCAACATAGGTACAAAACTCACTGGACATTTGGTAAGAGAGCTGTGGATAAATGAAGCAAAGGATGGGGAAATCTAAACTGTATTATCTGCCTGGATTATGATGAGCTGTTCACAGGAACTTTGTGTTCCCTGAAAATGGCATATAACAAATATTATAGATTTTAACTCTTGTTCTTTAACATGGGTAATAGTAAAACAAGGAGTAATTCATAGAAAGTAGATTCAGCTTCACAGAAAAATTTCCAAGAAATCCACAAAGTCATGAGAAAGTACGTTACCATGACTGTAAGATCTCAAGGTACTGATGGAGAGATCACACACGAGTTTAATGGAAAAGCCAGGTGCACACCAGAGACAGAGGATAGATTGGACCTGCAAGGTTCTTGGTTTTCCATTTTTAAATCTAATTATGAAGTCCATTAATAGGAAGCCAGTTAGACAAGAGAGGCAACAGTACTAAAAGGGCACACAGGGGACGGAGTTGGAGCAGTGCCCTGCTGCCCCAGGAGAGATGTCTAGCTCTCCTGTGATGGCTGAAATTCTTTCAAATACTTGAAATAATCACTCCATAAGATGATTAAAAAGTCAGGAGAGTTTGTGGGGGAGGGGGTGGTGTTGATGTTAAGTAATCGAAGCTGTCAATTAGAAAGACATGGGTACAGTTCAAAGGAGGGAGGGATTCAATGGAAAGAACAGATTTGTTTTTCTCTCTCGAGTGTAGGCATCATGTGTTTAGTTACAGTGCTTTGTAAAACTGTAGTGTGCAGGGACTAAAGGCCATGCAGAGTTAGGACAGGCACGATGTCATTAAACTTGTGCCATTTACATTTAAGTGGAATTAGGAGAAAGCTGAGAGTTTTCTTTTTCTTAGTTGTAAGGTGCTCAGCAAGATAACTGGTTTTTTAAATACAGGTGTAATATAATTCCAGTGTACTTCATGCATTGCCAATAACCATATTTCATATATGTTTTTAAATGTGAAAATGTTTTTTCATAAGCAGGATGCAAGGAAAAATATCTAAGACACACAGGAGGTGGTTGTTTTCTGGTGAAGTTTCACAGATGTAATTCTCATGCAAGCTAAGTTCTTCTAACTGTTACCTGCATGTGGTGTTGTTACCATATCAGGAAAATTGAACTCACTGTTTCCTCATGTGTTTCAGGTCGGCAAATTCCACCCTTAGATCCTCATGAAAACAGTAACAATGGAGCAATCAAACTTGGAAAGCAGACTTCACAGACGGGTAGGCGGTGCTGCTGACCCAACTTGATCTTTTTAGATTTACTTGAAAAACAGCACCATTTGCCTTTTTTTTTTTTTTTTTTCCACTGAGAAAGGACTTTGTGATCTCAGTGACATGGCTCCTTATCTTGAAAGCAGTAATTTCAATACTTCCCATGAGCAATAACGCAAGGACCAGAAGCAGAAGGCTTTACTTCAAAGGGATTTTGCAAAACTCAGTTGGAAAATCCTCTCTAATATCCTGTCAAAATTACAATGTCAGAGTACTCCGACTCTCTGTTTAAACCAATGACTGAGGGGTTTTTTTAATAAAAAGATTGGTTTATATATAAAATTTAGGTTTGCTGCAAAAACTTATCTTTTACATTGCAAAGTGGACTTGGCATGTTTTTAGATTTTTCTCTGTATTAATAGGTTGGAAAAAACCCACCATAAAACCTGATTTGCTTTTTTTTATGGCTTCACTGCCATCTTTTTATCTGGACTCTGCTTCACTGTTTTTGTAAATCTGTAGCTTCATCTCGCGCTTTCAGTAAACATCAGCAAGAAATGGACTGAATTTGCTAACTGAAGAAAAAAAAAAGGATCCAAAGGATGAGTGAATGCAGTTTTTACGGACTAGAAGTCAAAATCTGTGTCAGGAGGTGCTGTGTATGTGAAAGAAGGAGTTGTCATGAAAGAATCTGCTGGACACCATACATTTCCAGAGTGCTCCAGAAGGAAGTGAAAATGCAGCCCCTGTGTGATGACTGGAATGATTTCCTGTGCAGGGTGTAGGCTTCATTAATTACTGAAAATGTAGAAAGAACGTAAATACAGGCTTAATCTCCACTACTTACCAGGTTTCCTCCAAATCTGCACCCCAGACCAAAGTTGTCTCTGTTCAAAGTTGCCTATTCCTTGGCTTCCAAAAGAGGATGCCACAGTGCCTCACTCCTCATGGTCTCACTGCTGCGCTCCAAGAGGTCTTCAAGTCCAGAGAATTCTATTTCTGTACAAAAACTGCTTAAGAGGGCACAATATAATTTGGGGTCAGAGGCTGGAATCTAATAAAACAAACCCGAATGTTTGTTTACAAATGTAATTCTGTGAATTTGTGGAGTAGTCTCCTCATTTGTAGTGTGGAAGACCCACTGTGTGCTGTCTCTGAGGCATGATGTGCTTGAAAATGCAGTGTAGGGAAAAAATCATACAGATGGTTATGAACTGGTAATAGTGTAAAACTGTATGCGTTTTTCACTTCCATCTCTTATGAATGTGTGTGACTGAGATGATAAAATCCAAATTTACCTTCTTCATCGATTTCATTGGAAATGGGAATTAGAGTAAGAAATGCTGGATTCATAACCAGAGCCCAGCCTGCATCGCACAACATTAATTTGTTCTCTTATGAGGACAGCTATCGTCACTGCACATTTTGGGGGGAAACTTATGAAAAGCAAACAAAAAGGAAAAACAGCTTTCCACAATAAATCATGAACAGGCAGGCTAAGAGCGTGGTTTCCGTGTTTATACATAAAAAGCAGACTTTATTGTCTGGTTGTGAGATTGCTTTGATAAAATGTCACTAATTATTAGGGCTTGAAACAGAGCCAGATAAAATCAACAGGAACATTTTGTCTCCAGAGGGCTTTGAGTAGATATAGGTGGGAAATGTCCCTCTGGATTTTATCTAAGAATCTGAACTGCATTGTTTTTCACATATAATCCATTTTTCCCGTATTTTGGCCTCCTTTGAAAGCACTCATACTTGAAAATATGCTCTTGGATATTTTGGGTAAACTTTCAGTTGTCACCTGTGCTGATATATGATCCACGTCTCTGACTCATTGCAGCAACTATTTTACTGATAATGCAGGGTTATTTAAGTGAAAATTCAGCAATCATCATTGTTCATAGCTGGGGAGGGAGACAGGCTCCTTTAGGGAACATTTAATCCCTTCCTGGTACAAGCAAGTCTTCCACCTGGCTGTGGAGGGAGAGCTTTACCTGGCCCTCAGCTCTAAAGAAATACCAAACTTGCCAGCATCATACAATTTATGGGCTCTGTGACCCAATGCTGCAAGAGATCTGGTTCCTCCTAAGTAAAACCCAGTAAAAGGCTAGACCTTTTACCCAGGAAACGAAGTGAGATCAAACCCGTATTTTTAAAGATGTCATAAATTTTAGTTCAACGTATGGCAGTAATGCAGAACTGATTTTTTAGCTTTTGTAAATCGTTGTAACTGTTTTTTTTTAATGTGGCATCTCAAAACTTACTAAATCCTAATTGAGATGTCTGAAAGCTTTGTAAGACAATTCTGCAAGTACCTTGTGTAATTTGTGCTAGAACTGGCAAATGATGCTGATCTGTATGGGATGTTGTCCTTAAGTGCCAGCTCTCACAGCTGCCATTGAGCAGTATGTGAATCAGAACAGATTTATGAATTATATGTTAAAATAGTTTAAAATTGGAAGTTTTTAACAGTGAATGTCAGATTTTTAAAATTTGAATGCTGACTAAGTAGGCTCAAGATGTTTTTGCATTTGGTGGGTCAAATCTAAACCATCTTATTCTACTTTTAGTCAAGAAAAAGATTTAAATGAATAAGGATTCTGATTGTCTAAGTTCTTGATATTTGGTGTGCTTTGATCTTGAGCAAGAAAGTCTGAAGTCACAGGTGAAAAAATAACAGGCCACTGTGCTGCACAGAGCATCTCATTTTCTCTGAACACAGGGCTCGCCTTCAGCGATGATGTTGCCTCTCTGCTGTTCGTCAGAGGTGAAGTGCAGCTTTCACACGCCCCTTGAAATGGGATTTGTTACAAAAATTGTGATTTTCAAATGTAAAATTAATGATTTCTGCTTCCTTTTGTTACCTGTGTTGCTTGGAAAGTACCACTACCCTTCATAAGCAGCCAGAAAAATGGCATAGAAAAAAACCCAATCTCGGAGTCGAAAATTTCAGCAGCAGCTGGAATTCCTCTTAATAGTTAATGGCTGTGAAAAGTTGAATTACTGTACAGGAGCACCTGACTCTGTAGTTGATCATCTGTAATAATAGGAATAATAGTAATATCAATGCTGCCGTTCTAGGTTAGCCAGCTGGTGCTGGATTTGTCCAAGATTTATTTTTCTCAAGAGAGCAGGCAGCAGGACTGAGGCACAGGCTGTAATGCCAAGGATATTTGGTGGAGCTTGTTTGCACCATGACTCGAGACTGTGACTGTCCAGTTGTGGGTGACTTGCTTTTCTGGCTCGTCGCGAACTAGTTTAAAAACAGAATTATGAAGGAACTGGTTTTCATATATGCTCTGCATATGTGTGTGTATATAAGTACAGTTTTATATTGTTATGCTGACATGTAGTGTTTTTTCACTATGTCTCTGGTTCTCATATACTGCACATTGTATTCTGTAAGTATGTTTTTTTGCTAATGATCATTTCACCTTTGCGGCCTTAAAAGTTGCGGATCAAAGGTAGCAAGAAGGTAGGTACACGTAGGGGTACAATTGTTGACTTGCCATTCTTATGCATGAAAATGGCATATTATAGAAAAAGTTTGTCTTGCAGACTGAGAAGATCTAGAAAAGGCCATTATTATTCAAGAATTGGGATTCTGAAGTAATAAAGTGACACTCAAAAAAAAAAAAAAAGGAAAAAACTATTTTTGTTCGTGGTACAGCATGTCTATCTGAAGTGCTGCAGTGTAACGTGGGTCTGTATCAATACCTACAGAAGTTACCTGTCATCCCATGTCTTCACTAATCCTTCATGGTTCATGGTAATAAGCATGACTAGATAGATTACATGTGTAAGCATTCTGACTATGATTAGACTGTCTCAGTACAGTGATACATTTTACTATCCTGCCCTTAATTATTTAAACCAGAGTCAGTGATAAATCGTCAGTTTAAAATCACCTGCTAAATAATCTTCCTCTGTTTTGTTTATATAAGGGCTTGACTGGGCTGGACCCACTCGCTTCATGTATGGGATGCTGCAATCTGTTAATACTTTACCTTTTGTTTTACATATTAATTGTATCATACCTAATAATATTTTTCCCTTTGAAATGTAGTTTTGGTGTTTTATTTAACCTACAATGATTAACGCTAATAAATGTTTTAAATGCCTCTGATTTGGGGATGTCTCTGGTTTCAATAAAGCAGAACAAAATTGCTCTCATTTTGCACATCATTTGCTCTTGAAAAAGGTCTCTCTGTAGTCTGTGGATTACTTGCCTGGGATTTAAATGCTGCTTGAAACGTGTATGGCTGGCCTGATAGCAGAAACTGAATGCATTCCTGGGGGATCCTGCAGTGCAGGTGAACTTCCAAAAATCAGAAAAAGATGATCTGAAAATCCCTTTGATAAATTATTTGATTTACCCATTAGAAGAGAGGGATCTGAGTGACCAGTATCTGCTCAGAAATTTAGAATAGTAGCTGTCAGTAGAAAGTGAGCTGCCAGTTGCTACCTGATTTGAATAGCAGCGATGATTGGGATGTCTTATAAGACACTTCCTCTTTTGTACGTTTTTGTCTTGGTGATACATTTATTTCCCCCCCCCTACTTTATGTCCCTCAAACTTGTGTTCAGGAGATAAGAATTAACACTCTTTTAAGGAGTATGCAGTGTTTCATACTCCTTAGTGCTATTGTTTCAAGAGATGTTTAACCTCACCAGAAGTTTTTTGCACTGTTTGTCTTATATTTTCCAAGTTGTTACCACAACTATGAGGACTATGAATAAAGGCTTGGGTTGTTTGGGGTTTTTTTAAGGAAAAACAATGTTTTGGACTAACACTTTTCTAACTACCATGATAAATTCAACACACTCCAGTACACAAGAGGCACAATAACTCAAATAATAGCACAGAACACCATTTTTATATGTAACGAGAAACCAGTATTTCAAAGAGTTTTTGTATGTTGAGTTCAGTTACTGCTGGATAGATACTCAGCAGGATCTGTTCCCTGCCTTAAAGCACTTATAATTATCTTGAAAAAATTACGCATCTTTCCCCCAGCTATGCATAAATGAGAACGAGCCCATGTACACATCGGTAAACTAAAAGGTGATGTACTTAATTCAAGGAAAGTCTTAGCCCCTTAACTATTACCAGTGGGCTGGAAAATCAGAAGTGAACGTTGTTTTGCCTTTACGTATGTAAAGAGAGTTGTGCCTCTTGATGGATCAGTCCTTGTGTTGTCAGTGGATGTTTTACATGGCTTAGAAGCATGTTCTTGTGGTGCTTTAGGTTAGTTTGGAGTTGAATTTAGCATGAGAGAAATTAGCGTGAGAGGGGAGCTATACAATTGGCTGGAAAATAAATCTCTTCTGCTTGCTTTCCTTTTGAAGATTGAGGGTTGTGTCTGGAGGTACCTCAGGAAAAGTATTTGACATTTCAGCCTTCAAAATCTTCAGGACTCCAGCTTCAGTCCTTCTGCAGAGAGCATCATAGGACACCCTGCTGTGATCTCCTGAGCACTGTTCTGAAATTAGGACAGCGAGGCTGATGAAATAGCCTGTGTAGCTATTTCATACCTCCACCCCCTCACCTAATCTGCAAAAGTGGTTAGGGCACTACTGGGTTTGTGAAATGCCTCCCTTCCCTGAAAGGAAAACAGTAAACTGCAGGATTCTTACTTTTTTATCCCCCTTCGATGTTGTTTTACACAGGGCTACAGAGTAATTTTCTTTAAAAGTGTTAAAACGCTCACGGGAGGATAGACTAGCTAAAGGCGTTTGTACAAATGCCCTGGTTAATTGGTGCAGGTTACTCCCTAAAGTCTCGACATCAATGATAGGATGCCTTTGTCATGTAATGGGGTTCTTGGCCATGAACAGCGTCCTCTTTTGATCTTCTATTTTTAAAGAGCTGGACCAGGGATAAAGTAATTGCTTGATAGGAATGCACTCTCACTGTCCAGAAGTAAGACTTTCCACTAAAAAGTGCAATATCAATGTTTGACCACATTTAAGAGATTAAGACGAGAATAAATGCGTAATAGCATAATGCGACATAATGCAGGGTTTTTTTGGTATGGAATACCTATTTCAGATGGGTTTCTTCTATTTCGAGTAAGAAGAGTCCTTATTGGCAAATGCCTGTATTTCTAATACTACCAAGTGGATCTTGATGCAGATTAGTTTGCATTACCTCTTACCACTGCTGTGCGTTTTGCAGGAATATGAGGACAGGCTCATGATACTAGCAGTCATAATCATCGTGTTTTCAAGAGATAGGTGTAGAAGTGTTACTGGAATTGTTTTGTAACACAGATGTTGTGAAAACTTGAAGACAGTACACTGACAGAACTTGGTGTAAGGGACCTGCACAAACTTGCGTTTAACGTCACAGCAATTAACAAGTTTTTAATCGGGTGTCATTATACAGTGCAGAGAAGAGAATTTTGAGGCTTCTGTTTAGGTATTAAACATTCAGCAGCACAGGAGTGATTTCTCTGTTCTGGTTGTTAAATTACTCCAGCACAAAAAAATTTTTATCCCTGAGACTCCCTGAAGAACAACAACAACAAAAAGGAAGCTTTCTTTGAAAAATACTGGCCTTGTTTTCTCAAAACCTCCTTGAGAACCTGAGCTTTCTCTTTCCCATCACCTGTCAAAAGTTCTTTGAGACACACTTTATTTATGATGCATTCAGCCTTTCTATTTGCTACACTTCGGGAATTTTAGAAAACAAAAATGCCTTTTCCCTAAAGTCCGTTTAATTCACATTTATTTTACTTAGTCACTGCCACTCCTGCTCCCTCTACAACAGTAAAATACACGTTTAAGTAAGTAGGTAAATACTTAACAACTGAATCCCTGTACCCCCACAGTAAGTAGAGTACTCTGGGGAAATGATCTGTTACAGGCTAAAACAGAAATGATCCCTATGCTTCTGATTATGTATTGACAAGTAGCGATCAATAAGGAAGTCAGCTTACATGTCTGAGAGATGCCCTTGAGGAAAATGAACATCACATTCCTTCCTCCTGGTCAATATAACATGACTTGGGGGGTAAGTGATAGTATTGTTGTTACTGACAAACAATAAATAAAAAATGAGTAAGAGGATGGTAACATTTTCTCTTCACCTCTTTAATAGGGTTGAAATTTAGGTTAAGCACCTTATAAAAGTAATTCCTGCTGCTTCTTGTCTTCAAAGACTCAAGTTGCTTTGCTGACAAGTATACGTTTGGAGTTTTGACAGCGGTTTAATAAGAAACGGCAATGGATGGAATCTGGATAAAACAGTGCATTTCAAAATCACTTTCCTATATTCTAGCCCAGCAAAAAATCAAGTCATCACTAATCCTATGATCATTACCAAATATCCAAGGTCTTGTCTGTTTTAATCACTCATCACATGGGACAATTTTGCACTGTAGATATTTACCAAAAAGAGCATAAAATGTGTAAAGGAATCTAATAAAAGCCCTGAGAAAGAAGGACCTTCAAAATAAAGATTTATCTTTACTGTGCTGTTTCTTGAGGAAGTCAGGAACGCGAATGGGAATGAAATAGCTTTTCTGGCACCACTTCTTTTAGAGATGCTGTTTGTACTTTGAGTTTTGCCACATTCTGTAGGTCATTCCTGATTCTCAAGGAAAATTTGCTTTCAAGGTGGCAACCTGAACCGCCTGCTGGCACCTAACCAGCTCCCCTCCCACGCCTCAGCCTTTGAATGGTTCTCCTCATAATCTCAGTAAGGAGGGACAGAAGTCTGACAGCTGACATTTCTAATGGAGGTGACTCAGTTTCTTGACAATTTTGAATACAAAGGAGGTTCTTGAGATATGCTGGAAATATGAACTCACAATGACCTAGGAAAAGGCTTTGAACAGATAAAGTTGTTTCCTTGTGACAGAGATACCAGAAAAGGAAACTTTTTTTTTTTTTAATATAGAAGTTTTTTCACAACAGTTTCTGTTTGTTTGGGTTGTTTTTATGCTTTTAGGACATTAAATTTCTGGAGGGGAAATAGGTTTCTTGGAATGAAAATAAAGCCGGAATGTCATGTTTATTATTACATTCTTAAGAGGGAAAATAATATTTAGCACTGAAAAGAAAGGACAAACAATGTGACGATGATGGTGGGTCACAACCCCACTGAGGTGATAAGAAACAAAAGCTATGTCTGAAATGCAGAATCTGGATTTGGGGTACAAAGGATATCATTATAAATGGCCAGAGTGCATATACGCACATTTCATGGCACAGCCACGTTAACACCACTGTTACTTGAAAACCCCAGCTAATAACTGAGCATAAGCAAACACAAGATTAAGAGTACATCAGGTGCCTATGCTCCACCTATTAAACATGATACCATATCTTTACCTGTGGGTATGTCTGAATTTACAAAGTACAAAGTCCACTGAGTAAAAGATGATACCCTTTCACGTAGTCCATGACACGCTGGTTGAGTTGGAACCCTGGGCAAAGGGCTTTGACTAATATATTCCAGTGCATTTACCCACCTACATGGTTTGGCTTTTCATGAAGCTTGATGCTGCCTGAATGATGTCTTGGAATGATGGGTGGTTTTGCACAAAATGGGCAAATTGCTCCAGAGAAGACTAAAGAAGAAAGGCTGAGGTGCTGATAAATGCATCTAAGTAGGTTTGCATTGACTGATTTAAACCGCAGCATGTAGTATGTACTTAGGTACTTGCTGCTGGCAGTATAAAGGCTTTACAATAACACAACATCCATCACTGAAAGTTAAAATGGAGGGATTTTTATTTTATTTCTCCCAGGAGGAAATTGATGCCTTACAAAATCCACAAGGCTGGAGTCATCAAGCCATCACTGTCAGCGGGCATGTCTTTCAGACACTTCGTCTTATCTCATCGTGAATCACACACCAGTGAAAGATGCATACCATGGCAAAAAATTGCGCACTTCCTTTTTAAACTGTGATAGACACAGTTTAAAAAATTGCAGGGCCTTAAGCAACTACTAGATTAGAAGGAGAGCCGCCATCTGAGAAGCCTGTTCCGCATCACATCAGTGACAGCGAGGTGAGGATGTCTGGGAGCTACAGGTTTCAAAGCTCTAGGAAAGTGGTTACTTAGCTATTTGGCAAAGTTGCTCATCCCATGTTTCTGGTAGTGCAGAAGTAATTGAGGTTGCCTGAGGTCTGCTTTTGAAGAAAGCTAGATTTCCTGGTGAAATGGTGCCAGGATTCCCATGAGAAGCCCTGTTCCCCAAGATGTTCAAGAAAAGACATGGTCTCTGCCATTTTCAACCACCTTCAGAAATTTTTTTTCCATTTACTGGGAAATCCAAGCCATAAAAAAATCCTGAGTGTTAGATAATTCTAATGTATATTTCAAGCCAGGCAGACGCAGGCAAGAAATCAGAGTTCAGAAACTTCTGATGTCTTCAGGTCATTCTGGAAATGTAGGGAGGCTGTGTTTCAAGCTAGGACATCTGATTTTATGCACAACCATATCAAAAAAAGTCTGGTGAGAGTGATAAGGTGATGGAAAAAAATCTGTGGAATTTTGTAGTCATTGCAATTTTAAATATAACCATTACTATAATGTCACAGTTGTTGTTTGCCTACATCTTTCATGCTCAGAGCTGGTCCATAGAGGGGCAGATTTTGACTGATGATGACAGAGTGTAGATTGTTATACGTCTCCCACCCAGGTAAATGCCTCCAATTTATAAATCCATCCTCTCTGGAGAGAGGTCAGAAAGGACGGATCTTTCTATGTCATCCTTCTATGAGGCCACTGAACAAGGAAAATTTAGAGTGTGGCCTTTGAGACCCTGAGGCCACAGTTTGCCTCCATGCATGTTGAACTACCCGCTGTCAGGCCTCCACGGGAACTCCCATTACCTCCGTCAGAACTGGCCCCATGGCTTCGGGAGTGGTTTTGTGCCTTTCCTTATGATGTCTTCTGGTATCTGCTGAGGACACAGTGAAGGAAAGTGTTACATTTTATTACCTACTCAACTCACACGAGGGCAACAAGGACAGTAGAACCTGAAGATGCCCAAAAGTTTGTTTAAGCTCATCTTGGGCAAACTCAGCTGTTCTAGCTTCCAGGAAAGGATTCAGATAATTGATAAACATTGCTATGGTCATCCCATCAACTGAATTACTTCTGCTTGTATTTAAGAATTAATCCATCTATGTTATCAAGGCTGAAACAGTTGGAAGCCATCTGATCCTGTCCAGTCTTTTATAATGAGTTGTTACTGAAATTTGTTAAAATTGAGTCAGTGGCCTAAATTAATAATTCAGAAACCTCTATCCATTTCACTCACTGAGAGACAAATGTAAGATTGAAACTTTCATTTCGCTTTTCAATAAGTGGAAAAAATAGTGAAGAAATATCACACATGGTGTCACTGGAATACACAAACTTTACCAAATACATGATAGGTTTTGAGGAAGACCCTAATTCTCAGATTTAAAATGTGACAGTAACAATGTAATGATGCAGCTCCTTGCTTTGCTGTCCATCAAAGCTATCCAGATAAAGCCTCCTAAGATTTGCTGAAGCTTACGTACCAGGCTTGGAAACAAAACTTAGAATGTGAAAATTGCCTAAAGAGTAATCTTTTTAGTTTAGTCATCCCTAAGATTGAACATCCAATATTTTAACTTGGTTAAAAGTTTTGTTACTGATGCATAGGCCAAAATCCAGATCAGGTGGTTCTGTCACAATTGTATTGTCTCTAAATAGCTAAAAAGAACAAAATGCAACAATTTCTTTTTTGACTTTGATATGAATTCATGTAGGTACTGGTTTCTAGATAATAAAGCACAGTTTTTCCTAAGCTATTTTGAAGAGATGGATTTTTTTCGGTTATAATAATGAAGTGATATGAATTTTTTTCCCCTTCATTGTATGTGTGAGAGAATGTTCATCAGTGAAAACAAAACACATTTAAATCTTCAGGCTCTAATGCTCCCAAGAGTATGACAAAAAAAATTGGTGGAAATACTGTTGGAGCCATTCATCTTCATTCTGAAATAATATTGGTGCACAGGGGAGATTTCAAATGACTGGTAAAAAATTGAATGTGGCACACTGTAAAGAATAAATGCAATGGGTTTGTATAATTGCAAGCGTTACATGGACCCTTGGCAAAATACTAATAGAGACAGATTATAAAGACAGAAATAAATAGAAAATAATTCATGGGTAGTAGCTTATGTAATGTTAATAAATATTTTCTTTTTGGTGGAAAATAGATGCATTCAAGCAACAAGATGTGACTAAAAAGCAGTTGCTTAAGATAGATGTATTGACTTAATACAGATGGATTACTTTAAGTCATTTGATGTAGCCCTGCATGACAATCTGGTAAAAAAATGCGGTACTATACAAAATCAATTTACCTATATCAAATGCTCTGGGAACCAATTAGCAGCTACATCAGCATGTTCCTACTCTCTTACAATGGGTTATTTAACAGCTTCAAAGGGGCTAATGCAGCTCAATATCTTTATCAGTGATCTGGAAGAAAACACAAACTCTGCTGGTAACTTTGCAAAATACATCAAAATTGCTGGAAAGGAACAAATGAGCAGAAGAAAGTGACATAAAGGTATTGACGTTGGTGCTTTGGATCTTAAGCATTAAGCCAGTATTTAAAAATAGGATGAGTCTCAATGTGGAAGGTATACTAGCTGCTGTCTTCAGAGGTGGGATCCTCTGAAGCTTCAGGTGCTGGCCCAGAAAGGGAGGGTGATGAATGTATAGAAACTACTCTGATCCATGATAGATTCCCATTTTCCTCATTTCTATTATTTGCCTTACTCGAAGAAGGGAAAAATGCAAGGAACGAAGGCACAAGAAAAAATCACATTCCAGATTGGCAGTGCCTAATTGTTTTTCTATTAGATTGCTATTAATTTCTATTAAATTTCTTTTTCTCATGCTAGGGAAAAAGGAGGGAAAACCCCACCTGCCTCTTTTGAAGATGAAAGTAGGAGAAGTTTGCTGGCATGCCTGCTAGCCAGCTGGAAGACAGAGCCAGGAACAACGGGGATTGAGAGAGAGGGAAAGGGAAAAAAGCACCATCAAAATGGGACAGAATTAGTTTGGGGATGATGGAGTGGAAGCTGAAGGGTCTCTCTCACACTGTAGTGTGTTTCCCTCTGAAAAGCAGAATTGAAGCCAGGAAACTTGTGGAATTTGACTGTAAAGTCAAATATTGAAAGGCATGCTCACAAAATATTTACAAGCATTTATGAATTTAACAGTGAAAGTTCTATTTAGGTTTTTATCTGCAACAGGTATGTAGGCACAGGATCAAAGTAGTGGGTGAGTGAGTATACTTTCTTAACCTTCCTTGTCAGTGCTTGGTGTTTGGAGGGGGAAAGTGGTGAATATTCATGGTTGTAGGTGGAAAACCCTGCACATGGTTGCAGTGCCCATGGTGTAGGTAGGACCTGCTGAAGGGCAGAAGGGACTGGGTTGCCCACAGAGAAGGGGAGCATCAGAAAAGCGTGATAGATTGCTGGCTGGTGGGTTCACACGGGGTGGGAGTGGGAAGGTCCCACATGGGACAATCCAGGTCAGAGGATCTTTTGCTACATGGGGCTTTATGCAGACCTTTTTACCCCTTGCAACTTCAAAAATGCTGTCACTTATTCCTGATTTGCCTCTGCAAAGTGTTCATACCTGTTTTAAGGTGACCCCTGAAGTCTGAAAGATACAGCCCTGTTTTTGTGTAGTGTATCAATTGCATATTGCAATCTAACAGGTCCTCACGGGTATCATTTGCACAGTGAAGCAATAAATAATTCAGTATTTGGCATTCAAAGATTCCATTCATAATAATATGCAGACTTTTTTCCTTTTTTTTTTTTTCTTCCCCAAATGCAAAGTAAATATTTCATAAACAATCTCTCAGGTACAGTGTTCAAGCTTCTGTGCAGACACAGAAACCAGAGTGGGGAGATGATTCTAGAAACCTTGTGTCTTTATTCCTAGAGATAATGAATTAATCAAAAGCAAAGATTTTTCATGTGTGTATTAGTCCCACATTAGCAACCTTAGCTTCCTGCATTTGCTAAAGAAGCATTTTAAGTACTTGACTGCTTCCTGCCACAAGACAAGAGAAAAATTTCCAAGAGACGCACACAATTAATGAAAGAAGAGTGGCTGTGGATGCCCACAGGAGCTGTGATCTTGCAAACCTGCAAACTCCTACCTTTATATAAAACTTTATGTATCCAGTATTCCCCTCAAGTGCATAAACATGTGCAATTGCAGGGGCAGACCTTTAGCTGGCATAAGTGCTTGTGAGTTAATTGATCATTCAGAGTGAAGAAAAATCTGTATGTTATTTAGTAACAGGCTATGGCGGAATGGATATTTCCTCATCGGTCACTATGCAAATGATTGAGTCCACTGACAGTTTCAATGTCTCCCCTTCTTTTGCTGTGCTCATTTTCAGGCTCTCAACTAATTCGATCTTTCAGCAGAGACAAACATTTCATTCCCCTGTTCATGATACCTATTTATTTTTAAAGTGTTGTTAGCATAGTTTTAGTTGTCTCCTTCTGTCTGGCCCTACTTAATTGATGTAAAAAATAGCTGTCTAAAATGTTCTTTGTTGAGAAAACTTGCTAATTTTCCCCTAGAGATCTTCTCCTTGTGTCTGCCTTCAGTCAATTCTACTCAATTTTGTAAGAAAAATCTAGCACTGCTCCTTCAGTGTGTTTACTTTCTCTTGTAACCATTGCAAAATAATGTGCCCGGGAAAAGGAGTTGGATTCTTCTCATTTGCAAATACCATTAAGAAAATTGTGGACCGAATTCCATGCACAGCTTCAAATTACGCACTCAATTAAGGTCTGATCCAATGCTTATTAAAGTCACTGGAAAAATTCCTCCTGATTTCAACGGGCTGTATCTGAGACCTTGGGGAATGGACATTTCCACTGCAGATGATGAGTTTAATCTTTGAACATGCTGGAATTCACACAATGATAGACTCACAGGGCTGGAAAGGACTTCAGAGGTCACATCTCCAGGCAGGATCAGCTAAATTTATATCTCCCAACAGATGTCTAACCTGTTTTTAAAGGTCAGTGACGGCGACTCCACGGATTGTGCTTCCAGGCAATGTTTTTCGATAATTATCCTTACTCTTAAAAAGTTCTTCATATCTGCTCTAAATCGCTTCTTGCTCTAATCTGCTCCCATCGTTTCCTTTTTTTATTCAAAGTAAATAAGAGAGAACACTATTTTCTTTCTCTTTGCAATAGCTTTTAATGCATTTGAAGACTGTTACTGAACACGTGAGACAATCTTGTCTTCCTTAGGCTAAACAACCTTGGTATTTCAATCTGTTCTTATGTTGTGATCTGTCTGTTTTCTGGATTTTTGTCATTACAGGTCCTTTCTTCTGGACCCTCTTCACTTATCCCACACCTTTCCTGAGAGAGAGTGCCCAAAACCAATCACTTCAGCGCAGGTCTCATCAGCACTTAGTAGAGGGAAAGCAGTTCAGTCCCAGTGCAATGCTTGTCTTTCACACGTTGATATGACACTATTTGCTCTCATTTACCTTGTGACCCATTAGAACTGAACCCAGGCATAATTCCAAAATACAATTTCAGGGTTTCCTGGGAGTGCTGGGGAGATGCTGAGAGCAGAATTAGCAATGCAGAGCTGCTACAAGTATTAATGGAGCAAATGAAAGGGGGAGTTTGAATCCCAGTTGCTGGATGAGTTCTTCAAGCTGAGATTGAGAAAGACCATGATGTTGTCAGTTCGAGAAAGAGATATGATGATCCCAGGGCACCATCATGGTGGTTCTGCAGAATTACTTCTCAGGGTAAGGCTTATTTAAGTCTTTAAGAGTCTGTAAAGAGTCTTGAAGGAGTCCTTCAGACTCCTCTTCTGGAGGCAAGTTTCAACTACCTACTTATGTTTGTATACTTATCTGTGCACATTTGACTTTTGGCTACTTTTTAGAGAAGTCTTTGTCGATTTTTAGATATGCAACACCAGCAAACAACAACCAACACACACACACACACACACACACACACACACACACACACACTCTCTGTATTTTACATATTGAATTGTCTCATTATATCCCTCATGAAGGAGTATGAATGTAAGAATCAGTTCTTGAAAACAGTATTCAGAACTCCATTTCCTTAATACCTTTGTCCTTTATCAAAGGACTAATGGCTGTTAGCACGTTTGAAATTGTCTGAGGAATCATTCGGTTCTTTAAACTGTACTTTAAACCACGAAGACAAGATACCACTTTTATCTTGTTCTTACGGAAGTTAATGGTCTAGGGCATTTTTGTGTTCAGCAGAACAGAATCGGGTCCAAAATATGAAAAGCACATAAAATTTTACACTATAGCTATTTATGAGAATGTCACTATGTTTTGTTGTCTTCTTTCTATATGAATATTCAACATGCTTTGTGTGATTTTATAATAAATTACTAGGTAAAGTAATACACTGTATTTGAACCAAGTTGAAGATATTCAACTAAGATCTACTTTTCCAATCTGTGGCAGTATTTGAATTGTGCCATAAATCATCAATAATAATGTGGACTGCAATTTTACTTCTGATTTACAGTATAAAAACTGGGCCTAAAATTATATATGGAACTCATTAGCAGTCAAGTAAATGATGACTAGAGCCTGCTGAATGAACATTCTGGTATTTCAGAAGATAAATAGCAGCATCAAAAGACCAGGTATTTCCTTAAAGAGAAATTGGAATGTACTCTTACCTTTATACCTTTGCATTTTGCAATATTTACTGACTTAGCAGTGCAGGATGCATGAGACACTTCACTGAGGGAAACCTAGAATTTTCCCATTAACAAAACAAGTAATGTGGCACTTGGTTGCTTTTTCTGACAGTCTCAATAACACCAAGAAATTGCAAATAAGGTTGTGATATTATTTTATTGCAAGACATTTTCAAGAGTTGGTGGGACTGAATAAACTACCTGTACAACAAACAGTGGAAAAAGCTATTAAGAAACTGAATCTATTCTGCTACTTCTCAGGTATAGAGAGTGCTATTTAATATTTATTAGCAAACAGTTTTGAAAGATGTCAAACCATCTCCACACTGAGATATTGTAACAACAGTATTGAGTTCACAGTGTGAAAAACATTAAGATCTACAAATACACAGGACAAATTTTGACCTCAGATTAAGCAAATGTTATCCTTTTGCAAGCAGTGATAAATGTACTAAAGACACTTCTGGAATGGCATCATCATCATCTCACCAAAATCAGTCACAGGAGTTCTATTGACTGCAACAGATCCAAAATTTCATTCCTGAACTGTACTATGAGGTGTTGAAATGAAATGAATCAGATGTTGGAGAAGGTTACCAGATATTGCTGATCAATAGCACAGGTATTGTTTAATACAAAAAATCAAATCAGTCTGGATTACATAACAGCATTAGATCAGAAATGATACTAAATGCAATAAAACAGATCAATGCATTATTAAGGTTCAAAATGTGTTCGAACAACAACAAAGACTACATTAAAAAAAATGTATTTATGCATAATTACCATTAAGCCACCTACTCAGTGTATATGTACTAACTTAGCCAATACTAGAACACAAAAGGAACAGGTTGAAGCTGGACAGGGAAGCACTGAGCTGGGCTGCCCAGGGAGGCTGTGAAACCTCTGTTTTTGGAGGTTTTAATGATTTCACAGGACAAAGCTCTGAGCGACTTGTGCTGAATTCAGCTTTGACCCTGCTTTCAGTTGGAAGTTGAACTACGGCCCTAGTGGGGTCTCCTCCAGCCTCAGCGATGCTGTGACATCCCTCTGCCCTGTCCTTCATTCACTGCCTCTCCATATGCTGGTGATAAGTATTAAGCTAGTTTCCCCCCAACCCGTGCACATCCCCCGATGTCAGTTATATCTATTGCACAACCACGTCCAACAAGGTGTTCGCACTGAAAACCACGCATGGGAAAACCTGTAAGATCTGTTGTCATATTAAGGAGAGATCTGAACTTCTGGTTCTCCTCTGTTTTTCTTAGACACGAGATGTACAGAAGGATTAGACAGCAGTGGTATTCCTGTCTTCTAAATCTGCGTTAGAGGAAGCTTCTTTTGAATTTTGCTCTGCACCATTACTTTTTGACCCCATTAAAAGGAGAAAAGACAGCAACTTCTGTGGCATTTAGTATTTTGCAGTTTTCCATGTCTTGGTTTTTTTTCAAGCTGAGACCCAGTTCTTCTGGTACCAGTAATTCTGGAGCTAGATAACCACTTCTGAGAAGTGCGCACTATGGCTTAATCTTTGGCGGATTCATGAACAGAAACAGAGAAAGCATGGAGATAACAGAGTTAACATTCTTCTTCCATGTTAACAGAAGAAGAAAAACCTCTATCTTCCAGTTTATCTCCCAGATCGTAAGAGTAAGAATGCATAAACAGAGTGGAACATTGGTTTTGCTAACAAAGCCCAGCAGACCGCCAAATAACAACTTTAAATATTGCACTGTAAATAAAAGATGTAATTTAGGATGCTGTTTTATGCGCACCATAAAATAAGTTTGTAGCAGGAAAACTGCAGCCAGAGTACTTACAGAGTTCTAGTGACATTTTCACACATATGCCACATAACTCCACCTACTGAAGCCAATTCCAATCAGGTGAGACTGCTCTGAGGTACTTTTCTAGAGCACTTTTTACTTACTTCTTCTTCAGTCAGTGATGGTATTAAAAGTCACATGGGTGACACTTTGCTGTTGTCAAGAACAGCACAGAGAAAAGTCCTGACTAGGCATGTGTGATGGTGGCAGGCCTGGATGGAGGCTCTACCGGAGACAAGGCAGAGCCTGAACCTAAATTACTCAGAGGGTCTCTCCAGCTGAATGGCCCCAAAGCCCTTCCTTCATGGGTGGAGCTGAAATAGAGGTATCCAAAGAAATTATGTGATTCACAAGTCTTACTATGGTGAGCCGATTTTGAACGTAAAGCATTTATAATAATTTCAAGAATTTCAATTGCAATAATTTCAATTTTTTAATTATCAAGACATACTTTTCAAATGGGTTATTATGTCCCTATACATGTTCTCAGCACACCTAGACCAGATTTTGCAAGAGGGAAAAAAAAAGTGTAATCCTTCTGACTTAATTTCCATGACCTATACTCCAGCCTTGCCTGAATACAATCTTGTATATCTTACAGCCAGATTCTTCAGAAGTAGATTTAGGACCCAGGAATCATCAACGTTTGGATGGATTTGGCTGTCTAACTGTATTTTTCTTGTTTGTTTGTTTGTTAATGGTGTATTCAAATACCCCAAGATGCACCATCTGCTTGAAAGTATGGTACTAATGAAAAGGCCCACTGTGTCTGACAAGAAGTGCAAGTGAGGAGGATGGCAAACACCCCATGTTCCTGCCTGCTAATTAATAATGGCTCTTGTTTCTCATTCAGGTTTTGCAAGAGCTCAGTCTCTCTCAGCATTTCACAGAAGGTTGGAAGGGACTTCTGGAGACCATCTAGTCGAACCCCCCTGCCAAGGCAGGGTCACCTAGAGCAAATTACACAGGAATATATCCAGGTGGGTTTTGAATGTCTCTAGAGACAGAGACTCCACCACTCCCCCGGGCAGCCTCTTCCAATGCTCTGCCACTTCTGATGTAAAGAAGTTCTTCCTCATGCTGAGGTGAAATGTCTTGTGTTTTAGTTTATGGCCTGTTTATTGCTCCTTGTCCTGTCACTTGGCACCATCCTCTTGGCACCCGCCTTTGAAATATTTATAAGTCTTGATGAGATCGCCTCTCAGTGTAGGACCCGGCACTTCTATAGAAGACACTTCTCTTCTCTTCTCTAGACTAACCAGGCCCATTTACTCAGTTAACATTCCTAAGCCTTCACATAATGATAATTTTCCCACCTGAGCAGTGGTTTTGGGTTTTGTTTTTTTGCCCACCGTGGGACCCACTACCCAGTCTCGTCCTTCCTCCTCCAGCTTCGAGGGCAGGGCCGGCCCAGCCACAGACCCCTGAGGTCCGGGGGGAGGGCGCCGGCCAGGGCTCCCCGACAGACTACAACTCCCGGCAGGCCCCGCGCCCGCCGCGCGGCACGCTGGGAGCTGTAGTTCCCCCAGCGCGCCGTGGCCGCCCGAAGCGCGCAGCCAGTGGCGCCCTTCCCGCTCCCGCCTGAAACTGCGTGTGTGCGCTTGGGAAGGCGGGGAGAGGGGGTGCCGCTTCTCCCCGCTCCGCTCCCACCAGCGGTGGGGATCGGACCGGACCGGGCTGGGCCGGGCCGCGCCGCAGTGGGAGACAGGCTGTATCCATGACCCCAGGGGTGTGAGGTTCAGTAAGACCAAGTGCCGGGTCCTACACTTCTGTCACACCAACCCCATCCAGCACTACGGGCTGGGGGCAGAGTGGCTGAAAAGGTGCTCATCAGAAAAGGGCCTGGGGGTGCTGTTTGACAGCTGGCTGAACATGAGCCAGCGGTGTGCCCAGGTGGCCAAGAAGGCCGACGGCATCCTGCCTTGTATTAAAAATAGCGTGGCCAGCAGGACCGGGGGCAGTGACTGTCCCCCTGTACTTGGCACTCGTGAGGCCGCACCTCAAATCCTGCGTCCAGTTCCGGGCCCTCAATTCACTGAGTGAAGGACACTGAGGTGCTAGAGCACGTCCAGAGAAGGGACGCGAAGCTGGTGAAGAACTTGGAGCCCAAGTCCTCTGAGGAGCAGCTGAGGGCGCTGGGGGCGTTTATCCTGGAGGAGGATCGGGAGGGACGTTATCACAGAAAGGGTGATTTGACACTGGAATGGGCTGCCCAGGGAGGTGGTGGAGTCACCGTCTCTGGAGGTGTTTCAGGAAAGACTGGACGCGGCACTCAGTTAACGCGGTGGTGGTCGGTCACAGGTTGGACTCGATAACCTCGGGACTCTTTTGCAGCCCGACTGATTCTGTGACTGCGATCCCGTGAATGGCTCGCTACAGCAAGCCCAGGAGAGCTGCGAACGCGAAACTCCCTGTGCGTGTGGGGTGGACCCCGAGGCGCGCGCCCGCGCATGCGCGCAGAACGGGAGGGGGCCGCGCCGCCATCCCCGTGCCCGCGCAGGGGGCGGCGCTGCCGGGGCGGGGAGGGCGCGGGGCCGCGCTCGGGGGCGCGCAGCAGCGGCGGCGGCGGCAGCGCCCGCTCTCGGCCCGCGCCCCGCCGGTAGCGCCCGCAGAGCCGCGCCGAGACACCGCCCGCCTGTCGTGAGGGAGCGGCGGCACCGCCGGCCCCTCTCCGCCCCTCCAGGTGCCCCGCCCGCGCCGACGCCGCCCTGCCGGGGGGGACAGGTGAGCTCAGGTAACGCACCTGCACAGGTGAGACCCTCCCCAGTACACCTGAGCGACCCCAGTACAGGTGTGTGCCCACCGCCGCCTCCAGGCGCCCCACCCACAACGATGACGCCCTGCGGGGGGGACAGGTGAGCTCAGGTAACGCACCTGCACAGGTGAGACCCCCCCCAGTACACCTGAGCGACCCCAATACAGGTGTGTGCCCACCACCCGTACCGATGATGCCCTGAGGGGGGACAGGTGAGCTCAGGTAACACACCTGCGCAGGTGAGATCCCCCCTTCCCCGATACACCTGAGCACAGCTGTGGAACCACCCCCATCGCCCCTCACCTGCCCAGGTCCCCCCTCACCTGACTAGGTAGCCCCTCACGTGTCCAGGTGTCCATTTACCTGCCCAGCCCTCCCTCACCTGCTCAGGTACCCCTCATCTGCCCAGCCCCCCTTCACCTGCCCAGGTGCCCCCTCACCTGCCCAGGTGCCCCCTCACCTGAGCAGCTCCACCTCGTCCCGCAGCGCTTGGGCCTCCCCCGCCAGTCCCTGCAGCTCCCGCGCCCTCACCTGCAGCCCCCGCGCCTCCCGCTCCAGGTGGGAGCAGCGCACCTGCAGCTCCTCCCGCCCGCTCTCCAGCCTGGGGGGACAGGGGAGGGGTCACACCAGGTGTGTCACACCTGGCACAGGTGGGTTCACACCTGCGGCTCCTCCTGCCCGCTCTCCAGCCTGGGGGGACAGGGGAGGGGTCACGCCAGGTGTGTCACACCTGGGACAGGTGGGTTCACACCTGCAGCTCCTCCCGCCCGCTCTCCAGCCTGGGGGGACAGGGGAGGGGTCACACCAGGTGTGTCACACCTGGCA
>JAWMRA010000078.1:98967482-99038610 GCA_035584735.1 Pseudotriccus pelzelni | reverse complement strand
TCCCTGGCTGGGATCGAACCCTTGGCCTCCGCTGTGAAGGTCCCGCAATCTAACCACTAGGCCACCAGGGGCTCCCAGTGAATGATATATCATTATATAATGATATAGTGATAAAATACTGAATAGTACTGGTCCCAGTATGCATCCGTGAGGGATATTGCTGGTTACTAGTTTTCACTTGAACGTTCAGGCACTGACTGGAAGTCTTTGGACACAACCACCCACACAAGTCCTTGTCCATCTAACATCAAACCCATGGCTTCCCAATTTAGAGGTAAGAATGTTGTGGGAGACTGTATCAAAGGTGGCACCGATGTCCAGGTAGGTGACGTCTGTAGCTCTTCCTTGTCCATTGATGTCCACCGTGGAAGACCACTAGATTAGTCGGGCATGATTTACCCATGGTAAATCCATGTTGGCTGTCTCTAACTCCCTATATTCCGTACATTTTGAGATATCTTCCAGGAGGGTCTGTTCCATAATACGATTACTGATTATTTGATACAGAGGTATCTGGAAAAGTACTAGTTAAGTTGCAGGTAAACAAGGTTAGTGGAAAAACATAAGGTGGAGAAGGGACAAGCTATATAAAATAAGTTGCAGCACAGCAGTTGGGCTGTTGGAAGCGTAATAGGACCTTTCTGAATGATGGACCAGTGTTGTGTTTGAACTTGGTTTAGTATTTTCGTTAGTGACCGTGGTGTGGGTGGGACTGTGGTAGTAGAGCTCATTGGTAATGCAGAGTTAGGAGATGTGATGAACGCAAAAAAAAAAAGTGCATTTGGTGTGTGCTGGTAATAGAACATTTTGCTTAGAAGTGATGAAAAAGGAGTAAAATTAGAGACTAGGACTTAATCATAGGTTTACTGTGAGTGTCATGAATGGGAGAAATGTGAGACTGTAATTTTGTAGTGAGGGAAGTATTAATGTCAAGGTTTGTGGCATTGATGAAGCTTTATCTGAATGCATCCTTGGCAACACCTAGTCACGTAAAATGAACCCAAATGGAAATGGTTCAAAGAAAACTTTATTAACATAAGTGAAGTAGAATAGCTTTGGCTTGTTAATCTTAGCAAAGTGAAGATTGAAAGGGGAGATCTGATTGCTGTCTATAAATACATCAGAAGAGGTAAGCACTGGGGAAAAGAAAATCTGTGTAGGCTAAAGGATAGGATTGGTATAAAAATGAATTGGCTTCAAGTGGCTATGACTGTATTTAGATCATTAGAAACTAGTTGAATTTCAAATCTGAATCATGTCAGTCTGAACCAACTTTCTGAAAATCATATGAGCAAAAATAGTTTTAAATTTGTCGGATGCCATCTTACAAAATATTTAGTTTCATGTGGACTTCAGAAGGCTTCTGCTAGGTCATGATTCTACAACGTTCTTGAAAGTTTGGAACAGCAGTAGTACCTAATTATGTACTTAAGCTAGAGGAGGTATATCATGTTACATTCCAAGACATTAGAATAGCTTTACTGAGATATGTGTTTAATGTTTTGTCTTTGTAAAAAGGGATGTTTGTGAATTTAAAAATCACACATGAAGGAGTAACTGCTCCATCTGTGAAATAAACTTAGTAATTATAGTTCGTGGGGCATGATGTTGATTTGCATGTTTAACATATTAACACTGTGATGCTATTGTGGCTACTAAGTGTAGCAGACCCATTGAAAGTAAAAACTGTTTTTTAATTTGAATGTCCTCCGGCCATCTGTTAGACACATTCCAAGTTACACCTCAAGTTGGAAGTCTAGCTGTTTCTCTAGAAACGAGCTGACTGATCCTGGGAAGCATGGCTGCTTTAGCCCAGGTCAGTACTCTGTCCTGAAGTTGGTAACGGAATGGAGTTCATAGTCACGTCTGATCAGCAAGACTGACTAAATGTCAAGACTTTTATTTGAAGCAAGTATTTATTTTCCTGAGTGACTGTAGGATATGCTTGTGCTTGGCTTTCAGAAATCTGGGAAGACTTTATCCTAGTAGAATTAAGAGCTGCCAATTTAAGTAGGCTTTTAATTTGTGGCAGGAATAACAGTGTAACCAAATAAAAATAAATTGCAAGTAAAGAATTCACAATGTTATGGAGGTTAAGTTTAAGTAACAGACATGCCTTTGATGGTAGTAACATGACAGTTCTTTAGTAATGGTACTCTTTCAGTTGGAAAAATATGAAGAATAGACATTTATAACTAAATTGGGCCTAGGCTTCTAGATTTTAAAGCTTAAGCTAAGTACCAGCATTAATATATTTGGATGAAGTTATTCCGTGTTATGCCATCTTATTAAATCTGGTGTTTTGTTAAGGCTAAAGAAACCATTGCCCATATTTAAATGCAGGACAATCTCCATTTAGTCTGTATTTTATCTAATATATAAAGCAGATAATGTTCTCTTTACCAGAATTCCCTGGTAATGATATGTGGCTGTACTTTACCCTTGAGATAGATGCTTATTGCATTTTTGCTGTAGTTTATTGGCTACTAACAACATTTCAGTAACAAGCTGGGATGAATAAGTTTTGATCCAGAAAGAACGTTTAAGGAAAATAATTATTTTGTCCGCTTTGAAATGCCACTGTGTTGTATTTTTGTCTTTTCTCTGTCCAAATGGCAAGCAGAAGGTTTCAGCTCCCATTTCTGTTACACCAGTCTCCAGTAAAGCATTCTGCCAGCATCTGCACAAGCACCTCTAATAAGCTGTGTAGCCGTATGGAGCCTCTGCCCCTTTGACAGAGGAAGATGAGCTATTTTAGGATTCTAAAATGGGCATTGTCTCAGCATTTTTTAGAAGGAAAAATCTCTGATAGACACAGCATTGGCATGGATGCTGACAGCATGTCATCGTGGTAAGCACAGATGAAATCTGATGTTTCCCCTGGTAAACAGTGCTAGCCTAGAATCAACCTTCAGGAATTGTGGACATTGAGGTGTGTCAGCTTTCCTATGAAGCCCCTTTTGCGTTCTAAATTTTACATGCAGATTGATGCTAAAACTAACTATTTCTCAAGTGCCAGGGTAGAATAAGAAGTGAAAGATTCTGTAATACTGTTCTAGTGTATGAATATCTTCCTGAAAGCTGTGGTTATTTGTAGTATTATTGATCTTGTGCCTAATCCACGAATTATTTCTGATCATTCAAGCCCATGTTGAAGTATTAATCCATGAAACCTAAGCCATTATGCTTCATAGACCATGAATAATTTTAATGTAGGTGATTTGTTAGAGTTGGGATTTTTCTTCCAGTTGTCATGATTTTGGTATTTCAAGAGGAAGGAGTTACTTATGTTCACTGGCAATGCATGTTATATGTTCTCTTCAGGTTTTTTTCATAGAAGTGTCAATACTAATTTCTTAAAACTACTTTATGGAAATAACATTCTACTCAATTTCTTTTGTGTCAGCTGTGTCATCTATGCTTTTTTTAGAAAGCTATAAAATTAAATTTTGAGCAATTAAGTGCTTTGTGTATATTTTAAGATTAATTTTCTTATCTGATAGTCAGGGTAGTTTTGACTCTTCACAGAACACAAGTATTTTTCATTTTTAGATGTCTTTCCTTCTGTACCTTTGGTGGAAGATGATCAGGTCAAGGAATGCTTAAGTAAACTGGACCTAATAAGTCCATGGGCCTTGTTGGAATGCACCCACAGATGCTGAGGGAGCTGGCAGATGGAGAAACAGGCTGACAGGAACTTTAGAAGTTCAACAAGAAGTGCAGAGTGGTGCCCTGGGCTGCATTAGGAGTGTTGCCAGCAGGTTGAGGGAGGTGATCCTTCCCCTCTGCTCAGCGCTGGTGAGGCCACAGCTGGAGTGCTGGGCCCGGTTCTGGGCTCCTACTACAAGAGAGACGTTGGACATACTGAAGAGAGTGCAGTGAAGGGCCGCAAAGATGATGGACTGGAGCATCTCTCCTGTGAGGAAAGGCTGAGAGAGCTGGAACTGCTCTGCCTGGAAAAGTGAAGGCTGGGGAGGATCTTACTGATGTGTACAAGTACCTGAGGGGAGGGTGCAAAGACAACAGTGTCAGGCTCTTTTCAGTGGTGCCCAGTGACGGGACCAGAGGCAGTGGGCACAACTTGAAACATAGGAATTTCCCTCTGAACATCGGAAACCACTTTTTTACTGTGAGGATGACTGAGCATTGGGACAGGTTGTCCAGGAAGGCCGTGAAGTCTCTGTCCTTGGAGATACTCAGAAGCGTCCTTGACATGGTTCTGGGCAACTGGCTCTGGGTGTCCCTGCTTGAGCAGGGGGTTTGGCCCAGATGACCTCCAGAGATCCCTTCCAGTCTCAGTCATTCTGTGATTGCTATGTCAAATGATGGGAAAGAAAAACAATTAAATCTTGACCTAATAAAAAAATTTCTTATTAGATCGTACAAGTATACTATATACAAATATAGATTACATGGGGCCATGTTAATTTAACTTTTTTTTATTCTATTGTTACTTTTGGTTTTGTCAGAGTGAGCTGATGGAGACCTTAGTCTGTTCTTACTAGGTCTGTCCTAGAAGTCAAGTTAACTTGTCAAAATTTGTCTTTCTGGATTTACAATAGTGCTGCTAGTTTTTATCCTGCTGACTTGAACTCATTTCTCATTTATTAGGGCTCAAATTGTCAAATGCAGTAAATGATGTTTCTCTGTCTGCCCAGCCTGACTTCACTGTGCACTGAAAGAAAACTACCCTGCCTGAGTTTGTTTTGGTAAAGGTGCCTTAAAGTGTTCAGTATGTTTCAAGTGCTCTTGAGATTTCAAAGGTGATGCAGCAGTTGTGAAAAAACAGCATTTCACTTAAAGCATATAATCCCAATTGGAGTTAATACTGTACCTTACACATTTAAGGAGTCTGTAGTTTTTAATATGTACTTACTTTAGTTTTAGATGTGGCTGAATATATCACTTTACTGTGCCAGTTTACAGCTTAAATAAACTTTAATGCAGTGCATGAAATAGAGTGCTTTCTGGCAGTGAGCTTAGATATTGGCTTTTGTAATAGCTACAGTTCAGTGTCTTAAACTGAAGAGGGCAATATGCTTAACACTTAAGCTGTTTTGTAAAGTGCTGTTTTGTTTAATAATGCATGCTCATTTTTGTGCAACTCTTACCTGCCTTCTAATTGTAAAAGATTTTATGTAATTTAATAAAATTATGATTTCTTCTTATCCAATTTTAGGTAGAGGTGATATTTTAAGACAGGCTCTCTGTGTACATTATGAAAGCCTTGCTAATTTTAAATCAAATTTCGTGCTAACCAAACCTGCCTGCTTCTCAGAAGTGCTTTGTTCGCGCTGTACTGCCCACAGCTAGGTACTGACATTGGTCTCTTACCTTACCCAAGGGGACCACAGCCTGAGGAGGTTTGCCTAAGCTCTTCCTTCCCACTCTTGAAAGGCATATTCACATCATCATTTTTTCCCTGATGTTTTACCATCTCAGGTGGTAGAAGGATGTTTTGGAGCTGAGACAGTGGACACATTAATCTGAAGAGAAGACACTGTTGATTAAACAGTTCCCTGTATAGGTCGTACCTATACAGTAATATGTAGTGTTTTGATTTTACTGCAGCATAACTGGCAAGTTTGTGGGAAGCTGGGAAACTTGGCGCCGTGTTTCAGCAGTGGAAACTGGCTCTGCAGAATCTGTGGCATTTCTTCCTGCCCACTAGTTGCTGTAGTCCAAGATGTGTAGTTGCCAGAGGCAACCTTGGCAGTAATGTTGCAGTGACTGCACTCCAAGATTGCTGAAATAGAAATTCAGCACATAGTGTTTTTGGAGATGTCCAGTATTTCTGAGTGTGATTGGGCAGTTGTCTCTCATTCCTTTCGAAGTCAGGACAACAGGAAGACTTGTGGCATGGGTTGTCACTGCTCCATTCAAAATGGTTGGAATAACCTGGCACTCTCACAACTTTTATTCCAGGACGATGATGTAATTGGCGTCTTGAATTTACACTACTAAGGAAGTTGCTGAACTCCCTGTCCCTTTTAAAGTAACTGTAACTGCCAGAGGTTGTTTGATTGAAATTACAGGTTTATAAAGCAGTGATCTCCTGTCATTAGACATCATAGTTTATCATCTGTGTAGCTTGAGGATTTGATTAGTTGAATTACCACAGCTTCTGAAATCCTTAGTTGTGGATCCAGAAGTTCACTGTATTAAGTTGCACAAGTACAGGATGAAAGAAAGTCTTAAGCTTTTGTATGGTGTGTACAGTTAGACGTGAGCCTGTCGGAGGTCTAAGTGCTTAAATAAAAACCTGCTTTGGCCCAGGTGTCATGCAAGCAGCAGGTGACATGCTATTTTTGAGATTATAATGCTGTCCTAGTATAGCTGAACATTTCCTGAGATGAAGTGGGCATGCATTTGTCCATTTTGGCGCATGTGCAGAATGTCTGTATCCATTTTGCCTATTCTTTTCCTTGTTTAGGTGCAGTCTGGGTGGTGTGATCCAAAACATTTCTTCTTCCTGGTTCTCTCCTCATCCTGCCACTTATTTTTCTCAAGGAATGGTCACGAATAAGGGCTGTTAGTGCCAGTTTGTACTTTATTTCCCCAGTCCCCTAGAGGTAGTGGTATTTATGTTCATGTGATTGTGAACTCCAGAATCCTCTTCAGATGTTGCACAGTTTCTTTTTTGAAGGATATGTCACACTAACTTAGATTGTGTGGCTGCTCTGAATGGTAATAGATTTATTTTCTAATTTACCATCCTTCCCCTCCCACCCATCCATGCTCCGATCCACGCTGTCAATACACCACTAAACTACCAAAACAGCTGGATTCTGCAGGAACAGTGAAATTCAGTCATCTTTTCCTTTTGTGCAGCAGTTTGTTACCACCTATTGATTAAATCTGATGGTTGAGGTCTTGAGAGACTTTAAACAGCTTTTTTCATTAAAGCTTTTAGAAAACAGATGAAAGGTAAAGCTGTCAGAAGGGTGCTCTAGACCTTGGAAAAGATTTCAGTCCCCTCTGAAAAAGATGTCTGATGCTAAAAAATGTCCCGAGCTAAAAGCTTTTTTTCTTTTTTTAAATATCCAGGAAATGCAAAGGAGGTCACTGCATTCATGTACCTGGGGAAGAAAAGCAGATTTCTTCTAATTATCTGGGGTGTCGAAGCTGACAGTAAATATCAGAATAATCTGAAGAGTGTTTTGAATCCTGTCTCATTATTATACACTTAAGAAAGGCAGGCATGAGGAGATCTTTCATGTGTCAAAAGAAACATAACATCTTTTATTTTGGCTTAAAACCCAGTTTATCATCAGTTTATAAATTCATAGCTGCTTTGTCTTGAAACAAGCTGTTTTTGAATAGTATAGCTCCTTTTCTCAATGACTGTGCCTTTCAAAATGAGCCTTTGAACTGTGCCTTTTTTTCTTTTGTGCAGAATATCCTTAATAGAAGTAGTTGCAAAGATTGAGAAGCAGAGCTCCTCAGGTTTCCTAGAGTTGCAATTAAAACAAAGCAACCCACATCACTGAAAGCCATATTCAAGCTGCTCTTTGCCTCTGGTCACTGCGAGAGCACCGGTTATTAGATGGCTAATAGCCTAGGTGGCTGTTAGTAAAACTCCCAAAATAACTTCCTTAAAAATGTGTGTATAGCTTGAAAACCAGAAATATTTGGTGTTTTATGAGTGTATCACTAGTCTTAGATTTAGAGTATTCAGCTGCCTAATTTTAGTTCAGCTTGTGGTGTGGGTGATGGGAGCTGTTTTGGATCACATTCTGTAAGTAAAGGTAACTGGATCCTTCAAGAACCATCAAGACACAAGTGGCAGAAAACTTTGAAGTAGTTTTGTAAATCTTCCTCTTGGGGACTGTGTCTAATTTGCTTGGACTGAGAGGGTTTTTTCATCCACCATATAAAGTCAGATTAAAGTGAAGTTTCAGACAAGTTATACCTATTCCTGTTTTCTCAAAAGAGCCTCATTGAATTGAAACCTAGCTCACATGTATCTTCATTGACATCTCGGTATTCTGGTTCTCAGTAATTATCTTTTTAGTCCTTTGTTGATTTGTATCTTGATGTTTTGTGTTAAGCATCTGTTTAGCGCTCTCTCAAAATCAAGGATTTGGAATGAGATATAGAAACAAAGACATCAGTCAGCCCTCTAGCATAGTAACATCTTTGATAGTAGCCAGAGCTAGTTCCTTTGGAGTAGTGTGGACACCTCTGTGGAATAAGATGTTGACTTCTGTGGGAAAGAATTGACTTCCTTTGTCTCATGTAATTAGTGGTTTTGTTGTATGTTTGCACTTATTCATATCACGTATGTTTTTCATTGAATTTAATCTAAAGGTTGCTTGCTTTGTAGTTTTTTAATAGAAAAGTTGTAATATTTTCAATACTGATGAAAATCATTTTGTAGTAATTTCGTGTGTAATTTTAAACAACTGTAAAGAAGATTCTCAGAAGTTAATATACACGTGAAATATTTTGGAATATATTTAGTGTTCATATGAAGTACCATTTTCTAAGTTACATTGTTCTAGAGCCTGTGCAGTCTTGCCTTCAGATGACATGAGCATAAGAGAGGTTAACACAGCTCAGAATGCTGTGAACCTTACTTATCTTTTGTGCTAATAGCATGTGCCATTGCATGGGGGTGATTCCTGTTGGAAGATGTGGTTTTGCAGCTTGACATTGAAATGCCTCTTGTTCCATCCCATCTTGGAGGGAATTCCTATCCTGCTGGTTTAACATAAGCACAATTTAGAGAGTACACTGCATTGACTGCATAAATACAGAAACTACGACTTGCTTTTTTGTGGATCAGTTAGAATATATTCATAAGCAGAGTATCGTCTCTCTTATATATTTTGAGTTTAAAAGATGAGGTTGATGTCTCGTTCTGTCGACTCTATAGGACCTCAGAAGTTGAAGAAGCATACAGAAGTTGAAATCTCAAGAGCAGTTATTATATTTCAGTACCAGTGTTTTCTTTCTTTAAACAATTGAAAGATTTCCAAAGGATATGTTGCCTCTACTCCTAAAGAAAAATTCAGAAAAATGTACTTTTGCATATGACCATTGCCTTCTAGGTATTTCAAATGTTAAGAATGATTTGCTAAAATTAGCATAGGTAGATACGAATTTCTTGCGTCAGCAGCTTGAGTCTGTCATGCTGTTTAATCGTTACTTGTTCATTGCTGTAATGAACATTATTATAACTAAGGTGATAGAGCATGCTTTGCATCTAACACAGTGTATGTGCCTAACAGATGTATGATTTAACCTGCTTTTAGAAGTTTAGTGGCGTCAAGTTATATTTTAAGAATTACTTGTACTGTATAAACAGATTTCTTTTCCAGACATACGTGTGTATTTAAAGAAGAACCACCTTTTTTTTTTTTCCCAGGTCCCTTTACAGATGTAGTAACCACAAATCTTAAACTACGAAATCCATCAGATAGAAAAGTATGCTTCAAAGTGAAGACCACAGCACCTCGCAGATACTGTGTGAGGCCCAACAGTGGAATTATTGACCCAGGATCGTCTGTAATTGTTTCTGGTAAAAACAAATATAGGCAGTAGTACATTATGTGTTTTTAAGGCCTTTAATAAAGTTCTCTAATGCTTGATCTTGAAGACTGTTTGAAGATACTAGTTTTTTAAAAAGTTATTTAAAAAAAAGAACTGTTTCCCTTCATTACGTGATGGCAACGTGATGTAGAGCTGCAATGATACGTGAAAAAATGCTCCATATAGAAATACTTGCCATTTGTCACATTTATCTGTGGCTCTCTGAAAGGAAGAAAAGAAAGTTGGAAATGGGCAGTGACATTAACAGTACCTTTGCTTCAGACTGCTATATTCACGAATCTTGAAGTAGAGCATTGCTTGGCTGCTCCGATGTGTTGAAAGTATAACATTTCATAGTTCATTGCATTTTAAAAAAATTCATGTACAATTGTAGGCTAGGTTTTTTGACTGTAGTATTGGTCTCTGAACTCCATTGTCTCATAATTCTTTCATTTATCACAGTAGTTTGTGCTAAGGGGCAATAATTAAATTGCTTTAAAAAAATTAAACTTTCGGTTGTTTTGGATATGTGGAACAGTTTGTAGCCCTTAGATTTGAAAAAATCTAGGCCGTTTCACTGTAGAGACACTCTCCTTATCCTGGTGGGTGTTTTTTTTTATTTTGGTTTGGATTTTTGTTTTGGTTTGTTTTTTTTTCGGTGAGGGGGTTAAAAAAAAAAGTTGTACTTTTCATCTGAATGTAGCCCTGAAGCCAGGGAATATTATCTTTTTTTTTGCATGAACCTCTGTGTAGGTTTGGTTTGCATGCTTCATTCTGACAATTTTGGTAACTGATTTTGATGACTGGATGTATAGTAGTCTAATCCTGTAGTGGACTGTACAATGTCCAGAAGATGAGGTCTTAATAATGGACATTCTCAAGAAAATCTGAAAAGACTAGATACCAGTCTTCTGATTTGGCAAATGATTTTTGTAAGTCATTTTCCTGATGATTTTGGATTCTAGAAAAAGGGAATTCTAAAACCAGTGACTGTATGAGGTGAGAAACTTTTTATTTTTCTGGACCTGCCATATTTCTCAGCTTGGGGAGAGGGGAATCCCCTTTTTATAGGCTGTGGTCTTGTAGAGATCACAGGCAAGAGGTCCAGCATCCTATGGATGAAAGATCATTTTACTGAGAGTTGGTTTAAGATGTAGTCAAAAGCCTGCTTTATTTCCAGCTATGACTTATAGCCATTTTGTCTTAGCTGTGTGTTTGATCTGGTGTCCGGGATCTTTCCAGTAGGTAGTCGTACATCCCGATCAAGATCTTGATGGGCTTTCCCTTCGGGGATTTGAATAGACTGAAGGGTTCCATCCTATGTGTTTCATAGTTACAAATCCTCCTTTTAACACTTTAAATATTTTGGCTTTTTACATGAGTCAATAGTGGAGCTGTAAACAATATTTCAGCCTCAGGATCACCAATAAAGGGAAACAGTGTCATCCCACTCGACTCTTCAGTTTGCATAGCAGGGAATCTTTGATATGCCTATTTCTGTATTACTGGATTCTCATGCAGTTATTCAGCTACAGTGACCCCAAGATGCTTTCAAATGCAGTTGTTTAGTTATAGTGACTCCATGGTGCTTTTCAGAATTGAGTTCTCTTCCCCAAAGTGTCAGCTTCGTCTTTTTGTTTTTAAGCATATAATTTCTTTCGGATCACTTGGTAAACTAAATTCACAGATTATTTTTCTAGTGACCCACTTTATCTCATCAGTCTCTCAACTGAATGTTTTCAGTGCTGAGTCATCTTTCATATAATTAAAAATAGATTTCTCTCACATTGTTGTGCAGAGAGAAATAACTATAGGATACTGTGGGCTGAAACTCTTATGTTCTAAACTAAATGTTGAGATAGTGTTAGCTGTATTTGGCCTGTTTAATGCATCGTGCTGATTCAGAGCCAATTCAGTTTTTAATTTCATTGTGGGAGATGTGATTTTAGTCATTTTGAGGAAGTCCACGGACGTTTTTTTATCATTCAATTGTGAATCACTAAGTAACCTTCTTCAGCCATGTTTGTTCATTTTTTCCAAAACCACTAATTGGATAAGACCTGTTTTTCTTTACCTTGATGCCTACATTTACTGTTTATTATCACATCGTGTATTGCTTGTTGTTAACTTGTTAACAGCAATTGCTTGTTGTTGATTTTTCTTTTCATAATATAGTGTGTTCTTCTTCTTTCACATCTTGTTACTGTTACTTGTTACTGTTCTTCCTTCTGCTTTTGTGGTTTTCTAGCTATATCAGTGTTGCTGCTACAGTTTTTTCATTGCTCACAGGAGTCCATGTAATTTTTTTAAAATATTTTTCTGGAACCACTTCAGCTTCTCTTTTAGTTTTATATAAAGATATAATGAACTGGAATTTCCATTCTGTGGAAGACCAGTGACCACTGCCAAATAATTAATCTTTTCAGTTCACTGAGCCCTCATCCTCTGGTAGACCAAGTTGCAAGTGTACCTACAGACACATATTTAGGTGTAATTTTTGTTCTGTCTCACTCATGGGATCTGTTTGTTCACATTTGTATATGAAATGTCTTTTAGCTATAGTAATTAGAGAAATAATCGTATCAGCTACACCAGACTCTGACCTCTCAGTACCTGTTGCTACAGTGTATGTCTGCTCTATTTTCAACATTGCCTTTGCATTTTAACTTTCAGTGGTTGTTCAGTGAAGAGCAAACCTAAAGTGGATAGCAAGCTTGCTACAGGGATTAGCTGAAGAATCACAGTTTTATGCTTTATTTTTTCTTTGGAACAGTAATGCTGCAGCCTTTTGACTATGACCCAAATGAGAAGAGTAAACACAAGTTTATGGTACAAACAACCTATGCACCACCAAATATTACAGATATGGAGGCAGTGGTAAGTAAAAACGAAGTAAAATAACTTGTGGTTTGTTTTTTTTTTCTTAAAAATCCAAGCTTATCTGTAAAGATTCATGTTTTTGCATGTTTTTGGAGAAGAATTAGGGTTTTTCTGAACAAGTGTGACTTCATGTGTTATTCAGAGTTTTTAATGTGAAATACAAGGTCAATTCTTAGAACTCACATAGTGAAGTTATTGAATGGAAATAGGAGTGAATCTAAGGTTAGGTCAGTCCAGTGTGAAAATATGGACATGTTATACCTTGCATGCAGCAGCTAATTTAAAGGGGATAAACAGCTTGTATTTGAAGGAATCAAGAGTATATTTGAACAACAAGCCTGAAGCTGTATGAAATGGGTGCATTTGGTATGAAAAGTGTTTTAGTGAAATGTTGAATGGAATTATAATGAATTAAAACATTTTCAAGACTAAGATGTGTCTTTCCACAAGATACCAAGTGACTAAACAGGACAAAATTGATAGAAAACATGTTCTTTTTTAATAGGACATGTAATAGATTCAGTTCTTAGCCAGGGTTGGTCTGATACGAAAAGAAGGTTTGTGCTTGTTGCTTCAGAAGCAGAGCACCTGTTTCTGACATTACTGGCTGTCTGTAATGGGAATGAAGCCTTCAGTTGTCAGAAAATGCCTTGTAGGGTGCATGTGGACTCCCGTAAGTGTGTATTTTAAGGTGGAGGTCAACACTGCTTCTGTCTTTATAAACTGTTGTTAGGAATGCCTGGGTTTACACAAGTGCATCTGATGTTCATGCAAGGCAGAGAAGGAGTGGGGAAACAAAGAATAAAGATGAGGTTTTACAAATCACTGAAGCCCACTAGAACTTTCAGGTTTAGGCTCTGTCCTCTTATATGAAGGCAGAGAGTACTGTGGCATCACTCTTCACTGAAAACAGTGGAAAACCTTTTAGATTTTGTGAAGCTTTTGAGACATGTAGCTAGAAAGTTAGCATCTGTCTTCTTCGTTAGTCTAGTTTAGTTTTTCTTAATATGCTGTAATAGCTCTTGGTTAGGTGGTTTAGTTTTTCTTAATATGCTGTAATAGCTCTTGGTTAGGTGTGGTAAATGAAGCGTAGCTATTTGGTGAGGATGTAAAAATCAGCTTTAGAAATACCTTTCAAATAACTGCGTTCTTAGTGTGTTGAAGTACAGAACGCTGAGAAACAGATTTTGCAGAAAATCGGTGATTGTACTTCCATGTCACTGTGCAACTAATGCCACTGGAAAAAAAAAAAAGAAAGAAAAAAGTCTTAGTAAGGATGCTGTGAAAAACCTGAATGTTCGAGTCTGTAACACCTACAGTTCCAAGGTAACTGTAGAGGACCTATTAGGAAAATTGCTGCAGACTTCAGTTTAGTCTCTGAGCCTAAAGATTTAAGGAAACTACATGAAGTGTATGCTTTGAAAGTTAATTGTCAGTTGAGCAGAGAAATTCTAGAATATTTTAGTTATTTAAATATGTTGATAACCATGGGAATTTAATTTTTTTTTTTTATAAACAGTTTTGAAAAAGTCTCTAGGCCCAAATTGTTATGTAATATACAGTAAAATGAGGAAGTGGTTAAAAATCTAAAATATGAAGAACTAAGGAAATTTGCTGTGGAAGAAATACAGAGTCACTAAAAGCTGTCTTTCAATCTTTTGTTTAAAATTGGTGCTTCCAAGATGGAATATAAGAAATACATTTACTGAGGCATAAATAGAGCTTTCTTCTCAAACTGACTCAGATGGTACTTGGTTCTCACTGCGTGTTAAAGAAACTGCTGCGTTGTCCCCTCCCTGTCCCATACAAACCTCTGATGGATCCATCCTTACATTCAGTTTACTCTCTTTAATTTCCAGACCTGAATAACCATTCTGGCTTTTGTTACTTCACAGTAGTCAATGTGAACAAAAAGCATAGTTCTTAAATAAGTCTGAAAGTTGCAGCTAGGGTAAGGACAGTATCCAGCTGTAGAGGAGGCAAGTACTAAGAGCAAGCTTATGAACTGTTCAGATGTTTGCCTGAGTCTGGCAAGTTAAGTAACTGTATTAATTTTTGTCTTAGTGGAAAGAAGCAAAACCTGATGAGTTAATGGACTCCAAATTGAGATGTGTGTTTGAAATGCCCAATGAAAATGATAAACTGGTAAGTAAGGGGTAAGAAATTACCAGACACTGACTGATAGGATCCCACAGAAATTTGAGAGTTTTTTTAACCTATTTGATTTATTGATTAAATGGATTGAAGGAATTTGTACTCAATTAGACAGGAGGGATGTTCAGTATATGACTTTTTAAGGATTCATAATATCACAGAGCACCCCAATTTTAAAGGGACCTTAAAATGCCATCTGGTTCAACCTTTTGTCTGAAAGGGAGCACACTGTGCAACCACATCTTAAAAAACTCCAGCAATGAAGACTGGTTCCAGAAATTATTATCCTTTTGTTACTTTTATTATTGATTTGTTTTAGCATTTCATTGCTGTCAGACAAAAAAAAAAAGGAAAATCCTCAATACTGCATACCGTTAAAAGCGAATTGCATAGTTTTCTTTATAAAGTATTAAATGATTTTCAATTTTAAAAATACTCTTTCTAATTCAGTTGAATTAGAGAAGAAAGTACTGATTAGGAGTTAATGCATGCTTTGGGAATCCTAAGTGCATTTTTATAAGGTAGTGGTAAAGACAAATAATCAGACAAAAAAAAGCGCCTGTTACCTCTTTCATGCGGGTGCCTTCAGACAGAATCTATTCTGGTTGTGTAGGAGATGACAGTTTAATTGTATATAGACTGAAGATGTCTGTTTTGTGTTGCCTGATACTTGGAGTAATAGTTAACTGTCAGTTGCCTAGTTTTGCAGAATATGACTATATTCTTACACATTAACATAATTTTTTACCCTCATACTTGAAATTCCGATTTACGGAATCTTAATACTGTATATCCTTTTTCTTGGGTGGGGGTGTGGAGGTGGGTTTTTTTTTATGCTGCTTCTAACATCATGAGTAAGAGTGCTTAAGTAGGATTTCTGCTAGCAACCTTACTGCCTTTATGGCTTTGAGATTATATTTTTCTTACAGTACTGTGCAGTTTTTATGGTAGTCTGTAAGGCATGTATAGGGGTAAATAGCATGAGTAGATGCATGTAAAACCATAGTCCAGGTACCAGACAAATGAAACGGGAGAAGCACTGCTGGACCTGTTTCTCACCAGTGTGGATGAGCTCGTTAAAGAAGTTAATGATGTTGGAGCAGCCTGGGCTGTAGTGACCATGCCCTGGCTGAGTTCATGATCTCGAAGAGCACAAACCTGGCAAAGAGCAAAGTCAGGACCCTGAATTTTAGAAGAGCTAACTTCCAGCTGTTTCAGGAATAAGTGGATGGGATTCCCTGGGAAACTGTCCCTAGGGACTGTTTAGGTCAGCTCTTTAGGGCCACTCTTAAGGGGCTTTAGGGCCCTTTAAGGCCAGTTTTCTTAGAGTGCAAGAGCTCTCCATCCTGATATATAAGAAATCAAGGAAGGCAGGCCAGAAACTGGCATGGCTGAGCAAGAATCTGCTCCTCACATTGAGGAGTAAGAAGGCAATGCAGAGCCAGTGGAAGCAGGGACATGTGACTTAGGAAGTATAGGGATATAGTTTGGGTGTGTAGGGATGGGATCAGGAAAACTAAGGCACAGGTGGAATCAGATTTAGCAAGGGATGTGAAGAGTAACAAGAAGGAATTCTTATGACTTACGTCAGAAAAGAAAGGTCAAGGAGAGTGAATCCCCCCTGTTAAACAGGGGGAACTGGTGACAGCAAATAGGGAGAAGGCTGAGGTACTCCTCGAGTTCTTTGCCTCAGTCTTCACTGGAAGTCAGGCTTCCCACATCTTGAGGGTTCTTGTGGATGAAAAGCTGGACATGAGTCTACAATGTGTGCTTGCAGCCCAGAAAGCCAACAGCTCAGGGGAACTCAGCACAGGAAAGGTGGGAACCTGTTGCAAGGGGTCCAGAGGAGGTCTGTGAAGATGATCAGAGAGAGGGCTGGAGCCCTCCTAGGAAGATGGGATGAGGGAGCAGCCTGGGAAAGAAAGGGCTCTGGAGAGACCTCATTGCAACCTTCCAGTACTTAAAGGGGGCTTATGTAAAAAAGAGAGCGACTTTTAACACAGGCAGATAGTGATAGAACGAGGAGGGAACAGTTTTAAACTAAAAGAGGAGAGATTTGGATTAGATATTTGAAGGAAATTCTTTACTCAGAAGGTAGAGAGGTTCTGGAACAGGTTACCCAGAGAAGCTGTGGTTGCCTTGTGCCTGGAAATGCTCAAGGCCAGGTTGGATGGGGCTTTGTGGAACCTGCTTAGTGGAAGGTGTTCCTGCCCACGGCAGGCAGTTTGGAACTAGATGATCTTTAAGGTCTCTTCCAACCCAAACCATCCTATGATTCTGTGGTTTTGAGCAGAGAGCTGTGGGAACAAGATTTTAATTTTATTTTTTGCTATTTCACAGCTTTTTGTGTGACTTTTCACTAGTATTCAGAGTTACTAATGTGTATCTCAGATGCTGTGAGATTTAAATTTCGTGTTTGTTCAGTACTTTATTTTCCCTCACTGAGAGGTGCTGTAAGTGCAAAACATTTGTGTCATACGTAATTCATAGGAGTTTGTGAGACGACCTGTTTTATTTTTACTTTGTTTTGTTTCTTACTATTGCAGGATTACTTTCTTCATTTTATTTTTCCCCCTCGAGTTCAAATGCTGTTTGGTGTATTTTATGCCCTCTTTTGGATGCCTTTTGGGTCAGTGTTAAGCAGCTGAAGTATAAATTTGTGTCTCAGTAGTGTGTAGTACCAGATGTAAACAGTGCAATCTGCTCTTGCTTTTTAATATTTGAGCTAATCAGAATTGAACTGATAACGGAACTGTCTGTTCAGATTACTGTAAATATAAACTTCATTGAACTGTAGTAGTAGCTTCATTGTTTTAGTTTTAAGCCGTGGGTGATTTTTCTCTAGGAAGTAAAATTTTCAAGTCATTCTTAATATTTGTAGAATGATATAGATGCAAGCAAATCCGCCCCAGTACTGAATACATCTAAGCAGGATGGACCGATGCCAAAACCACATAGTGTTTCACTTAATGATACTGAAACAAGGAAGCTGGTGGAGGAGTGCAAAAGACTTCAGGCAGAGATTATGAAGCTGACAGATGAAAATCGGCACCTGAGAGTAAGTTCTGCTTCCATGTTTACGTTGAAGTGACTTCACTCCTCTTGATTGGAAGGTCTGATTTGTAATTCAGCCAAAAGATGTGAATTTCAGCAAGTAGATAAAACTATTACAATGTCAAGATTGATTTGTAATATAATTTTACTGTCCTGTATATACTGTGTATTTTGAACTTCTCAGTGATTGAGACTTTGCGATTGTCATGGATGAGACGTTGAAGCTACATAACTTTCTTCTTAAATGCAACTGTCCTATTTAAGGTGGTCTTAGTTACTTTAAGTCTAAATCAAAAATAGTGCATTAGTAGCTTTTATTTAAAGTGCATTATTATTCATTAAGAGTGAGTAGATGAGATCCAGGGCAGTAACATTTTGTATTACAAATGGACAGTGAACAAGAACAGTTGCTGGTCAGAGGAGGTAAGCAAACACTACTTTCCAGTACCTTCATGTAAAGGTGTCATTTAGGTAAGCTGTAACTAGTCAATACATGACTATATGGGATTTATCCATATATTTGCTTTTGGAACAGTTCTAACAATGTCACTGGCCATGATAGCCTTTTAAAGAACCATGAAAGAAGGATGTCTCCACACCTGCAACTCGGATGAAGTTTGCACAAAGCAGATGTTTCTCCTTAAGAATAAGGAATTACTGCTATTTAATTTTGATGTGTAGTAAATAAAATCAGGATACTTCATTGTGCCTGTCAAGATTTTCTGAATCTTTTTTAACCAGAACATTGATAGACTAGTGGATTACCTGTTCTTATTTGAAACATCATGGTTTTCTATGTCCGTGCTTTGGATTTCATTGTGGTGTGATGTTGTGTGTGTTTTGTTGGTTTTTTTTTAACTTCATTTAAATATTCACCAGCAAATTTGGCCTTTTTGTTGTTTTTAGTATTGTTAGGAAGATGGATTTATAATTTTTTTCTATCTGTGTTTTTCTCCTCCCCTTCAGGATGAAGGCTTGAGGCTCAGAAAGGTAGCTCACTCGGATAAATCTGGATCACCCACAGCTTTGGCCCTCAGAGATAATGGCTCTAATTCTCTTCCTTCACTTCTTGTTGTAATTGCAGCCATTTTCATTGGATTCTTTCTAGGGAAGTTCATCTTGTAGAAAGAATGAGTGAGAGAAGCATGCAAAACTGCAGCTTCCTTGGTTCTTTTTATTTTGGTTTCTTTTTTGTTTTGTTTTGTTTTTGTTTTGTTTTTTTTTTTTGTTTTTGTTTTCTCTTGGCCAGAAAAAGGTTTGTTTACCTACCACATCATGGGTAGTACGGCCCAAGCGGCCCTTTTTGTGTACAGCATCATAACAGGCTTTGCCTTTAATGATCTCACACGGTTAGAAAACACAATCTGAAAAGACAAACTGTTCCGCTGCTGGACAAAATTGTATATTAAGTCATCAATAGCAGGTATCAGTTGCACAGTCAGTCCTTTATGAAAATTCATAAATAAAGAATTGTTCTTTCTTTCTGTGGTTTTAATAAGAATTCAGAAATTGTTCAGAGTCTTGTAAATGTTATTTTAATAATCCTTTAAAATTTTATCTGTTGCTGTTACCTCTTGACAAATGATTTATTAGATTGCTAATCCCACTCATTCAGGAATATGAATACAAGAGGTATTCTGGGGGAAATGGTGCCTCTTACTGTGTAAATTTTCTCCTTACCTTACTTTGCTAATATCATGGCAGAATTTCTTTCTTATTCCTTGTGAGGCATTGTTGAGAGTTCTTCATCCTTACAGTCCTGTCCCATAATATTTAACATGACAAAAGAAATAAAATTGTTAACAGATTTTTCTGCTGGGTAGCCTGTTTGTGTGTGTCGTACTTTTAGAAGGGATTCCTAACAAGTTCATTGTTCATGGTAATTTGCTACTTGTAACAAATGGCTATTTTGAAGTTTATTTGCTTAAGTCTCTGGCTTAGACTGTTGTAATTGAAGCTTGGGAAAGAAAAAAAGAAAGGTTTCCATTCCATTTGTTTAGGCTGTTTTCTGGCTGCTTTCAGCTACAGAGAGGATGGTTATCAAACTTGTTTTGGGACAGAATAATTTGGATATCCAGCAGGTACAAATACCAGACGTGAATGCTTTCAGTATATTAACAACTTGCTTGGATTGTGCAGGAGTGTAATAATCAACCTTCTGTTCCATCTTTGGATCTTCTGGGTGTCTTCCAGGAGTCAGTATTATTCTTTGATTTCTTAAGGGTACTTAATTCGCATATACTAACTTACCAGGTTTGTAATTCTGTTTGAGCAGATATTCAGAAATGCAAGTTGAATCATTCAGACACCCATAGTGAATTCCATGATGCAGAAGAGTTGATATTTGCTGAGTGAGCCTCAGTTGCTCACCTTTGAGAAATAAAAATCATTTTTATGCAACTCTTGGCAGGCCTACCTGTGTTAACTGTGTATAGCTAAGTTTTAAAGAATGCATTTTTGGGGTCTGAAATGCTTCCCTGCACTTAGTGTTATGTCTTGCCTCATCTCTGAATATGTCATAAAAACTAACAGTAATATTGAAGCAAAGTATTATCTGTACTTCTAAGTAAGCATAATCCAGTACAGGGAATTACTTGTAAACTTGAAAAACTGTGGAAGGGGTATACTCCTGTAAGCAAAATTGTGTATGCTCTTGGATAGCTTGAGTTGATGTGGTGCAGCTAAGTGTGTTAGACCTTGGTATATGCACACCTTATGTAGCTGAGAAAAATGTTCTGGAAATGATGTACGTTATCTTGGTTGCCTTTGATTTTTAGTGCTTTTTTTTAAAAAAAACAACAAACAATAATTACATCATGTTCTGTCATTGCTCTCTGTGATAAAGTTTTTTATAAAATCTTGCACATGTACAAGGAAGATGATGGAGAAATGCAAATACTGCTTATCTTTTCACTTAAGCATGCAAGCACTGATATTTCCAATTACTTGTTCCAATGTCTGCATTCAAGTCTCCTTCCACCCCAGTGACTGGAAAAAACTATGTTAAGGTCTTGGTTATTTTGGTTCCGCTGGTTCTGAGAATGGTGTATTTCTCCTGATTTTTTTTTTCTCTAACAGAACATTGCCACATCAAACTTTCATAGCCTGTTCCAAACTGATTACGTGGAAAATAATGAAAGCAATATTGCGCAGGATGTAGTTTGCTTCAGACAGAGCACTCATTCCTGCGTTGAAGGGAGAAAAACCAAACAAAACCCTCTGGAAGATCTTAAAATGTTTACAGCATGTTGTATGGAGGTTTTCAAGGGTGCTAGCACTTAGAGGACTTTTTAAAGCAGAAAAAGAAGTCATTGCTCAGTGCAGCTGAGTCAGGTTTTTGTATCTAGCAGCAGAAATAAGGTAAAAATAATGATAAAGTCAGAATGAAATAACTTTTTTCATAAATAACAAAAGAGTTGGTGGTAAAACTTGGTCATGGTTTAAGTAATGTCTTCAAAGTGAAAGTGTACAGCGGTCTCGTAACCAGTATACTCAGTAATGGTATAAGGAGACTGTCTTGGTTTCCCGTAATCCCTTCATAGCTGTATATAAAATGTAATGCTAAAACTATTTTGCTCTCAGGAGTCACTTTGGATGAGATCAACTGTATTCAGTGAATTATGTAATATGGATTAAATTGTTTGTTCCTGAAATGGTTAGAACTTCTTGCTTTGTCTGCCTGCTTACTTGTGTATGTAAGCACAGGGAAATACAGTCTCTCCACTGCTCTTAGTGAAATGAACAGACAGTGATGCCCATGAAGTCACGTGAGGGTAAACGTAACTTCAGCAACCTACATGTTGTAGGTTGCTCTTCTGATTTCTCAAGAGCGCAAGATAGAACAAGTATAACAGTAGCAAAGTAGTATTTTAAAGTTTTTATGAATATAGCACTTTAAAGAAGAGTAGTATGGTTCAGGGGGATAAAACAAGCCTAGTTAACTAGAAGATACAGCTTCTGTAGTAATGCTGGGCACCAAATTTAACCCACTAAAATACATATATATATATATATATATATGAAGTTCATTTAAGAGAAAGTTATTTGTATCAATGCACAGGTTATTTGTGCATTTCTACTCATTCTCTAAAAGCTGTCAACAAACACTGTTGCCCATGCTTGCATGTTTCTGCTGCTATGTTTGAAGCCAATTCACTTATAAGAAGCAACCAAACACTAGCTTGGAACTTCATTATCCTCCTGGGAGGAGGGAGGGTGGAGGGAGGAGTTGAAAGGTGACATTTTGCCAAAGGGGAAAAGACAAAGTCAATAAGCAAAACTTATCTTTCAGGCCTTCTTCAAAGTTATTAAAAGTTGAAGTGTTAATAAACTATGAAAAATGCAGTAGTGTCCTTTTTATTTTGGAGCTTCTCCCTGACTACATTCTGTGGACTGCTGATAGTGAATAGGTGAGGTGTACCTAGTCCACCTCATGGGCAGTGTAACTGCTCTGCTCTGAAGTACTGCTGGGAAGTGGCATGAAGCTGCCTTGGATGAAGATTCAATGTTGGAGTGAAGTGCAGGTGCCTGGATCCAGGCAACACTGAGGATGCTGATGGGTCTGTCAGATTTATAAGAATCACCTTGACAAAGAGTTTTATTTGTCCTGTTTGGAGTCGCTAGATATTAACGTATGATCTGACTCGGCAGAGCAAACACTTCCTTCAGTCTGTGGCAAAAGATGGAATGGGAGCTACGCAGTTACAGAGCAACCCTAATAACTACTTACTACGATACTGAAATGCTCTGCTATCCACGTTTACCGGCAGGATTGAAATCCTGTTAGTTGTCTTTTTAGCCGCACTGCTGTGAATGTAATAGTTCATCGCTTTGCCTTTTATACTGGTTCCTGTGGAGCGGCTTTGTGGGGGATGTCCTGGAAGGCCCATCCGTGTGTAGCAGTCACTGCTGCTGCCAGCAAGGCTGTCTGTCTTTGCTGATCCTGAGCTGCTGTGGCAGCTTGAGAGTGGTGGCACATTGGAATGTTGGACCAAGAGGGGGGAGCTAAATGCAGGAGTCAGTTTTCAGAAGGATTTGAGCTCCTGTGAGAAGGACAAACTAATGACGGTAAAATGAGATAGGTTATTTCCTGTCTGAATGTCTTCCAGGGGCATTCACGTAGATGTGAAACCAAGTGTATGATTGAGGTTGGTCTGTTGTGTTTTTCTTTTTGAATGTGTGTTGTGTATGTTCAAGAAGAACTGCAGATTCTGACAGGGCTGCATAAGCAGAGATGGTGATGATGGTGTCATCACCTCTATTGAGTTGCCCTTTATGTGACAAAGGGCCGTGCCGAAATGAGGTCTTGTGCAAAGGTGAAACCATTCATTCATATCTTTTATCTGGCTTTGTGTTACTGCCAGGTGGTGGTAAGGTCAGTGCCTGTGCCTCCTTTGCTAGGACAAGGGTTTGTGTGTGGTATGGAAGCTGCTTTGGATGAAGATTTATTTCATCCCCTACAAATTATGTTTTAACTATAAGTGGTGTAAACATCTCTCACCACATTACAGTGCTGTTTTATTTAAAACTTGGTACCAGTTTATGTAACGTTCACAACACTGCCAGCAGTGAATGCCTGTTTATACCATAGCTGCTCTGTTGCTGGCAGGGGTGGAATGCTGATCTTCTCCCTCTTCTTTAGAAAAGATTTAAAGGGTGTTACGGTAACCAGGCATAGAGGTGTGAGACAGACAGCTATAATTAAAGCTAAGTAGTCTGAACTCAAACATGTGAAATAAATAAAACTAATTGAAAGGTGGCTGAAATAGCTACCTTTTAAATCTGTTTATAAGGGAAAAAACCTTGTGAGTTGTTTTGTTTTTTTTTTTAAGTTAGGCTGCTTATCTGCAAGAAAGAAAACTCAACCAACCAACCAACCAACCAACTGCTCTAGTCTGGGAATAATTATTTCAGGATATTATTGAAAGTTTTTACTAATGCTGGTGCAGGTTCATGTGCATAGGTGAGTTCAGAGAGGTTATCCTAGGGATCAGTGTCTAGGCTGTTTTCAGAATGGGCAGTAGTTAAATAGCAATCCTTGTGCGTGTCTCAGTCTGCCTTGTCAAGGATGTGTTTTCCTGGCTTTAGAGATGGGGAGGCTGAGGTACAAGTGTTGAGGCAAATTACTGGGAAGGGGTAGTTTAAGCACAGCCCCTGTTCTCTAGCACTCATTGTGCTGTTTCTCATCAAGCCTTCCTTGGCTTTTTTGTTTGTTTCCGTGTGTATGGGGAGTTGTGGGTTGTTTTTTTTTTTTGGTTGGATTTCAAAAATGCTGCTTAGTGTTGCTTAGAAGTCTTTCATAGTCTTTTAAAGCATGTTCCTAAAGGCTTAGCTGTTGCCATGTCTGTCCCTGAAGCTGAGTATTGAACAGACAGAAAATGTGGCTGTTAGGTGTTTAACAGTGGAATGTGATCACTGGGATTATAATGCCTGACCTTGGCCTAAGACAGTAAAGGGGGGGGGGGAAATATGCTAAACATTTGGGTGTGTTACTTATGTAGTCCTGGAAGTGTTTGTTTGTTCAAAAAAAAAATAATCTGTGGAGCCAGTGCTGTTCACTGTAAAAGAAAGCAGTCCTATATCTGTACACACCTACTCTGCTAGTGGGGGTATATATTGCTGTACTGGCTTTCTGTGGCAAGGTTTGGTAGTGGGGGGGCTACAGGAGTGGCTTCTCTGAGAAGCTGCCAGAAGCTTCCCCTGTGTCCAACAGAGCCAGTGCCAGCCAGCTCCAAGACAGACCCAAGGCTGAGGCCATCGGCAGCGGTGGTAACACACACCTCTGGGATAACGTGGTTAAGAAGGGGAAAAAGCTACTGCAGAACAGCAAATAGCAACTGGAGAGAGAGAGTATGTGAGAGCAACAACTCTGCAGACACCAGGGTGAGTGAAGAAGGAGGGGGAGGAGGTGCTCCAGGCACTGGAGCAGGAATTCCCCTGCAGCCCATGGTGAAGGCCATGGTGAGGCAGCCTGGCCCCTGCAGCCCATGGAGGTCCACAAGGGAGCAGAGATCCACCTGCAGCCTGTGGAAGACCCCACACTGGAGCAAGTGGATGCCTGGAGGAGGCTGTGACCAGTGGGAAACCTGTGCTGGATGCTTCTGGCAGGACCTGTGGACCCATGGAGAAGAGGCGATGCCAGAGAAGGTTTTCTGACAGGACTTGTGACCCCGTGGGGAATCCATGCTGGAGCAGTCTGTTCCTGAAGGACTGCACCCCATGGAAGGGACCCACACTGGAGCAGTTAAAGAAGAATTGCAGCCTGTGGGAAAGACTTACATTGGAGAAGTTTGTGAAAGACTATCTTCCATGGGAGGGACCCCATGCTGGAGCAGGGGAAGAGTGTGAGGAGTCCTTCCCCTGAGGAGGAAGGAGTAGCAGAGACAATGTGATAAACCAGTCACAACTCCCGTTCCCCATCCCCCTGCACAGTTGGAGGGAGAGGAAATTTGGAATAGAATTAAGCCTGAGAAGAAGGGGGGGGGGTGGTGGTTGGGAGGGGGAGAAAGGTGTTTTTAAGTTTGGTTTTACTTTTCATTATTCTATTCTGATTTGATTGGCAATAAATTAATTTCTCCAAGTAGTGTCTGTTTTGCCCATGATGGTGATTGGTGAGCATTCTCTCCCTTATCTCGATCCATGGGCCTTTCATTGTATTTTCTCTCCAAGGGGAATGATGGAGCAGCTTTAGTGGGCATCTGGCATCCAGCCAGGGTCAGCCCACCACAACTGCTCTACCCATGGAAGTGGAAAAATATTTCTCCATTGCTGCTTTGATAGCCAGTACAGATGATACAGACAGCTACTCCCTGACTACTTCAGAAGAGCCAAAGCACTTCCTTTTTTAAAAATAACCTAAACATGCTTGACTCCTTCAAGCAAAGGTGCTCCAACAATAGTAGACTGACTCAGAGGTTAAATCCAGTGCTGTGTTTTTTACTCAAAGTTAGTAAATGCTATTATTACTGCTTTTCAGACTTCAGTAGACTTCTGCATTGGTATGAAGGCTGGTCTGAGGAATATTAGTAATGAGAATCTTAATTATAAAGGCTCTTTTTCTTAACAGTCGAGAGGCATTGCTTTAAATTGGTATGTAGTTTATAGAACCATGATTTAAAAAGGCTTAGGAAGAAAATGTGCAGAAAACAAAACTTGAACCCTGGGTCAAATAGAGGGCCCTCTGGAGCTGTAATCAGAGGTATTAGGAAGTGCAGCTTTGATGATGAAGTGAGTGATTTTTAGAAGGTGGGAGCTTGTGCGGTGGTGGTTTTCCCCTGATTGCCTTAATCAACTCTGTCTAGTTTAAAATGCTGAAGTCATAAGTATGCCAAATACCTGTTCCACACCTCAGTGGCTGGGTGTCAAGTGAAGAAAATGGGAGTGTGTTAGGAAGACATGGCCATGAGAAGGGGAAGATGGACTGCTTCAGAAGTGTCTATGTGATGACTTTATAGTCCCAGGACTATAGAAAGCTCTGTCAGAAAGGGGCGTATGTACTGCCTTCTTCCCAGACCTGTGCTGGAAACTGCTCTGCCTTCTCCAGGAATGGGAATTTCTCTCCAGTTTTAGGGTGTAAAGCCTCAAACGTGGTGGTCGGCCTTGTAAAGAGAACGTCAGAAGAATTTTAATTGTATTCATGTCCAGGATTGTCTAATCTCAGATTTCCAGTGCAGCTTCAGCTTTGTGGGAGTGTTTTCAGACTGCACTTTCTTGTGTAATAGCTGGAAATATTTTAGCCTTTGGGTCTCTCATTTCACATCCCAGCTCCAAGAAAATCAGAACAGATTGCTTTCTTGATTAGGTGAAATAACGTCTTCATCCTGCCTCCACAGGAAACAGGTTACAATGGCAAAGGAAGGTCACTATATTTGTGGAAAAACTTGACTTAAAAGAGACAAAACTAAAAGAGACAAGGTTTACGTGATTACAGCATCTTTGTGCTGTTGCTCCCTGTGTGGATTTTAAATCTAATTCATGCCACATTTGATAGAGAGGTGTGTGTTTCACAGATACCAATTACCTCCAGTTAAAGGAATATTAGAGCTCAGATGAAAGACATTTAAATTGAGGCTCCCATCCTGGGCACAAGCCTGCATGGTGAACTGGCAAGGTGCGTGTCCTGCTTGCTGCTGTTGGACCAGTTAGTGCTGGCATCCTTGCCAAGCTGCCAGCATGGGCACAGATGAAACAGCCCGGCAGCTGCCGGTGGTAGCCCAGCTCTTGTCAGCAATGTGGGTGAGAGATGAGCGGGTTACCAGGGAGCAGGTTATCAGTCACCAGCGTAAGCTCGTGGAGGGCATGTGAGGGTGGGAGTGGAGTTTGATCTACCGGGAGGTGGGAAGGGGTGATGCAAGAAAACTGCTAAGTAACAAGTGAAAAATGCTAAAAATTGGTAGAAAGTATAGCTCTGCATGTGTGCATCCTCACTTCTGCAGTCTGCTCTGTTCAGGTGCTTCAGAAACACTAATTCAATGACTGCAAACAGATGGTACGAGTTTGATGTTCAGAGTAACCGTAACTGAGCTCAAAACTTCTTGTAGAGCTGTGCTTTTATTTTTTTTTATATAAAAGGTGAATTGTGGATTTCTAAGTTCACTTCTAACAGTGTGTAGAAATTGCATTTGTAGAAATTTGAATTTGTAGAAATTGTGGAACTAGAGGTTTAGAAATGAAGCAGCCAATCAAAAGTAAACATGAACATTTTCAGCAGTGTGTGGAAGGGACCTCCTGCTTTCCTTGTCTCTGCTCTGAGAGAGAAGTGCGTGACCAGAGCCCTCCGGCACACCGCTCGGCTCGTTGGGTGAGCCACACAAACATGGGCTGCCCTGTGGGCACATGTGACAGTGGGGTTGTGCAAAACCATTGTGTGTGTGTCTGTGTACGTCCGTGTTTACATCTGATTTGTGAACACAAATCTTTCTTGGGTGCCTGTGTGCCAGTGTGTGAGCTGGTGGTGGTTACAGCTGGCTGGTTACTGTGGGACTTCACACAATGCCATGTGTTTGTAATTGCTTCAGTTAACTCATATCTGTTTTTTTCCTTCAATTTTTGACTTACTTTAAAACTGCTAATGTTGAAGGTGACTAACTACAGAAACACTTCCTTCTTGCCAGATGGGAGCCATCCTGTCCAAAACCCATCTGAAATGCACTCTGAGCCTCTGCAAGTGTTAATTTGAGACCTTCAAAGAGAAACAGGAGGCTTAGGCAGGAGCATGCTGACACAAGGTGAACTTCCAACATCCAGAAGCAATTGCTACTGCTTTTGTGAAGTCTAAAGATCACTGCTGTCAATGCAAAAGCAAATTTGGGTTTAAGAAATTTGAATCTAGATTTTTACAAATTAAGCTACTTTTATAAGAGATTCTTCCCAGTCTCTAAGTCCTATATGTTCCATTCCATGTCACTAAATATGCATAGATATCTCTTAGTTCTGATTAGAATCATGGAAACTAAAGCACTTGCTCATGTAATTGGACGAAACAATAATAATGTAAAAATTTTAAATATATTTTAAATATATTCTAAAGTCATAGTGTATCTGTCAAAATTCAGTGCATATTTAGTGTATTTGAGAGTTTATGTTGCTCTTAGTTTTAGTGAGTGTGTGACACTCCTTATTAAAACTTTCGGTAATTCCCTGGATAAAGTGCTTCCATATGAGCTACATGTATATATAATTACAATTTTCAGTTGCCACCACTTTTCTATACATTTTTGGACAGATGCAGAATATGGATCAACGGGAAATGCAAGGTTTACAGTTTAGTAACAGTATTCTTCTTCTGTGGAAAAGGCAGAAATGGTTGCTACAACTTAGACCATGCAATCGTGTCCCCTGTATCCTTTACAAAGTGCAGAGGAGGGATTCCTTTAGTGCATACTGTGTAAGTTCAAGTTTTGCCCTGACTGGATGGCACTGGGCATGCACGAGGGGCTTCAGTTAAGGCTGGGGGGCAAAACTTCATTTTGGCATTTCCTAGCCCTTTCAAGGGTAACTTCACTTTTTTTTCTGAGTGTAATTACTGTGATTTCTCTCATCACTACTGCTCCCATAGATGGTGTGCCCCTCTGGTAAGGAGAGAGCATCATGTGGAATGAAACTGTGGTGATAGTCTCACCCTCAGGGAAGATTTGTAAAGTGTCTTCAACAGATGAATGTTTTATTTTCTGTATGCTAAAACCACGGCCTCCATACAGAAACTGGCTTCATTACTCATGCACATTTTCTGTTAATTTGCCCAGTTACAGAATCGCAGAATGGGTCAGGTTGGAAGGGACCACAATGGTCCAATCCTACTCAAGCAGTGTCATCCCAGAGCACATGGCACAGGATTGTGTCCAGACACTTCTTGAATACCTCCAGTGAGGGAGACTCCATAACCTCTCTGGCCAATCTCTTGCACTGCACAGTCACACAGTAAAGAAGTTCTTCCTCATGTCCGGGTGGAACTTCCCGTGCATCAGTTCCTGCCCGTTGCCTCTTGTCCTACCGCTTGGACCCCCTAAGAAGAGCCTGGCTCCATCCTCTCGGCACTCCCTCTTTAGACACTGCTGAGGTGCCCTACTCAATCATCTCTTCTTGAGGTTGAACAGTCCCAGTTCCTTCAGTCTTTCCTCATAAGAGAGATGCTCCAGTCCTTTTGTAGCCCCCCACTGGATCCACTCCAGAAGCTTCATGTCTCTTGTACATTTACTTGGGCTTTGATGATCCCTTCGTGAGAGCTGGGGGTGTCACCCTCTCTCACCCTGCTCCGCAGTTCCTGCTCTCGCCTCTCAAGTGCTCCGAGTTAACCAGCCCTGTGCTTACCCTGGGCTCTGCTGCTGCCCATTGTTCTCGACGAAGGGGTCAGGGCCGCACGGCCTGGCAGGGTTCGGGCTCCCCCCGTGACCGCGTCCCCGGCGGATTTTGGCGTGGGTACGCTGGAAGGGGGGAGCGGCGTTCCCCAGTTTCCAGCCGGCAGATGGAGCTGCGTCCCCGGCCCTGGCCGCTCCCGGACGGACCCACGGGCCGCCCTCCCGCTCCCGCTCCCCGAGAGCCCGCGGGGGAAGCTGCTCTCTGCCGCGCAGCGTCTGGGGGCTCCGGGGGCTCCTGTTTGTAGTGCTGAAACTGCGAGTGGCGCTTGTTGGAAGACGCGGTTGTTTCCGGCGATGCCTTAGAGAATCCCAGAATGGCTGGGGTTGGAAAGGACCTTAAATATCATCTCGTTCCAATCCCCCTTCCACGGTCACGTTCTGCGAGACCAGGTCACCGCTCGAAGCCCCATCCAGCCTGGCCTTGAACGCTTCCAGGGATGTGACATCCACACCTTCTCTCGGCAACTTGTTCCAGTGCCTCACCACCCTGACAATAAAGAATTTCTTCCTAATACCAAATCTAAATCGACTCTCTTTCAAGTTTAAAACCATTACCCCTTGTCCTAGCACAATAGTTCTTGCTAAAAAGTTTGTCCCCATCATTCTTATACGCCCCTTTTAGGTGCTGAGAGGCTGCAGTACGGTGTCCTTGGAGCCTTCTCCAGGCTGAACAACAGTGCCAAATCTCTCAGCATTTCCTCATAGGTGAGGTGCTCCAGCCTCTGATGATACCTGTGGCCCTCCTCTTGACCTGCTCTTACAGGTCCATGTCTTTCTTGTGCTGAGCTGGATACAGCACTCCAGGTGGGGTTTCATAGAAGGCAGTTAATAAAGCTGATGCCCATACCTCTTTTTCATTATTTTTGTCAGTTTTTGGTTGGTGCTAAAAGTAAAATGATCCAGTAGTTGGGCATTTATTTAAAGAAATTTACAATGCACGTGTCTGTGCAGCAAGCATCTGTCCTCTGGATGAAAGTATGTAGGTTTGATCCTGGTTTTTCTTCTGTGTGTGAAATAGCAGAATTCAGCAGAGTTAATCTAGGAGACCGAATGTCCAGCATCTTCAAGTGTAAACTTTTTTCTCCCAACTTTTTTCTTTCATTTATTTGAAAACAGCATTACCCTGCGCAGCTTTCTTTCTCATTTTCCAACAAACTGTCTTGGAAATGGCAGCAGACAAGGACCACTGTGGTTCTCATGGGAGAGAATGCTGGGAATTGTGTCTGCCTGCTTTGAGGTGGTGGTCATTTGCAGTTCCCATCATTGGATATAAGTGGAACATGAAGGAATAAATTACTGTCCTTAGGGCTTGGTAGTACCATAGCTAAAATCCGTCCGATGGACTGGTCCCACACCTTGGAATAGACTTGCGAAGAAGATGGATGGGTAGAAGGTGCCTGATAAATAATTGCTCAGGCCAACAGCTACCTTGGCTATTAAGGGACTTGAGTGAGGTTTGATTCCTCAAAGCTGTGTTGGCCTCTGCCTGATTCAAAAGCGGAGTTCTTTATTATTATTATTTATTATTATTGCTGGTAGCAATGGCAGTGAAAAAAACCCAACACTGATTGCACTAGGGGAGAAGACTAGAAGGAAAAAAACCAACTTGTAGGAAGACAGAAAATTACAGAAAATTACTGAACCTGAATGAACTGGAACGAGGGGTGCTGGTTTTTATTACGTGGTCTTCCCTGTTGTGTCAGGACTGAGTAAATTGTGCCAAGTAGAAGCTTGCATAATCTTGCAATAAATTGCCTGGACTCATCGATGCTCACCACTTTGTGTGGAAGGGAGGCCATTTCACAGGCTGTGGCTACTGCACTCAGGATACCTTGTAATTTAGGGCATGCTTCCTGAAAACAGAGCTCATCTTTCAGGGATCTCCTGAGTCACTTGTAAAAACTCAGAAACCGGTCAACTATAAAGCTTTTGATGGTGGCAATGGAAAGCTCACTGACTGCATTTCACCTCTTTCTGTGTGAAACTGCAAAGCACTTAGGAAAGATGCTTTTGTTATCCCGTGGCTTGCTTTCCCTTCACAGTTCATTTCAGGTTTTTCTTTCAAGAAGTGTCCTTTCAAATCCCTCCGTGCTCCTTCTCCCAGGCCATAGCCCTTAAAGCAACTGAGGTGCAATAGCAGAGCAACAATGCTGGTTTGCTCATTTACATCTTGCTTATGAAAAACACGTGGTTTCTGTTGAACCATACTTTTTGTGCTGACACAGCTGCTCTGAACGCGCTCTCCCTGCAAGCCAACACCATCGTTACTCACTGAGCACTTACAGCCTCGTTTTTATTCAGAGAACCCGAGGATGTGCTGTGAAACCCAAATCATCACAGCTGTAATCCATCAGAGCTGTTTCTAGTGACAGACATGTTCTGAAACAAAAAAATGTTTTCCTGTGCATATATAGTAAGAAATTATCTTTTCTGTGCACAAGTTACTCAACAGATGGGTTTTTGGCTGTTGCTTTCTGAGGCACCCATCCTGTTTTTACAGGTAGAAAGTCAACAGAACAGGAAACTAACATGTAGAGGAGGCAAAGAAATCCTTAAGTTTTCAGTTAGGCTTTTTTTTTATTTCAATCAATAGTTTAACAAGTGCTTAAACTTCCCCAGCAGTTTAATCTGGAACATAGTTGAGAAGAAAAATATCTTCTATAACTTTACAAAAATAAAAAGATTTTTTTCTTTTAAAATCCTGCACTTTAGGCAAGCACACTCCAACTCAAGCAAGACAGACATTATATCTTAAAATAGAGACTTCTGTTAATAGAAATGACATTTTACCCCAGGGCAGCAGGCACAATATGTAAATGGTATAGAAATAGAGTAAGAGCACTTGTTTTGGCTTTTCTGATCCCTTTTGTCCTATTTCTTAAATAGAACCTGTTAAACCAATTGGCCTATGAGTTTCTTCAGGTTACCATTTCTTCTGTCAGGATATTACTGAGGGAAAGGTTTTGACCTGTCTTGGTAATGTTGGCAATTACTGAATATACCAACATTAATGGCTTCATTTCTTAAAAGCTTCTCCATTTCAGCAAGAGACAAATCACTCAGTTTGTAAGTCTTCCACTACTAAACCACTTGCAGCTTAACTTCTTTAGCAGCCAGGGCTGCCAGCACATGAGGTCAGGTTGGAGAAATAAAATAAATGTAACATATTGTGTCACAAATGTATATGGTACTGTGGAGCAGTTAATTTAGTGTGTGATGAAGCCAAAAGACTGGGTGAGCTTTAGCTCCTCATTCTGTGCCTGTAAGCAAGGAGAAGCCTCGCTGAGAGTGTGGACAGGCACATAAACTCTGCGCTGTGTAGACTTACAGCTTTATGCAGCTTGACTTGTATTGGCTAACAGAAAAATAGAAAATACATGGGCACGTGGAGGGAAGCTGGTGCTGCATATGCTAAGGAACCCAGATGATAAAATTATGTTTCTGGTCAACGCTACAAATAAACTATGGGAGTACCCAATCAGATTTCTTGTAATGCATTATGAAGACCTTTTTAAATACTTCCTTTTTAAGTGTCTTTAAATGACAGGGGGGAAAAAAGATCATTTATTATACAATTTGTACATTGAGTCACATTTGCATGTAGTCTAACCACAAACCTTGGAAAACCTAGGCACGTCTGTGATTCAAAACAGCTGAGACGTGAATGTGCTTTTGGAGGTAAGAACTAGACAGTGCTTTCTCTTGACACTGTTGTAACATTTCTGACATTAGGAAATTTACAGAGGAGCCACATAGCACTAACAACCTGTGGATCATTTCCCTGATGAATATAGAAGATCATGCTGTGGAGCAGTTCCTTTGCTCTCTGTCTGCTTCAGTCCTGCATCACAAGCACGTGCGGATTTCAACTGGGATTGAACTGTGTGTGGCACGTGCACGGGGAATGAACACGGTCTGACAACTCCTAGCCATTGATACTTATTCAGAGATAGCACTGCCTAACCTGGGAATGGTTGACATTGGTAGAAGAAGCTTTCCTTTGTGATCTAAGAACATCACGCCATACCCATCCTCTTTAATGAATTCACTCAAACAGAAGTCAGAAATTACACGAATGTTCAAGGGACTTCTTTGACTGTAATAGCTCGGTAACCCAGTTGGATGCTGACTACAAAACTCAAGTCTAGTTAGAGAAAACCAAGCTCCATCCTGGTTCCTAGCTACTCTTTCAGAGGCATTGTGTCTCCTTCTTGACCCTCTCATTAAAACCGTGCTCCTGATGGCCCCCCTTACCAGCAACTGATCCAGAGCTGGCTCTGCAAGTAGGTTTGACTATGTGGAGCAGAAAACTGCCAAGAAAAGTTGTTGTTCATAGAGCTCAATTCTCCATGGTGAGCTGGCTTTCAGCTGCTTCCAACAGGCTGAAGGATGACCTGATATCAGGTGGATGGATGTACACTTTCTTTGGAGACTGCTGAACTAACCTGAGCTCCATTCCTGACTCTTGAAGAGTTTTCTGTGACCTGAAGAAAAATTATGGAAGATGTGATCTGACCTGGCAGCAAGTGTATGATACCGTTCCTTCTCCCCATCGTCCTGCTGTCTCAAAAGTAGGTGAACTGATTTTATTCCAGATCTGAGGAAACTCACATCCATGTTTTCAAGGAATTCTTTTGCTATAGCAGACAGTGTATTGAAAGACCTTCATTCAAAACATACTTTTCCTGTGATACTGAAACTAACCCATTAAAGGCTCTTTTTCTGACACAGTACTAAACTGAGTGGCTAGAAGCTGCTGATACTGTGAAGAAACGCTGTGACCTTACTCCTTGTTTCTTACACAGGTTCCTGCTCCTCCTGCAAACCAAAATGTGTACATTAGTAAAAGCCACAGCCGAAATGCTGCAAGGTTAAGCTATGCTCTAAGTTCACTCCCCATTAAAGCAGGGGAGGATGGTTCATCTCTGAACTTGTAACTCCTTGCTGGCCTTAAATGTCTCCCATACAGCCTCCAGAGTCTGCTCTCATTCATGTCAGCGCACAAAAGGATGTATTAGCCACTGAGGAAAACTTCTGGGTTTCCAGGGCAGGCTCTTGCTGAAGAATGCTCTCTGAGGCCTGTGCCTATCCTATTTCCCAGCAATGTCTCCCCAAACCAATACTGATTTAAGCTCTATGAAACTGTAGTACGTGTCTGGACAGTTCAGTAAGGAGAAAAGGGAGGATCTGACTGCATTTGGACATCTCTTGCCTCTCCCTCTTCGGGTCAGTTTCCAGCTGCTTTCTTGCTCTCCTGAGGGCCATGGAGTGCTTGCTGCTGCAACTCTTTTCCCTATTCCTACATGGAGGTCACATCACCAAAAATACACCGCTAAGTAGGTTTGCAGAACATATTAATCCCAATTGCTTCTTTGCCCACCTGGCTGACACAAATACTGCACACAGAGTATGCAGAGTAAGGCCTCAGGAATACGAAAACAGAAGTTGTCCCTGCAGCCTTGTGACTGACAGCTTACCTGCACTGTGTGCAACCGACAGAAAAAACGCTGCTGCTGGCTGGCCTTGAGGGGGCTTGGTTGTAACTGCTTGCTAGTTACAAAGGGAGGCCTCAAAGCAATTACACAGCTAACAAAACTGAATGAGAAAATATTAAGCCACTGATTATTTTTACAACTGCATAATTGTAAAAATAGCTTAAATTACTTGGAATATTCTTTTTTTTTTTTAAATTAGAGGTGTTAACCATTCAGTGCTTTTGGAACAGAGGGCTGTTATCTGCCGATTCTTTTTGTCTTATGAGCTGTGAGATAATGGCAAGATAAATCTTTGTGAGTTTCCTCCTTATATACATATCTACATCAGAGCTGTGAAGTCAGAGGGGGAAGCTGCTATCACAGTACTGGCACAACACCGAGCCCTTCCCCAGAGCTACATTCTGATGAGAACCCTGGGCGTTGGGGAGAAGAGCACCACAATGGCAGGATGGCAGAGACAACTGAAGCAGGATTGTAAATGTTCATCCCAGCAGTTAAAACAAAAATAAAATTAAGAGGAGACCCCCTCCCTCCCCCAAGAAGTCTGCAGTCCTAAAGTGCAATTACTTTTGTGCAGTCACGTCAGGCCAGGGATCAGACTGGATGAAGTTCAAAGCACAAACATCAAACGAGTGCCGTACGGGATTCGAGGAGGAAGAGGGAAGTAAGGAAAAGAACAACAGTTCTCAGGCATTCAAGTGCATCAAGAAAATAAATGTCCCTTTCTTTTGGAAGAAAAACAACCCCCAGTCTGGTGGAATCCTGGCTTTGTAGTCATGAAAAATAAGTTGTTTTCACTTCTAGCTGAGAATGTCCCAATATGACACAGTACAAATAAACAACAAAGCAAGAGCTGGGGCACTGGGATATTTTTCCGGTGCCCTGCTGCTATACAGCCTTATTTTATTCTCCTCTGGTGACTCTTCAGATCTGGGTACTGACGAGGCGCACTGAATTAGAGGCGTCTGGTAGGAAGTGGCTCTCTTCTCCGGTCGGTCGGGGCTGGAGCCGTCGCTCGGCCTCTGCCCGTTGTACAGCAAGTACCTGCCTCGGGCATCCTGCTCCATTTTGAAGATCTCGTACTCGGTGTGAGGGAGGCGGATGCCGAGCGCGATGCAGCCGTTCGTGTGGGTGACATCTTGCTGAACCCCAACCTGCCAGGATCCCTGTGCTCCGCACTCGTTCCCGTTGAAGACGTTGAGCAGCGAGGCCGTGGATATGTCCATGGGAGTGACCTTCATGTGATTCACTGCGAGAGAGGAAGAGGGGAGCTATTAGCAGAGGGACAAAAGCAAAAGACAGGCTGACATGCAGATTGGGGCCTGTTAAATCAAAATTGTCTCCCCTTGTTCATTCTTAAATGAATTTTTCCTATTATAGGTGTGGCCAGCAAATCTGCTTGCATCACCTTATGTCTATGACTTTGTGCAAAAATTCCTTTTTGCACAGAACAACCCCCAACTCCTCCAACTCGACTGGAAAAAACCTGACGGCCACATATCTCAGCCAGAGATTAAGCAGAGCTTTTCATAGGTTCCAGACAATCCTTTACAGATAAAACCTGGTTGGTTATATTAGGTGATAGGGAGGAGAGGAAACAATAAAACTTCACTGATGTTTTATTACCATCTGTATTAATCCATAAGTGGGGCTGTTTATCATGTATTTTTCATCATTTTTTAACATCTGTTACCGTGTAAAGCTAATGAAATAATTAGTTTCAATTAGGAAACTTGGAAAATACCACAGCTGCGCTATCATCATATATTTTCTTTTTTGCATGAATTATAAAATATTGCTGACCTACAGAGAGACGCTTTTTCTCATATCTAAACATTGGCTGCAGCTTGCAGTATCAAATGTAGGAGTGCTGCAGCTTCTTCAGTTCTAACCTGTCTGTATTTCAAAGGAGCTTAAGGCACAGAAACTTTTATTTTCCAGCCAAGTTAAAAAATTTGGGAAAAGCCAAACTGAATGAGCCTACAGAAGCTGAATAGAGATTTTTCCTGGTGTGTGTTTGACACAAGAATATATGAAGAAAAGGGGGTCTGAATGGATTGGTGCCGACCAAAACAGAAGCAAATAACTAGTCCTCATGGCTCTCAACACACCAAAATCCTAAATTCTCTTTCAAGTCATTTTATAGCAATATTTGTTAGGAGTTCTATTCTCAGGCTTTATAAACAGACACTTGACTCAATGGCTTTGAATTGACAGTTCACATTATTTGCCCTATACGGTGTAAAAGGTAATTTATAAAAATTGAATGTACAAGTTTTATCAAAACCAAATAAGCGACCTTGAGCTGTAAGGTAAGTTGGCATAGCATAAACCAGAAATTCAAGCAAAACCAAAATGGATTTCACCCCAGGAGCTCAGCTGGGTCATGCTACATATGCAGCTCTAAAGAACAAAAGTTCTGACAGGCAAGGGTATCTCCTCCCTCCTATGAAAATCCCACATTAGTAAATTATTTATTATAGATAGATGCTTTCCTAAATTAGACCCATGCAAGAAGCTTTATGCTTCTCACATGGTAACTGAAATAAGGAGGAGAAGAGCCTACGGAGTGCTTGAGGCTTCGAGAGGCTTTGCTGGGGCTGGTGCCGTGGTGGGATGTCGTGTTTTGGAGATGTTTGTTTGTGTGAGTGGTTCAGGCCTCTGAGCTCTTTCTATCCAGGGAGCCTTGGGGCTGTTTGCACAGGAAGGCTTCTCAGCTGCAGGGAGCTGGGTGGCATCACCACTGAGTGCTGCTTTCCGAAGTGCTCGAGGGGTTTTTGGTTAGATATGTCTAGTCTTCGCTCTGGTGACATTAATCAGAGCTGTCTTTAGGGACACCCTTACTTGCTTGAGGGCCCCTTGGAACCATATAAAAAGATGTGTGCTGCTACATCTGTCTTTGACAGAAAATTATGAATACCTCTTCAGATCTGAAATGCCTTCTGAAGGTCCTTTTTTCCTCTCTGCTGGAGGAATCCTAGGACACAGATCTAACTTTAGATGCTTTTCTTAGATGCTTAAAGTCTGGCCACATAAGAAATTTCACATTTCTTGTGTGAAATAAGATTTCACATCACTAAGGTTCCATGGCTTAGTGATGTGAAATCTTATTTTCTTGTGCTGTACTTAAAGACCTCTGCCTCAAACAAGTACTTTTTCAGTGGTGTGAAATGCCTAGCAGCTGTACAGTTTGGCTGGGCACTCACACACCACCCGAAAACTTCCCAAGAAACGATGAACTCCTAAAAATCACGTAACGAAACCATCAGAGGACAAATGACTGTGAGCAAACTCTGCTCTGGTCCATAACTACCCGACCACCTCTGCCCCCAGTGTAGCAAGTCACTCTACCTTTGAACACAAACTCTGTGCCACCCATCACTTTGGAGGAGTGGACTCCCCGGCTGTAGCGTCCCTTGGCGTAGATGGTGAAGGTGGGGTGCTTGCAGATGGGGTCGGAGTAGTGGTAGTAGTGACCCTCCCAGGTGTTGTTGTTGTCGTGGAAGATGAAGTGGCGGGTCAGGAAGAGAACCTCTGGCCGCACCTCGCAGCGCTGGCTCACCCACTCCCCGTGCAGCCCTATGGTCAGATCCGCCTTGGGGGGCAAGATGGGAGGGTGGTGCTCGTCCGAACGGTAGATGATTCTGCACGCGATGCACGTGCGGTCGTGGTTCTGAAACAAGGCAGAGAGAAACCCTTGTTAGGCATTATCTGTGACACAGGGCAATGAATCAGGCCGGCCACTTCATGCTGGAGTGGCACCAGCCCCACATTTTAATACACTGTCATTTCTTATCTTGTTAGTGGTGCCTTTGGGTTTGTACGTGTAAGACTTCACAGCGGGAGAGCACTTAAGAGATTAAGTCCCTTGTCTGCGTTTATCTGAAATTAACATTTTAGTTCAGCTTTTTATAGGATGTAGAAAAGGCTGACTTTACCCTTCAAATCACAGGAGAAGGTGGCAGATAGTAATTTACTATGATAGGGACTTTGCAACACTTGTGTAGATATCAAGTCATTTGCTGAGCTCTTATTTCACGTCTCTCTTCCTTTTAGTTGTTAACTTCGGGGACTGTAGATAAAGATGTGTGCCCTATGGACATTTTTCTTTTTGGATGGCAGCCTGGGAGAACAGTAACCAGTGATTTTAAACTTTTTTCAGCTTTTCTGAACCCTTATGCAAGTTTGTGAAGTGTGCGATATGGCCAGTTAGCGCTGGACGTGCTGAAAGCTTTTATGAGCCTCTCCAGCCAGAACAGGGTCTGTGGTGCCTGCTGAGCTCCATGATGGCTCACTGCTGTGGGCCAAGCAGCAGCCTCAAGCTGCCAAGTACCCCAGCCCTAACCATGAGCACCAGCGGTATCTTACTAGAGGGGCATGCAGGCTCCAAGTCCACAGCAGGAAGGGAGGGAATTTCACACTGAGGTTTCCGCCTCCTGCCATCAGAAACTACAGAGACCTGTAGGTTGCTCCTAAGGCTAACGCTTTCTGCTTCTGTGAGGTTTTTGTCTCGTTGGCAAAAGTTTGGCCTTTAAGTTTTCAAACTGTATTTTGCATTTTTTTTCAGTGGCCATAGAACCATTAGCTTTTGTCTCTGCTCTGCTAAGCCTTGAATTAAATTTTATGGACCAATAGAGGATTAGGATACTAATTTTTTAGCTCATTTTTTTGATGGCAAGTAATTAGCTTAAGAAGAACAACACCTCAAGATAAAAACAGTGTTGTTGCCAAGGGAAGTTGTGGACTCCTTATCCCTGGATGTGTTCAAGTCCAGTTTGGATGGGGCTTTGAGCACCTTGGTGTAGTGGAAGGTGTCCCTATGCATGGCAGGAGGGTTGGAACTAGATGACCTTTAAGTCTTCTTCCAACTCAAACCCTTGTATGATCCTATGATTCTGTTTTCCTGGTGCCTGTGTTGGGTTGGTGATGTGCTGTTTGTTTACATCTCAGGACTTGATGGCAGAGGCTTTCTACTTAGCTGGTGACGTGTGGAGGCGCAGCGCTCTGAGCTGTAAGCAGGCTAACACTCAGAGTGAAAGGCAAAGACCGCACAGATAGCTTGTGCCTTCATCTCTCAAAGGCACTACTTGATCCTTCCTGCAGGGAGGGGGATGCACTGGGAGGGGTTGACTCACATCTGCCTTGTTCAAGCTGTGAGGTGTTTTCCTGAGGTGCAGTTCAGAGCACATTGAGTTAAGAGCTAAAGCTCACCATGCAGCCATCAGGAAGAGAGATTTATACAAATATTTTTTCTTTGAGCCTCTTTCCAGCCCTCTCTTTTGAGGTCTCTCTGAGATCTCTACATAACATAAGTGCTCATATTCGTTCCTCTTTAAATGTATCATGCAAGCTGCTATGGAGATACGATTTCTCCATGCACTGCCTTCAGCTCACAGCTCACTTTAGGGGTGACATTCACACAATTCTCATTCGTGCCCTGAGTTTCTCCAACAATATGATATGACCATAGGTAGCTTCAGAGAATCAACATACAACTTCCACAGTACAATCCTTTTACACATATTAAGCAGGGGTCATATTTGCCTCCACCCCAGACCAGACAGTCATCAAAAGTTTTTTCACGAAAAGTGAAATCAATGAAAAGTCCACTGTTCTACATCATTGGGATGCAGAAAAACGGTCTACGTGTAAAATAACTGTAGCTCAGGTTGATCTGCACCAGTGCTGGCCAAGAGCCCTGCTCTGAAATGGAAGGATATTGGACTTGGTAACCTCCAGAGGATCCTTCCACCCCAAAATGGTCTTCTGGGAACTATGTGTTAGCATGCAATTAAAGAGGATGCACTTCTTTCCCACTGTGGAGTTTTTAAATGATGTTAAGATACATTTTTTCAGCTCTATTCTGCAAGCAGGTGCAAGGGCTATTAGTACCTTAGTGAAGAACATTTAATTGACTAATTAACACAACTGGTGAAGTTAGCACAGATTTATATTCAAAAAGTATTTTAAAATTGTAATAGACATAATGCTTTTCCTTCCTGGACATCAACATCCAAAAGATGCCACCGACTGCCTTGCATGGACACCTGCAGAGATCCAGGCCAAGGGATTGCTCTGTGGAAGATGCCAGTGCCTATTAACCCCTTGTATCTCTGCCATGAGGCAGACTGGTGTCACTCCTCCCTAACACATTAAAGGCTAATAAGCTGCACTGATGACAGTGACTTTATGGCTCTGATTGCCCCACTCACAAAGTGAAGCCAGAAAGCGAGGCAAAGACACTGTTATAAACTTAAACATAGCTTATGTAAGCTGAACTGGTCAATAGTAGGAGACAATTTCTGCTACAGTCCCTTCTCTACTGAAGTAAATTTAAAAGCTTTTATTATCTCTCGGAGGAGACTCTGGCAGAGCAGTGCAGTGGTTTGGTTTATATTCCCATCTTCTTCTCAGGAGCTTGTCCTCCAAAAACAATTGTTGATCCAAGGCAATTTAACCCGGAAACCAGTGATTTCTCTTGCCCTTGTTCAAAATCTGAAGAAAACCAAACAGAAACTCAGCCTGTTGTCTTTCTTAGTCAACCACTGTCTATGGGATTCCTCTGCTGTTTCTCAGGTCTAATGGATGGACAAGATGAAGATCTGTAATAAATCCTGTGTGCAAATACATTATTTTTAAACTTTTTTTCAACCAAAAAAGGACCATCAAGCATGGAAGTTCTTTTTGCTGTTCTTCTGGCAGCTATTCCTAAGTTTCATCTCTCCTCTATGCCATTAAAAAAACATAGGTATTCTGAGTCAAGGCTCTGATGCTGGGCAGGAGTGTTCTCACAGTTTGATGTCTTCTCCATCATACTGGGAGTACAGAAAATGCTGACTGGTAACACCCGAAGCTGCTTGGTCCCTTGGCTGTGGCCAGTGCCAAAGTGGGCAGAAGAAGGTTCACTGAGCTCCACAGTGGAAAATAATTCATAACCACAAGCAGCTGTTTTCTCCTTATCAGGGGTGGGTATATGTCTTCGGGCATAAGAAGGAGCTACTTCCCAAAACATAGAACTACACTGGCTGGCATTACACAGTGAGCAGAGGTGACTCCTTTGGCAAACTCTAGGAAGGTCCATGTAAACTCTCTGTTACTTTTCTGTGGCTCACCTGTGGCTCTTTGACCTCTGTGGTCGAGAACTGCTGTACCTCTGTGCAGCCCTTTCAATTCTGAAGGCTTTGCACCAGCTCTGATGGTCTGGCCAGTTGGGCTGCTAAGAAATGTCCAGCCTGACGGCCTTCTAGTTACTGATCCTGTGCCTGAACGAGGGGGCAGAGGTGAACCGGCACTTTTTGCATCGAACTGGGAGTGGGACAGTGACAGGTTGGGCTGGCGTGGAAGGAAGCAGAAGGATACCTTTCCCAACAGAGAGACATCGGCTGGCTCAGGCATCCCATACGCCTGTACCCTGAATGCATCGGTTCGCTGAGACCGGCACTTGAATCTAAGCCCATAACCCCCTTTTTTTTGCTGTGCTACTATCTTTCACAAAGTTATAAATTTCTTAGGAGAAGAATATGCCATGTGCAAACTCCCTTGGCATGATTTTTGCCTGAGTAATGGACAAGGGAAAGATCAAGTTTTGTTATGAGGCAATTTGACTTAATTTTGGAGTAATTTATGTTTAACAATTGACTGTATATTTCCCTCTTGCTTTTTTTAGGTCAGCTGCTCTTGGATCTTAATTACACTAGCTGTGGCTTTGCAAGTCACTCCCTTTCCATGTGTTTCAGGGAAAGATTATTTTCTAAAAACAGACGTTCAAAGAAAATAGGGAACAGAGACAGAGGACATCCGAGTCCAAACACGATTAAGTACTCTCTAATAAAAAACTCATTTGGGCATGACATAAACTAAAAAGCAATAAACTGAGCAGCGGACAGGATGAACATCTGTTCTATGTTTTGATTATCTTAGGTGTACAATGCAATATTTCTAATAGTCTTGCTTGAAGGACTGGCCCCTGAAATGGCTGGAAGATCCCTTCCCATGGTGGGTGCCTCCTTGCAGCTGTGCAGTGCCAAACCCATAGTGCCCCAGTTCCTCACCCTCCTACGTGTTTCTTCAAAGCCAGTTTCTGAACTAAGCCATGTGTGCTGAAACAAGCCTGAATCTCCAGCTGGAAACTCAGCTCTTGTAGTTGTGGAAAAAAAGCTTGTGATCTGAAAATTTCCACCAACATTTTTTCTTCTCCCTCCCTCCTGCTGTCTCAGCTGAAATGGTAACAGGGCCAGAGAACTCTGGAAGCCAAGCAGGGAGGTTTCTAATAAAAAAAAGCGAACAAGGATGAGGTTCTCTTGATCTTTTTCCCAATTGCTGTGGATACTCAGAAACATAAACCCTCCCAGCATAGTTTAATTTTCTCTTAAGTTCTATAGATTTCTGTGGCTGCCTAGAATTAATTTGCTTCTAATAAATTCCTGTTGTTTTTTATGGCCAAGGCAAAAAAACTATCATACAACTGGGATGCCCTCGGAGCAATGGTGAAATGAGATTTGAATAACACCTAGAAAGATCTTTTTGGAAGGTGTTCTACTTTTCACTAAATACCTTTGTATTTCGATGCTGTTGTTAAGAGAATAAGACACCTATGGACCAAACCATTTTCCAAACACACAGAAAATGTGCCCTTTCCTTAGGGTTCAAGCAGAAACTGAAATCAATGCTTAATTTTGAGGCAAGAATCTGCAGGATATACTGCAAGTTGTACTTAGGGACAAAGCAAACAAGCACTAATAGTAAAGGGGAGGATGAAAAACTAGTTATTTTTCAACTGCACACCTTGTTCAAACATATTCGCTCTCTCCCCTGTATGTCTAGTTACCATTAATATCTTGAAAATGTGCCTGTAAATACTATTTGTCTGAAACAGCTCCAACTGTAACTCAACCTTTCTCCAGCAGAATTACAATAAATAACCATTCTGATGTTTGCCCATTTACATAATGGAAAACTAACATTATCTCAACTATAACTTACTGTTTTTAAAGGGAAGGTTCATTGCTCAGAGTCCTTATAGTTTGAGAGATGCAGTGCATTCTTAGCAGAACAGACTGAAAAATTAATGTGATATTTTAAACTAAATTCTTGTTTTTAAAAGGACACGGCTAAATATCTGATTAAGTATACACAGTCTGAGGGAAAAGAGATATGAAGCAGAATTTTGTTTTCTGGTATTCAATTTTTCTCTCCAAATCAAATGTTTCTCTTCAAACAAAATGAGAAAAGCACTTTTAGGGATTTTTTTGGTATTTATCTCCATATTATGGAGAATTTTGACAATTTTCTGTCAGGCTCTCTCTGTTGTCTTTTTTAGTTGCAAATTGTTGGTATTTTACCAGACCAGACACAGTAAGAAGGCAAAAATAATAGAAGGTAGCAATGTACAGTAAGGTCCTAAACCATCTAAAAATATGGTAGCTGCTGTTATAGGAAGCCTGATGTTGGGGCAGATGTAGGACTGCTGCTCCTCGGAGCTGACCAGGGCTAAAAAAAGCAGAGGATAATTCTGTGAAGTGGTGAAACCAGTTCCTTTTCTCAGTAGCAGTTTGTTCTACACCTGCAAAGTCTTTAAACCTGAATGAAATTGCACAGCAGATTCCCAAAGTAATTCGAGACATTGTCTCTCCTCTTTTATCTTGAGCTGCTGCACAGTGGACACACCCTTCCCATTCCATAACCAGGTTAAGAGATCCAGGTATCAGCTCTTTCTCAGAAAGATGGAAAGCACATGTCCTTTGCAATCGTCTGGGTCGACACTGGACTCCTCACTCACCTCACCCCCCCACCCCAGCAATGGCAGTGTCAAGCCAAAACCCAGGAGCACGTCTCATTCATGGCTGGAAAAGGAGCACAGGTTGCACCTACACAGTAGGCTGAGAAGCAAGGGATAGCAAAATCCCCAGCACTCATCCCAGCTCCCTTCTGCACCCTCCCACCACCGGGGAAGATGGTCCTGACCAAGCTGCGGAGCCCACATGAGGAAGCCCAGGCTCTGGTTATTCACAGGGTCAGGTTGCTCTTGCATCAGGGGCTTCCCTTTTAGAGTGGATTCTGTTTGGATCTTGTCCGGCACTGGCTATGCCACAAAGCATATGGCTGGGTCTGGCATGTTGCACGCACATACCCCCGCTGCAGGGCGATGTGAGCTGAGGGAGCAGGCACTGGGTTTCCTCAAGCATGGGCTCAGGCTTGAACCGTGTGTGCAGTACAGATGTAACCGGTGGCCCGGGATCTTGTAGGACCCAACAGTCACAAAAGCTGGGGAAGGAAACCCCTGCCATGTGAATGCACGCATTGCTGTGAGGGGAAGTACTGAAGAAGAGGGGAAAGAAAAGCCACGCTTAGCAATGACCTCGCAGACCCACCCGAATCTCGTGTGTCACAGACACGGCTAGATGGGACAGGAAGGAGGCATGCCTGGTCAGGAAGCTTTAAACCTCACCACCCAAGAAAACCAGGTACCAGGTTTTACTGTCAGTAAGCAAATGCTCCCCGGATGAGTATAAATAGAAACGTTCTCTTGGGAGAACATCGGCACAAGGAAATGCTTCCAGCTCAACAAAAAAGGTTGGATGGCTTTGCTTCACAGTGCCAAGGAGCCAAGAGCACAGGAAGGAGACCTTTATGGATTGCTCAGTATAATATCAAGCTCGCTCCTCCACCACTCCAGATAACTGCAGACCAAGACAACGCTTTCACAAAAGGCCACAAATTCTCTCCACTGCAAAAGTGATAATCTGCAGGTTTTCCATGACCTCATATGAAGCTGAGTTGACTAATGTGCATTAGGCTGGCTCTGGGGAGTTGACAAGCACGGCTGACACAGTTATAATTCAGCCTGCCAAATGGAATGAAGAATAACAAAGATTTAAAACTTTAATTAAAAATCCTGAAGCAAGTAAAATGACAGAGAGAGCGGTAACTCCTTTACAGGGTTGTCAGATGGGGATTTCTTCTGGTGGGGAGCAGAGGTGCTGCAAGCAGGAAGGAGGGTGGAGATATGCTCAGATTTATCTGCAAATATGTATCATATATTTTAAGATATTGAGGAATGGTTTTTATTAACTGCTCTTATGAAGGGAAAGATAGTGAAAGAATCTGAAGGCACTACCATTACACAACTGTTTGATCTATGATGTTGATTCTGTTGCACAACCTTGCATAAAATTGAAATAAACACAATCAACATGAAACGAAAAAGTCTTCTGTGGTTTTTTCTTTTTTTTTGTTTGTTTGTTTTCTGGTGTAAACTACTTTATCCTGGAAAAAAGACAAGAACAAAGAGAAAACCAGACTTCTCAGATGGATGTGCTTGCATGTCATCTATCCCATTAAAATGGTACTAAATTATGGTGACATGAATGTTTTACGAAGTATTAACAAAAAATACTTCCTGGAAAACCCGAAGGGACAGCTTAAATGTCCATCTTCAAGAACAAAGTATTCCCAAATAAAGCTGCCTTATGTGTTTATTATGCCTTTATAAAGCAACTTATATAGCCATCTGAACCATGAAGCAATATTACCAGTGAGCCCTCCCTGCCTCTTAGAAAAAGATGAAGCAACTGTGCTTAGATGCCAACCACAAAGAAGGTGTCAGTAGTTTAGATACGTATGTTGAGTAGATCTGAAGGCTTGTGGTTTATTTTGCTACACTAAATAGTTAAATTTGATGTGTATTACCGCATTTGTGTTGGGGCAGGCCTTTACCGGAGTTGCAGAACAGACAGTGGTAAGTGCAGATGTGGCAGCTTCAAAGGAGCAGGGCCAACAGCCGACAGCGCCGCTGAGCATGGCAAGGACCAACCTCAGCTAGAAGCTGTTTGCTTCTCCCATCTCTGCAGGGCACGACACACACTGTTACTGTTCATAAACCTGGAACTAACCTATTTGAACTTTTCTTCTGGATATTCTTTCTTTGCTTTCCCTCACAATTTCCCCAACCAAGAGCCTTTTTCAAGTAATAATGAACAAAGGGAACCCTTCAAGTCTTGGCTTAATCTAAAAGTCTAGTGGCACTACTCAGGCAAACAAAGGAGTTTTGTCTGCCAAAATTCTACTTTTTTGGTTGAGATAATGTTTCGCATATTTCTCTGAGGCGCTTCACATGTTGAACATCTATTTATTAACTTATGATTGCATTTCCCTGTGAGCTCCTAAAGTACGTAACATTACCCTATAGATGAAGTCACTGCGTTTCGAAGAGATGAAGACTCAAATTCTGAAAAGCACAGAAAACTTTGCACACTTTGTTCTTTCACCACCTGGCTAAAGGAAAGCCCAAACACCAATCTCCATACATTGAATCTGTATTAGCTGCAAATGCCAGATGCTGCTGGAAGCCAGCTCCCAGAGGTGAACGAACTTGTAATAGACAACTAATCCACTGGAATCACATTTTCAAGGGAAAATATCTTACTGAAGGAGCGTGACCAGCAAATGTTTGAGCATGACAAAGAGCAAAGGTTATCCTAGCACTTTCTAGGCTTCCTGTGATGTTCCAGACCATTCCGGCCTTATTCCTAAATGATGATCTAACTAGAATGACCGGTCATCATGGTCCTGCTCTGATCTTTCCCGTTACTCCGCCAGATGATAAAATAGCACAAAGAGTTCTTTGTTTACAAAGCACTATTACTGAGGTAATTACATGTGAAGTAAGTCTCCCAGACCTGCTCTTGCACACATTTTCTGTAGTCTGGAGCAGACATCTCTGAAAACATCTTCTGTTTTGCACAGTGAACAAACACTGCATTCAAGCCTTCCTTCACGCTACAAGTCCCTCTATACATTTGTGATTTTACAACTAATCATGCAGCCTCCTTGGTGTCATCCTAATCGGGAACATTTTTTGTAGTATGCATAATGATGGCCCAGCAGTTTCCCCAGCCTGCCCTTTCAATCCATGTGCTCTATCGTGCTGGCTGAAGAAGCTTCATGGGCAATCGCTTGAGTCACCTGATATGCTTGCAATGCCAAGAGACATCAAAGATGTTTCTCTCCATTCATCAGCCAGTCCTAACTGATATCTTGAGTCAGGTTAGGAAGCAGCTAAGATAAATCTATACAGTGATCTATTCATCATCTGCACTCAGGAACTTCCATGTATTTTATGGGAGGAATTTGTTTAAGGTATGCTCTTATCTAAGAGAATTTGTAAAGCCTTAAGAAATGACATATTATATATTTTTAAAAGCGCCCTGATTTTATATGAACACTTGAGATACTGTAATCTGTGAATTTATTCAGATTTGTAGCTCAGCATAAAGCTGTCTGGTTTTTGGACAGCCCTTTTGATTTACCATCCTGTGGTGAAATCACTGCAGGAATTTGGATAAGGTCCAACTGTATTTGTTTAAAGTCCCGATCATGTGGCTTTGGCATTCCTAACATATCCAGCAATCATTTGCTTTTAATTACTGTTCGTTTCAACCACACAAGTAATGAATGTGGCTACCACATCCAATTTACAGGCTGTGTAAACTCTTGAGCTGGGTGGAACCTTCTTCTATGTAGCGGCGTAACTATAAATTTAACTCAAAATGTGAATCCTCTTAACTTATTTTAGGCAGGCCTTTATAAGTCTAAAATATAAATAAATAAAAAGGAAATGAAAAAAGCCTTAAATGAAAGATTCCACACAATACACCTGATTCACTTCAGAGGCAATTTCCTGGCCTCCCCAACCTCTTGGTATGACTGTGGAAACCTTAAAAAAACAAGTTGATTTAACGTTTCTATTTATTCATGGTGTCCAGTTTCCAGAGGAGTCTGTGACTTGTAGTTTTAAACTCAATTTAGCATTTAAACTCATTTTCAGCTGGGTCCCAGTGGAGCAACAATTAGAAAAGGAAAAGAGTTCAAAAAAGAAGGGTTATAACCTTTCAACGGTATGTTTGCCTGGACCTTTTTTTTTTTAAAAAAAAGCACTTCTGTTACTATTCTTTCTACACTTGGCAAACACTGGGTCAGACAGCTGGGTTGAGAACCTGCTGGTATAAAGAACTTCATGGTTAGGTACAAATCAACACCCCGGGATCTTTCATGGCAGCTAAGGCAAAGGTTCATTTTTTAGGGGTATTGCTGTTTATATCACACTGAAAGCCTACTACAGGCAGGCCCAGATCCTCTTGAGAGAAAAGAAATCTCGTGTTAAATCTGAGCATGAGGGACCTACTAGAAAACATAAAGAGAAGCTGCATTGTTGCACACTCAAAACTTGTGTTAAACCTACACGTCTTTTGCCATTGAAGGCTCCAGCTGAGACTGGTATTCCAGCAATCCAGATGCTGTATTTATACATATATATGTATCTACATGCTATACACACATTGTGGGAACCAAGCAGACCATGCAGACAATTTCTGCAGGAGAAAAAGAGTTAATGTAACTTGTCAGAAGTCATAATTGGCCAAACTGGGAGTCAAGCAGTAGCCTGCAAGTCAGGACCTGGGGGCCCCATTTATTAAACTACTCAGTTTCATCATGGAGAGCTGGAATCTGTACATATTCTGGTGTGGAAGCCTCCCCTGCGATCCACACTGCAGGCTCTCCCAGCTGGAGTGCTCGGGACCATCTGGACACTTGGGGCTCCAGGATAACAGTGTGTAGGGTGACTCAGGCAGGCAGGCTGAGCTTGCTCTTTTCTTCCACACAGAGGTGTCACCCACTCATGTCAGAATGGATTGGATCATGCCTGAAATATTGGGTTTTGTGAACATAAATGAGAGTATCAGTGCTCTCACTGTTTATTTAGCTAACCTGTCTAAAGAAACAGGCCTTCTATGCAAGATCTGATCCCTTAAATTTGAGAATTGTATTTTAAAGGTGCTATATTTTAGAGGGAAAAAGAGATGCTACAGTAGCAGAACAGACAGGCGGGAAAATCACTACCAGTTTGTCATAAAATTACAGCAGATCTGGATGACAAGCTTAATTTCATAAAGCTGGCTGAGTATATATTGGACTGTTCTGACTGTAATGAAATTACTGCGAGGTGGAAGTGTAGGCATTTACTATGTTGTCTATCAGCCCATAATAAGACAAGTAGATTAGACCAGAAAAAAACACTCAGCTACAGTGAATTAAATCAAGATTTTGTCTCTCTTCATGTGGTCAGAAAGAGATGCAAAATATTTTCTAGAACAGATACAATATAGCTGGTATCTGATAATTTCTATCAGCAGATACCTTCCAGGAAGAGATTTAGCAAAGAACCCTCACTCCCAAATGAGTAAAGTGAAAGTCAACGTGCTTGTTTAATTAATTAAAGAAAAGCAAAATTTTGATGAGGATTGTGCTGTGGTTCGTCTGTTGATGCTGAAACTCTCTATTTTGAGAAGATAAATAGGTTTAAAAAGAAAATTCAAATTTGCCCGTGGTCACTTGAAGAGAGCATAAGAATGACAGAAATGACAACAGTTTTGATACAGAAACATGGCTGACTGTAGATTAAAATTATCTCTACACCAGGCTATAAAACAATTAAAAAGGGAGATCACATAAGGTCCTGAACTATTGAAATTTAATGTTCACAGGAGGCAGACACAACCCATGGTTTTGAATGGAAAGGAAAGCCAAGGGTTTTTCATCAAAACTCTCCCTTCCCCTGTCGTGTTTCCTGCTGCTGCTGATAAGCTGTAGCTGATTTTTGAACTGTTTGTGACTAGGTGATTAAAAATGGTGGTAACCCATTAGCTGGAAGTGATGTTGTGGCAGCGCCCAGCTGGAGCACCTGGCAATGTGGTTCCAATTGCTGCCCAACTTTGAAATGTCACCAGGAAAGATTTATAGACAGCCTTCCTGCTACAGGTCATCAGTGTCCACTCCTCCTGTTTGAGTTTTATTTAGCTTACTGTGGGTTCATCACTTCCCAGTGAAGCAGAGGGCACGTTGAGGCCCCTTTGAAAACTGAATTATCAAAAAGAATTAGAGCCCCATTCAAAATTCACCTGTTTTTCATTTCATTAACGTGTATGCCTGCATCTGGATCCACAACCTGCACAGCCCATCAGTTTTTTACCCTCCATGCTGCCCCTTCCAATTTCCTCTTCTCCTCTTCAGGTCATGGATCGCCTTTCTCAGTTCCATATGAAGCCTTCTTCTCAGCTGCTAGCCTACAGCCACAGTCCTGGCCAACCACTCCCATCTCTGCATAGAAGTTTTTGATTCCATCTCCAGAGTGGCCTTTATTGGCCTCAGTTGACCAGACTACTTTTTTGCATGTTTGATGCAGTCACATAAATCACAGCAAAGTTACTATTCTCACAAAATAAGTTCTGTGATCTTTTGTTAACGGGCTACATCATCTGTAAGGCTGCAACGGACTGCTTATATTAGAAGCACATCTATATGTTAGGTTACAATACTCAGAAGAACTGAGTAATTTGGGCTTTGCCACCAGCATCTCAAAAAGAGGGCGTACGTACACACACATACACACTTACCTTGGCATTTTGAAGGGGAGGTTGATAACTAGAGGGCCGATAGTACCTCCTCTGAGCAGCATCAGTGTGAATGTCTCCAAGGAATAGCTCCTCCACAAGGTGGTCTAAATTGTGGTGCAGGTACTGCTTCTCCACACGGATCAGCTGAAGTTCGTGCATGGCAAAATTCAGAGCTTTGGTGCATTCACAGCCATTCTCTTCTCTCAGCAAATCGTAGCTCACATCCTGCTCCCAGGGACTATCTTCTGGGATAAATCCAGGGCACGTGTGGTTCACCAACTCGCTTAATCTTTTGGCTACTGCTTCGTTGTGGCATATGATCTGTATGTTGCGCAGCTGATAGTCAGCTTCAGTGCCCCCTCGGATGATCCAGGACGCCTGCCGGAGGCGTATTTTCCCGCGTATAACTAACGTGTAGATGGGGTTTGTGCAGCGATTGCCACCGTAGTAGAACTGGTAGGCCTTGAAAGTATTATTGTGGTAGAACCTGTAAGATCTTGTGATGAACTCTGGGCCTGCTCTAACTTCGCAGCTGTGGGAAGAAAGAAAGTGCGGAAACAAGATTTTAGCAAGGTGGCACATCATGTACACTACAGGCAACAAGACCTGCACCCAGAGACACCTGGGTGCTAATGCCCCCATGGCATCAGTGGGAATAAACAGGAATCAGTCATATGTGGCCTGCCAATTAACCAACATCTCCCTCTGCTGTTATTAATGCACTGCTTCATGTGATCATATCTAAAGGCCTTATCTTCTAGGTTTGAACGCTTTGAATCACGCTTTGCTTTTCCTTTTTGTTTAGGACTACCACGTGACTCAATTCTTCACTGAAAAGAGTAGCAGCCTTTTAAACATCGATTCCTCTCTTTTGCATGGTAGATATAGCAGGATGACTCATAACATCAGCAAGTGAAATGCCATATGTTCACGGAATAGTACAAAGAACTGGCTTCTAAGCTGCAGTAGAAGCTTCTCAGTGGAGCTCCATGAGCTCTGGCCTGCTGAGGACATGTGGGATCACGTCCTCAGCTTTCCCGCTCAAACATTCAACAGAGCTGATGCAAACCTCTGACCATTAATGCAAAACTTCTACTAGGCTTGAATTTGGACCATGCAATATTCAGGTTTCTTTTTCCCTGAAGGTACAAATAGCAGTTAAATTCCACTTCCTGTAGAAAGCCTTTTTGTGCCTTCAAACTTGTTCCCCTTGTCACCTCTATACTGGTTAACATAAACAGATTCATAGAATCATTAAGGTTGGAAAATAGCTCTAAGACCACTGAGTCCAACCATTAACCCAGCACCACCATGTTCACCATTAAACCACATTCCAAGGGCCACATTCCAAGGCCTTTTGAACACTTCCAGAGACAGTGACTCCCCCACTTTGCTAAGTAGCCTATTCCAATGCCTGAACACCCTTACAGTGAAGAAATTTTTCCTAATATCTAATCTAAACCTTCCCTGGTGCAACCATTTCCTCTCATCCTGAAATACGCTCCTTTCCGTTAAAAAAACCCCATCTTTCCTACTAAGAGTCACTTCAAAGAAGCATGTGACTACTGTCTGCTGAGACACAGGAAGCAAAATGGCTCTCTCAATTACAAGTCATCATGTATAAAGAGTTATATAGGACTAGCAAAATACAGCTTCTTAATTTTCTTTTGCTAATAAAACCTGTGCTAGAGACATGCTCTGAAAACAAGTACTCATTCAATGGATCTAAAGCATGTAGACAAATACAGTACAATGTTATGTTTGAATAAGCATCCACTTTGACAAGTTGGTAGGCTCCTTCCTATTCAAAGAGAGATTTAAAGATATTTCACAGCATGCTGTTTAAAATCCAGACTATAAATTGATTAATCAAGACAGATTTATAGCATGCTATTCTAATGTACATAATGCTACTCCTTCTCCTTTTATGCATAAGCATATAGAGAGCATCTGGAATTTAGAGCATCACCATATTAAAGAAACTATTTCCCCTGCTGCTTAAAGTGGGAATATTCACCCTTCCCTTTCTGCTCCTTCACCCACTTCTCTTCCCCATCTCCAACATCTTGTTTTATCTTTCCTTACCCGGTAGAGACCCAGTGGCCCTCAATATTGGGAGGCATCTGCACAGTGATCCGAGCTCCATTGTGCAGGTGTTTCAGCATGTGATGACACTGTGACTCCTTGAAAGCCCTCCACGCACTCTTCTCCAAGGACCGAGGGTGGGACCTGCTGTCTGGGTGAAGAAGAGCCGAACCTTCTCCCAGCCCTGTGATAGAAAGTGTAAATTATATCATTAGACCCTGCTGAGAAGGGCTTCAACATGATAAAGGAGACTGTGAACATCTTGAGTTGAATAACATTTGTTCGCATTGTTAAGTTTCTGCACAAATACTGTTTACGTTTATTTTCTCACCTGAAAAAAACTCCAAAACCACGGGAAGCTCTCCCTTTCTGTCAGACCACTAATATTCCACTACATAAATTTGCTTTACAAAATACACTAGGGACCAAATACACTTGAACCAAAGTGTTGTGTTTCCACACCCAGGAGATGTGGCTCTGAAAATGAATTTTGCAGACACCTCTGTAATCTCTGGTTAGGACAATCAAAAACATGGACCTTCAAACTCTTAGAAAGTTGTATCCAGGTCCGGACATAGACTTTGCAGTTTCAGCCCACCTCTCATTTGAATGCTTCTATAATAAACTTGCAAACAAAGACTACTCTTTAAAGTCAAGGGAAAACAGATATTAAAAGCAAAGCCTCTGCACACAGGAAGCCTCTGTGATGCCTGAGGTGGTCAATTAAAGGCAGATTCTGCTATTTTTATTTTAAAGGGGAAAAAGAATTTCAAAAGCTAACTTTATCTCTAGCACACAGCAATTTTGGTTTCTAGTAATGTATACATGCAAAATCCACCAGCACGCTCTCTACGCAATATTAATTGAACAAAATGAATACAGAGCTTCAAAAGGAATGTGTCTTTACTCTTTTAGGCACAGCCTGCTCTTAGATATGTTTGAAAACATGGATCAAAAGAAAACCACACATCTAGGGGTTAAAAGGTGACAAACATGAACCGTATATAAAGTGTTGGAAACTGTGTTACATTGCCAGAAGGAATTTGAGTACCAGAGGGCTAGAAAATGGATATGGGGTAGATGGAGCAGTTGGTTGAGTGCCTGGGAAGTTGGGGCAGCCATCTCAGGAAAGGGATGTCTTGCTGAAACATGCTCCCAGGGGCAGAGTCTGGTATTGATCCCCATCTTTTCTGGTGCCTTCTTAGAAGACCAGGCTCAGAAACTGCACTGCTGGAGATCACCAGTGCATAGTGCAACCCTACACTGTGCTGAGCCACCTAAGACAGGATCCTACACTTTATGTCCCAGACCCCATGTAACACTTGGTCACGTGCTTGGGCAGTGTGCAGCATTGCTACAGAAATTACAAAAAAACCCCCCCAAAATAAAAAACCAACCAAACAAAAAATCAGTATTATTTGATATTAAATAGGCACTGTCTTAAACCTTTGCCATTTCCTATTCCAAAACAAACAAACAAAAGTGTCAGTGATTCATTATGTTGGCTAGGTCTTAGTACTTCCAGAAGAAACTTGGGTAATACCTGGGAAAATGACGTTGCTAAAAATATAAATACATGTCAACCATTTAAAAATTGCAATTCCTAAGCTAAACAGAGGCAAGGACTTATCCAGTAGACACGGTAAAGAACAACGAGAAAGAATACAATAAACACCTGAATCTGAACAGTGCTCACCACCAAATGATTCCGAGATTTAATGAGATTGATGAATACAACCTCGCAAAGTCTACTGGAAAATCTGGTAGCTTTGTTGCAGGTTACAAACAATTCTTCGATGTGAATGGGAATTTATGGCCTTGCTTTCTAAAGGGTAATAAATACTAGGGAAGCTTTGATATTTGAGCATGCCATCTAAGATGCCCTTCCAAGAAGCTTGATTTTCAGGGGGCCAGTATTTCCCCCTTTCTGGAAGTCAAGGCTTCTCAGGTATTTCCACATTGCTGACAAGAGCCACTCATGCTAGCACCAAACAACTCCTGTTCTGCAGCCAGAAATGGTAAAGCAGCATCAGAAATGGTATGGCCAAGGCAGGGTGATGCTCTGCTTGAACTGACTACACAGGCTCCGAGCATCTGACACTGCCTGCAAGGTACCTGGTAGAGGTTGTAGCCACCAAGTGCTAACTTTCAACAGGACGTCTCCTGCAGACACATTATCTCATACTGGAAAAGACTGAAAATTTACATTTCCTCTTGAAGACGTTAAGTATTTGAAATCTGCCACCAAGAGGAGGTTTTGAAATTGTTCAAGTGATTATTTCCAAGGCTTATTCATTATACTACTTCCTTTTAAGCAGTTGTATTTTGCCTAGCTCATGTCATATGATTCATGAATACAGAAGCACTTAAAAATGATTTATTCATGTAAGCATACTTGGGCATTTAATTTCTTCAAGGAAAAATCCTTCTGTGGGAGGATACCATCTTATATGTGCATATATCAAAGAAGAAAACGCAGTAACCACATTAGACATTCTCAATTATTCCCTGAAGGAAATAATGAAAAGAAGGAGTTTTTGAAAAGGAGTCAAACTTTATGTGGTATTATACAGTGTCTCCTCTTTGATAAAGCTCAAAAAGCAGCTGTGTCCCAGCTCTCCATGTTACATGTACATACTTCTGTTTGCAACTTGCAAATGATAAACTGCAACCAGTGAATGGAAGGGAGATTTGTATCAATAGCCCTAGAGACCTGTACCTGAAAAGAAGGTGTTTGTTTGGTACTCTGTCCATCCAACTGTGACAAATGAAGGCAAGAACAAGTTTATGTAATCAAGACAACCACAATCAGGAACATAATGAAGGCTGCAGAGACAGAGGGAGAGATGTAGAAAACACACACATAGAATCATAGAATGGTTTGAGTTGGAAGAGACAAAGTTTATTCAGTTCCACACCCCTCGACCATGGGTAGGGACACATGCTACTAGAGCAGGGCCTTCTCTTCTCCAGGCTGAACAACCCCAGCTCTTTAGCCTGTGTTCACAGGAGAGGTGCTCCAACGCTCTGATTATTTTCCTGGCTCTCCTCTGGACTTGTACCAACAGGTCCATATCCTTCTTCTGTTGGGGAACTCAGAGATGGACACAGTATTTGAGGTAGGGTCCCACCAGCGCAGAGTAGAAGCGCAGAATCATCTTCCTCAACCTTCTGGCCATGCTGCTTTCGATGCAGCCCAGGATACATTTGGCTTTTGGGGCTGCAAGCATGCATTCCCAAGACATACTGAGCTTCTCATCAACCAAGACCCTCAAGTCTTTCTCCTCTGGGCCGCTTTCAGTAATGCTAAGAAACATCACATCAATAGGACACGAATATCAGAATATGAAATACAGTCTTGACAGCGATGGGACCTTTACCTATGTTTGCCTTGCTGGGGCAAGGAAATACTTAATTTAGCACAAACTTCTTCCTTTCAAAGTAATAATTTCAACACTTTCGTAATTACTGACATATGCCTGTAGATATAACTATCACACAAAGGAGACGCAACTTCCCCTCGTGCCATCTGCAGATCAAAGACAAGACCGGCGATATGCTTCCCACACAGAGCAGTAAACCAAACATCATCTTCCTGTGTTTTTCCTCGCAACAGGTGCTCAGAAGCAGTGCAGTGTCCCCCTGCTCCATCTTTGGCAGTGCACACGAGGTTTTGTTCTGCAAAAATTAGGTCCTGCAGGGGTGACGTCACTAATTTTAAAAGATCCATTTGGCCATGTTAAACGGGACTTCACTGGAAGGCTCAGGCTTAAAACAGGCATTCACGAAACTGGGAAAAGGATTTCACGAGTCTTTAGAAGCCCACTTTGGAGCATAGATGCAGTTGCAACATAGTTGGATCCATTACTTTCATTCAAGGAGATCCAAGTCTGCTATTCCCTACAGCACTGACAGATGGTAGGTTTCAGTATCTCCATAACTGAGCATCTCAGACTCAAGTGAGAATATCTCAGACTCCGACTGACTGTTTGAATTTTTGTGTGTTATGAAGAAATCTTACCCACTTGTTAAAAAAAAAAAAACACAAAATCCACCCACCATGTTATTACTCAAAAGTGTGACAGACTTCAAACAAACAAACAAAAAAAAATCTCTGCATGAGACCAGCAGCAATAATTTTGTGAAGCCTCTGGTTGGCTCTCATTTCAGTTAGACCACAACTAGAGATCATACAATTGTATCACACACTCCATAGTGTCTGTTTTCACAAAGGGTCAAGTCCGAAAGGAAAAGGAAAATTCTGGAATCCATCAGAAATGCCACGTACAAAACCAAAGCAAAATAAAAGCATAGAATCAAGCTCTAGCTGTGTAGGTCACATCTTTAGCATCAAACTAATTGAAGACAGTATAAGAGGTGCTACAGCTCCCTGGGGATCCCTGCCCAGGCCCTCACAGATCACACTTTACAGGGGAGGAATGCAACATCCATCTGACTGGGAGAGTGGAGGTCTGTACAGATGCCACTCCAGTAAGACATCAATAGGAGCACGTACCACACCAGACAGAGAGCTTCAGGCTCTCAGGTTTGCTTATAAACCTCTATCTGATGTGGGAACAACCATTCAAGATAAAAATAATTGTTAAGGGAAGATAGGTTACTTCCAAGTTCTTCAAAGATTTCTGCACGTAGCTGCGAGTAAAAGGCAAATCTTAAAAGGGCAATCTGTTGGCAGTCCATTACCCAAACATGTTTCAAAAATGGTTATGGCAAAACTTTCTGCCAACATTTATGCAAAAACCTGCAAGCTGCTAGAATAAATGTTTTGGTTTTCTTTAACACAGTATGCAAATACAATTGCAACAAGGATAATGATAAGCAGAGTTATGCTTAAACACAAAAAGTTTTAATTTAATTCCTGCCTAAACACCCTGGCCAAATTCTGTTCACAGATATGCCAGACTGCTAAAGTATAAGGCAAATAATCTTAAATCTTAACCTGTTTAGATTTTATCAGTTTAATGAACACCTCTACCAGAATCTAAGCCATGGCTTCAAACATGTCCAAGTGTAGTGCTTCAAACCAGTTTCAAAGCTACCAGGTGTTCAGCAGGTTCATCCTTTGCTAAATAGGTGAATAAATGTTACCTGAAAGTAGGATTCAAACCTGGATTTAGGCTGGGAATGCTCTGCAGGAACTACTTCTTCTTCTTTTTTTTTTTTTTTTTTAAATTTCTAGCAAATACAGACAAGCACAATTTTATTATGAATTAAAACAACCTTGAGTGATAGCACAAGTTCAAAATATGCGATGGCTTCATCTCTGATAGAAACATTTTAATATTCATGATTTATTCCTGCAGCAATCTCGTTTCAAGCTAGAACTTGTCTGAAACTTAAAAAACCTTACAACAGATAAAGAATAATTGGCTGGATTAACTTTATAGCTCTCCTTATCTGGGCAGTTGCCCTGCACAATTAAATAAACAGACATTTGGATTACTGTCTTTCTTGATGTGGCGTAGTGTTAGATAATGCCCATGACAGGCCTTTAGCTACAGCAAACTTACATAATTGCCATGGAGAATATAATGTCCTGTTACCAAGCCCTGATCTGTGTTTACCAGTGTTTTCCCTGCACTTGAAACTTCAAAGAGTTCTCGAAGGACTGGGACCTAAATTAGCTACTACAAACAAAAGGGTTGGGAAAGGAAAGCCAGGTTTTACGGCCATGGAAGCAGACAGGACAATGACTTCCTTTCATGTGTATCTGTTGCCTCTCTTGTGCATACAGAGTTTCCATGCACAGCTTCCAAAGAGACACAAATTGAAAGTTTTAGAGCATGGAAGATCCTGAGTAAAGTACAGCTAAAAGGAAAGTCCCCCCAGGTTGACAGGCCCAGCATAGAGGTCCCCTGTTACCCTACAGCTCAGTCCTTACTCAGTGACCCATCTTGGAAGCGGTCAGAGAACCAAGCACCAGTTACACAGCCCACAACCTCTGCTTAGTTGAAGCTCTTAATTAGGATGGCTACTGCTATTCATGCCAGGTGAAACAGCACTGCCTAGAGTGTGGGCTTGTTTATGAAACCCTGAAGGGTTAAAGCTTCAGGGCTTTGGTTAAACCTTCAGGGCAGTGGGAACTCTGCCACCAACATGAGTAGGTGCAGTGTTGGGATGTCAGTGCAGTTCAATATCAGTGGTAGTTTGGTCTTGCCCTCTTTGAAAGAAACATCTGCCAGAGACATTTGCCCTGTCCTCCACCCACACCTTGGCACTGGCATTTATTCCAGAACTGCCCCTAACTTCAATGGGACTTGTGCCTGAATAAAGACAACACTAATAATCCTCACTACATATAATACTACCCTCTATCAGCCTTGCTTAAAGCAGCACCTCAATAATAAAATATTACCTTTGATTTGAATAGCAAAACGTATTTGCCTTCAGCGGGGTTGAGGCTAGTTTTGGGCCTCATCACATGTCAACCCACTTCCTACAGGCACCCTACAAAGCATAAAAAAATTAGCCTTTCTGTTGATGACATCTACATCGTGCCACTGTTAGCCCCCAGTCAAGCTGCAAAGATGAGTGAAAGAGTTTACACTGACAAAACTGTGAACAAAACTGAGTCCATCTTCTAACTCTCTCTGCAAACTCTAGAAGTCTTACAACTAGCCAGGGTGCCCTCCCCTTTTTTTCCTCTTTATTGTCTTCCAGATTTTGAAATGCATTATTTAACTGAGGGAACAGGTCACATATGCCTTTTGCACAGAGCACAGTATATGTTCATTTTATGGCTATGGGTATTTATATCTTCTGAAGTATTTACTTATTACTTTCCTGAAAAGGTTTTGAAATAAAACACTTCTTTGCAACTAACTTAAGCAATATTGCCAGCGAACTTTTAAAAGTATAAAGTTTCACTCTGAAAAGCCTGCCAGTCCTGTCTTCATCATCTTTATTAGTACCATTTCCATGATGTTATCACCTAATTGTTTTAAAGTTTCTAATTCATTACTCCAAGAGTAGCATAGTCAGAAATAGAATAAAGTTTCTTTTTAGCATCTGCATTTGTAATAAAAAAGTTTACATTTACAAAAGAAATTAGCCAAAATTGTTTTGAATTCACTTGAACGTAGCTCTTATTAATCAGGTTTTCTGGAGCTGAATGATCTTAGTGTTTGACATCTGAAACTTCTGTGGCTTTTTGTCTAAGCACAGAAAACATGATAATGTATAACTTCCAGCTGCAAACCTTTTCTTTTTTTCTTTTCCTTTTTTTTTTTTAATGACACCATACAGGTTTTTGATGAATGAGGACAAGTTTTTCCAAATTTTGATTCCGTGATTTTAAAGATGGCATTTCTTAATGTAACGAAAGCAGAAGCTTTAGCTTTACAGGACATTTTAACTTGGGTACAAAGCTTTAAGACCTAAAAATCCTTAATCACCCACCCACACTCACTTGATTTTAACCCTTAAACTGCCACATGCAATAGAAATGCAAAAAGAAAACATCACATGCTGTAAAGAGTCTTAACACTGCAATTCCCTGGGATTGCCGGTTATTCTTACATATTAGCAATTCGGGCTAGCTGCTGATCCAAAGATGTTACTATTGACTCCATGTTATGGAATAAATAGCTCTAGACCAAGTTAAAGCTAACAGGATAACTACATTTACATGCACTACATTTCAGCACATTACATGCTACTGGTATATTTTTCAAGTTTGTAAAAGGGCATTAGTTTCCAAATACTTGCAACTCTGATCCAAACTGTGCACAGCTACATTAACAAGGTGTTGGTCTTTATGTACAAGGTGGTGAGTTATAGATTTCTACAAGAACTCAGGTTCACGTTATATGGTGAAATATAACTGCAGATGGAAGAAATAGATGATTTTCCTTCTTCATCCTCTTTTGGCAGCTGCTGTTTTGATCTGATCACTGGCCCTGATTTGTTTCCTGCTCCAGCCAGGGTTCAGCTCTGCTCTGTAATTCCAAGCAGATGAGCCAGGGAGTCCAACCCTGTAATTACACCTCCTCTCTTTACCCTCTAACTTCAAACCTCCCATTTCAACTTCTACATCTCAGATCACAGAGTTTTAAAGAACACCTCTGGCATCCCGTCAGGTCTGGATCAGCTAAACATGTTTCTGCGCTCTCCGGGTTTCATAGCTGAGCTGTGAGAAGGGTATAAAATCCCCTCCTGGGGAACAGGGTCTCCTCCTCTTTCTTTCTCAAAACAAAACACACCATCAGAAGCCCATGCTCTTTATTATTTATTAAATACCATCTGTGTGCTTAGCACTTGTACAAACACAGAGAAAGACAATCCCTGCCCCACAAAATCAACCCCAGGAATAGCTTTGAAATCCTTACCCCAGCTCATAGATATCCCACTGAATCCATGTAGGCCACTTGCATTGTAAGAGTTAAAAAAAAAATAAAAAATTCCTGTTTTTACAAGTAAGCTTGGGGTCCTAAGAAATTTAACTGAAGAATGCTGGATGCTACAAAAGACTTCAGAATTAGAAACACTCTTCAAAACGATGCTGTAACTGAGTAGCTTGAGTCACACTTTCAGAAAGATATTGCACCCAAGTTTTTCAAATGTGGCTGCCAAATGTTAGACATACTTAAGCAGCTCATTAAACAGCGTCCTTCTCAAAAGTTTCTCTTGAAGAACACTGAGTTTCTGGAAAGATGGGTTATTTGTTTAAGTGCGTAAAAATGGATTTACAAGCTGAACTTTAAACAGGCTGACTTTTCTTACTAAAATTTTGCCTACTGTGCAGTTTTAGAGATGACAGTCCAGGGCTAAACTGAGAGCCTGTCAAAGCGGGACTCCGTGCAGTAACACCCGGAGTCTCTGTGCTCTGCAGCAAAACAATTTTAGCTGGGCATAAGACCCGGTGGCTGGCACACTCTGCTGCCGGAGGCTTTCTAGATAATGCCTCCACTGCAAAAGATCTCTTCCCAAGAAGCGGTGGAACGCGGACCCCGCAGGGCGTCTCGGCGAAACTCCCCGGAGCTCGGCAGAGCCAGCCCTTGCCCGGAGGTGAGTAAAGAAACTGTGTGTGAGGCGCCCGGACCAGCCGCTCCATCCAAGCAGTCACAGGCGCGCAACACAATCCGCCGACACCCCCTCCGGAGCGGGGCTCTTTAGGCGCGGCTTCACCCACCTCGGCCGGCCGCCGCTCCGCTCCGCTCCGCTGCGCGGGGGTCCCGCCAGCACAGCGATGCGGGCAGAGCCAGCGGGGTCCCTGCCCGCCCCGCCATCCACACGGACCGCTCCTCCGCCAGGAGACAGGTCCTGTCTGCTCCCCGTGCCGAGCAGATGCGCCCCAGTGCCCACGGCCACGAGGGGAAAGCGCGCCCACCCGCGACCCTCTGCCCCCCCCCCCCACCAGCCAGGTGTCGGGGCCACCTCGCAACCCACAGCCGGCTTTCCGGGGCCACCCCACGGCAGGCAGCCGCCCCGCACTCACCGTGCAGCAGCAGGGCTGGGAACAGGTACCGCATCAGGCTGCCGTACGGGGCGGACATCTCCCCGCCTCGCCGCGCTCCGGCCGCCGCCACCTCCCGCCGCGCCGCCCGCGCCTCAGCGCCGCCGCGGGCAGCCCACGGCCCGGCGCTGGGGGGCAGGCGGCTGGCGGGGCCGGGGGCCGCCGAGCACCCTCCGCGCCCGGGCACCGCCGCCGCCGCTCCGCCTCCTCAGGGCTCCCGCCCCGCACACCGCCGCCGACCCAGCAGGGCTCCGGCTCGGCCGCCGCTCGGTGCCCGGGGATGCCCGCCGCTCCACCGCCGCCTTCCCGCTCTTCTCCGCGGAGCGCTCCGACGGCTCCGCTTCATATTTCCCCTTCCAGCAGCAGGAGGAGGGGTGGCCGGGGGGCGGGGACTCGTCCCGGGGCGGGGCGGGGGCGGTCCCGGTCCCGCCGCTGGGTTGACGGGCGGCGCGGGTCCCACTGCCACGCGGGGGAAGGAGCGCTCGGGATGTGCGGGAGGGGACGGGAGAGGCCCTGCACCGGGCATCCCGGGGGCTGTGCGATCGGTGGGATGGTGGGATGTGCCCGCAGGGGGCTGGGGAGCGCGTGGGAGAGCGGGCCGGAGGCGGCCGGTCCTTCCGCGGCTGCCGGCTGCGAGGTGCCGACGGGGCTGCGGCTCCCGGGGCCGAAATCCCGCTTCCCTGGCCGTGAGAAGCGAGTCTTTGCCACCGCGGCCGTAAGCTGGAGAGAAAGAAAGTTCGTGTGCGTCCTCTTTTCCAAAGGAAACCTTCGTGTGGTTGCGGCTTTCCACGTAAATCAGGCATTTTAAAACCTAAAAATTGATGTCCAGGATGCATTTGATGCTGCACTCTCCTGTATGCTTTTCCCCATGCCTGTTGATTAGTTTTGCTTTTTTATCTAGTCTTAGGCCCTGGTCATGCAAACACTCATGTACTTAATGTAGTACGTGTGTGTGACTCATGTGCCTGAGTTTAAGCACAGGGCTTTCATTTGTGATGCCCTCTGGACAGGGACATCACGTTTTCCAGTTTGTGTTTGGTCTAGTGGGTTTAGTTGTAGGCCCTCATGGCAAGGAATGTGTAACAAGTTGGAGGAAATTTTGAGAAAATCAACATAACTGAGTTTTGTACATCTTAACTGAGCTAAAGTGTTTACATGCTGCATGCCTAAAAAGAAATACAAACGGTGTTGATTCCTTCCAACTCTCTTGAGAGGGAAGAATAAACTTTATCTTCCTCACTTACATAGGGAGGAAACTAAGACAGAAACACATAAGTGATGAGTCAGAGTTTGCATTCTGGTGCTTTGGATTCTCAGTGTTACGCTTGTGCCTTCACACAAATGTCTTTCAAGCCAGAAAGGATGGTTTGTGGAGCACTTGGTGGCGGTCTGTACAAGCCTGTAGTGATCAGATATCCTCTCAGTGACCTGGATAGAGGTGGGCAGAGAAAAGCAACATCCCTCAAGAAACAGGTGTCTGTGAACATGATCAGTTAACACTGGGTAAGGCTGTAGAAATATCCTTACCCCGCGTTGGTTGATCATCGTCAGCCTGTTCCTGTAGTTGCCACAAGTGAGGCGGGTGTGTGAAGGGAGGCGATTCGTGCCATAGATTCAGTTCATTAGGAAAAAAGTGTGTATACACTTACCTGTTGTCAGGACTAATCCAGGGCAAAATTCTGATTTTGCCACTTGTAACAATCCTGCAGTGGCAGAGACATACAAGTAGGTTTTTTTCACCTGCAGGTTCAGTAAGGGAATCAGGTGCGGTGAGTAAGAAAAACAATAATGTTCACTCAAAATGCAGTACAAACATCTGTATCTCTGAATTGTGAGGACCCATGATGTACTTCAGATCTGCATGTGCCAGTTGCCTCTCCTAAGAGAAGTTCCTGTCAGGGTTATCAGTGACATAATTTTGGATGCGCAACTGGGCATTATAAGCAGCAGGGAAAGGCAGTGTGTGTGGGAAAGCAGATTGCCCTGTTGTTGGCCATGAGCACCAGATTATTACTGGCGGGTCCTGCCTGGTGGAAGAAGTCAGCCTAAAGAGTCTCACATGTTTGGCAGGCATACAGGTAATATGGCGTGTGTGTATCTTAATGTAACTCACCTTCTGTTTACCTGAATATAAAAGGTAGACCAGTGTCACTGTGAGCAGTAATGAAGGGCTAGTAGTTTTGAAGTATAATTGTGTAAAAGCATAATTGTGTAAAAGCAGCAACATCTGAAAGAAGAAGCTTTTTCTGTTTTACCATCCCCAGATCAAGCAACATAATTATCTGCAAAAAGACGAGGCTGAGAACTGCCTGTGAAAAATCATTTATCCCAAAAGTCAGTTATCCCAGACACTTGTGGTTTCTCCCCTGGGAAGTGACAGCCCCCCCTATGGTAGCATCACAAACAGCTTTTCATAAGAGGAAGGGGCAATGACTTCTCCATTGGACAACTTGGTAAATTAGGCTCCACTTGTGATTTACTATCAGTGCAGCTTCAGATGTGGTAATAAAATAAAATGAAATCAATACCCAGTGGCCTCAGACATGAAACAACTTGCTAAAAATGACACTTTGTCTTTCACTTGTATTCTTTTTTATTTTTGTTATTTTGAGGATATGGATTTTTTCAGCCTGATGCATAATTTTTTTAAAAAATATAGCCAGTCCTACTTGTTTCATTACTGTGCCCCTGTTCAGAATGTGCTGTAATAGGAAGCAGTGACAAATAACAGCTCTTTGCACTTTGATCTAAGCAGCATGTCACATCAGTGCTCATTAAAAAGTGTATTAGCCAATCCAACCATGACTTTCTGAACTTGGGTTCCTGGGGTGTATACTTAATGTAGGTATAGTGTAATATCATTTACAAAGGCATCTCTCAGCCGTATTTTCCAAAATACCGTAGGGGTCAAAGCGTTTCAAAAAGAAAGTCGTCAGCAGAAGTTTGCACAGAAAGGACCTGTTTTGAAAAAAACACAAACCTGATGGGAAATGTATTTCGTGGCTAGGGCCCTCTGCGGAAAGCATTAAAATAGGAAGAAAACTAACTTGTTGGACTTGTTGTGTGACACTTCAAAGATCTAGGCATATCAGCATAGCACTTGTCTAGCTAAAGTGCCGACTGGTTGGCTGGCTGCCAATTCCAATCTGGTGGTGAAAGATATTTAAAAGAGGGAGAGGATGGGAAAGAATGGAGGCAGCAAGCATTTGGGACACTATATGCTATGGAGAAGAATGAGATGGGGCAGCACAGCTATGATTTGCTAATGACTGTATTATGTTCTTAAAAAGACAATATGTTCTTTTGAATAAGTCAAAGGAGCGGGATGTAAAGATTTATTGGAAAGGAGTGGAGTGACTAATTCTTGAAGAATCAAACATCTGTCAGATTTCTGTTTGTGAATTGTCCATGACAAATGAATCAAAACAAGGGAAGATTTGGAGAGAAATTCTCCTATGTGTCCAGCTTGAGTTAGGCTCTGCAAGATGAGCTCGGAGCCTGTCCGATGCATAGAAATAGTCACTATGTGGCTACTTGTTTTGTCTTCAACTGCTAGAGGGAGAAGTTCATCTTTTTTGTGATGTAAACCAAATAGCGATTGGTTTGTTTTTCCTTTTAATTTGGACTGAAAATGTTATTGTTTACAGGGTATAACAGGTTTATCCATTACTTCCTCTGTCAGTTTTATGTATTTAGAATAAGTTGTTTAAGCTGCTGATATTTTTCTTATTCTTTGTTAAAAGAGTAATTGAAGGAACTTTGGCAATATTTTGTAGGTGTTTGTCTCCCAAACTGTGTGGATTATTTCACTTGCCTCTACCAGAGATTTGATCTTCAATGCAGATACTGAAGCCAACAGAATTATATGATTGTTTTAAGGGATGTTGAATCTGGGTTTAGTTTTCTCGAGCATGTACCTGTGGTAATGCTCTCCTGCAAACCATGGCTCTGAGATGGCAGAGGTTGCTGCAGGAGTCTATCCTTTATTGCTTTTCCTTGTTTAGCTAGATAACTAATCTGAGAAGTATATTTTGGAAATGAATTTGTTTTAGTTATTTAAGACACAATGAAGTGAAGTCATGTTACCTGGTAACAAACATAGAAGATATAGACCAAGCATAGTAAAAATGAAGTTCTTGTGGCCATTGTCTAGGTATACTCTTTTCCCCCTCTTCTTTTTAGGTACACACAGAGGCATGCATGCACACAGGCAAACACAGAACCCTTCTGCTAGAACAGACTTGCTGGTTTCACAAAGATGAGGTTATCTGAAGGAGTTTTTTTAGTTTTCCTAGAATCGTTTGAGAAGTAGGTGGGAATAAAGGTATAAAATGACATCAGAGTAGACCCTGAAGAGCTTGGGCCACCCCAGACAAGGAAATCAAAGAAAGATGTAAATAATTCAAACAAAGCAAATGGCTTTCCACAAAATAAGCTCTCTCCTTCTTGTTTCTCCACTTGTTTCTGGCATTTAAAATGTACTTGTGATTTCATTGTCTCTGTGTACAGTTACTTTACTACAAGCATGAACAATTTCATGGTGGTGTTGCTGCAACCAGAGATTTAGGCTCAGGTCCAGCTCTCGGTGAGCTTGGCAGGGGTCTTGCCATTGACGACAGCAAGGGCTGGACCAGGCCCTGGATGAGGCTGTTGAAAACACCAGCTGGAGCAGCCAGTGCTTGTATGTTGATGGCATTCATCTGAAAGCAGAGCAAACAGGGGCTGAAGGTATTTCTTCATCCAACATATGTATGGGCAGCCATCCTAACCCTCTCCAGCTTTGCCATCCATTCCTGGCACGCCAATACCATGGAAATGAGTGTGGTAAAAATGCCTCCATAAATGTTGTTTATGCCTTCTATTGTTCGCACAGTGGCTCTCTGATGTTGTGACTTAAAAAAGAGCAAATGGCTTCACACAACTAAACCAGCAGATTGAAAATCTCTTGCCTGCAGTCTGGGCAAAAATGCCCTTCATACATCTTGCTTTGCAGTGCTGTGTAACCAGTCAGAGAAAGGATGATTTCCATCGCTGAAGACAAAAGAAAACTTCAGGAAAAGTTTAAACGTATGTAGAATGTTGTTCATTGCTCTTATATTTTCTCAGAGTGAAATTAAGCTTTGATTTTGATTAATTTCTTAGAGAAAATGGAAGTTCTGGCAATTATTTATAAACTATCCAAAGAAGCAGATTTCATTTCCAAACTGAAAAATGGAGTAACGCGACCTCCTAAACTTGTGTAAGAGTCTTAAGTAGCATCTAATGCACCGGGGAGCTACTTTCTTAGTTTATATTCTTCTGGTAGTCCTTTTGGGGCCAATGCTTCTCTAGGTTAATAACATCCTTGGGAAAATGGGATTTTCATCCCTCACAGATCACTGCCAGTGGTCTTCATTTCACTTGGCAAACTGCTGCAGCAGGGGAGGGACAAAGAGTGGGAAACTGAACCTGTTCCAGGCAGCCTTGTTAAAGGTAGAGCCATTCCCCAGTGAGGAGAGGAGGAAGCCCTCCTGCCCTTCTGAGCACATCTGACCTGAGTGGCCAGCTGGACCGGATGGAACTTGAGTGTTGCCTTGAGGGAGCAGGTGGGAAATTTTCTTTCATGGTTTTGTTCACTGTTTGTATTTGGTGGTGGGTCTCTTGTAATGTGCCTTAGACACACAGATGACCAAACAGAAGTTGAAATTATGACCCCGTCTCACAGTACGCCTGGGTTTTTGTAGTGGCCCTTTGGCTGGCTTGTATCCAGTCTCCTTCTTGTGCTAAGGTTGGTTATTTCTCACTGTGATATTACAGCAGTCTCTTTCAATCTTGATCTTGAATCACAGGTATTACGGTCTTGGCATTCTGCAGAGATCTCAAATGTACTCACACTGCGGGTATTTTTTCTTTGTTCATTAGAAAGCTGACTTTTGTTCAAAACATTCACAGAATTTTAGACTCGGGGTCCTTGCTTTCAAAACCACTCATATATTCAAGCATGAGTCCATATTATCAAAGCTCGTTCCTTAATGGGGCTAACCAACATCTTTCAGCAATGACACAATGAAGGTGTCATCATGGCCACCAATGGCACAGTTGGCTTAAAAAAATATAAAACCATATGTTTTCCCAAGTAGTTTGAAAATAAGGAGGAGGGAAAAAAAGCACACAGTAAGAGGTCTCAGAAAGTTACCATTTCTAGTCTCGTCAGCCAGTGTGGAATGGAGGCCAGGGGCAAGCCTCTGCTCTGGTTTGATGTGCCAGGACAGTGCAAGCCACTTGGTTTCTCAGGGCCTCAGTTCCTGAAGTTATCCACAGATTTGTTCTTTTTTTCCCCACTGTTAGGAAAACTAAAAGCAGTGCTTATACAGTATGAACTGCAACTTAAGGTAGGAGTTGACTCACAGAATGGCATAAAATATATCTATGTTCTATATGCATAAAATCTATGAAACATCTGGATAGTGCATTATCCATGCATATGCTCTTCAAGTCCATACACAGCCAACCAGCTTGCTGACTTCCTGAATTAAACTGCAGCCTTCCCAGACAATTCTGTCTGCAGCCGTAAGGTGTTCTCTAGACCACCTGAAAGCTGCCAGGTTTTGTAGGAAAACTGCTATCTGCTGAGAAAATATTACCAGCAGCTTCCTGGAAAGAAGCTCCAAGTTTCTCAGAGCAGTGGCTGAATTACAGTTGTAGGTAATAAAAAGAGTAGAGAAGAGGAGAGGAAAGACACCAACCAGATGAATTATGTCTCATTTCTTTCCTCTCCTGTTTCTTTGCTTGGAACAGAAGTAGAAATATAACAGCCACGGTGTTGTGAAACAGGTCTGTGTTTTCTGTGGCTGATGATATTTAGGGTCTGGAAAACAGACAGTGAGTAACTGCTCAGAATAACAGAGGGCTGCTGTGTCCCCCTTTGTGTCTTTGGCTGTCATAGACAACTGTGCCAAGCAGTTGCATGGCCTCTGTGTCCAGAGGATCACAGAATCACAGAGTCATTTCAGGTTGGAAAAAACCTCTAAGATCGTCGAGTCCAACCTCTGACCAAACACTAGCTTGCCAACTAGACCATGGCACCAAGTGCCACGTCCAGTGGTTTCTAACACCTCTAGGGATGGTGACTCCTCCCAGGGCAGCCCTTCCCAATGCTTAACAATCCTTTCCATGGAGAAGTTCAACCTGAAATTCCCCTGGTCCCATACCCTCTCACCCTGTCACCTGCTGCCTGAGAGAAGGGACCAACCCCGACCTTGCTATAGCCTCCTTTCAGGTAACTGTAGAGAGTGACATGGTCTTCCCTGAGCCTTTTCTTCTCGAGGCTTATGAACCCCAGTTCCCTCAGCCATTCTCCAGACTTTTCACCAGCTGATTTGCTCTTCTCTGGATCTGGTCCCGCACCTTAGTGTCTTTCTTGTGGTGAGGGGCCCGGAACTGGACACGGCACTCAAGGTGCAGCCTCACCAGTGCTGAGTGCAGAGGGTCGATCAGTTCCCTGGTCATACCTCATTCCTCCTGTCCTGCCTTTTATGTTTGGACAAAGTTGCAATTAACTTGTGTCAAACAGCTCATAGAGGTACCTTTTCTTTCTGCAGTGAGAGGGATAACAGCAGGCCAGAAGCCCTTTATCCCTATCCCATCCACTGGCTGTGATCCTCGCACTGCTCTTTTTCTGCCCGACACATGCACACACAAATAAACACCCCATGTGCAGGTGACCTGTGGAACTGTTTTTCCCGTTGGAATAATCGCAGCTACTCCAATTATAACCACACATGTGTGTGACTTACTCCTGGCAGATAATTCAGAGATTGTAAAGCTATCAAGTTACTAAAAATATCCCCTTCAGCCTGCTCTTTAATTACTGAAGTGTTCCCTATCACATTACAGGAAGAAAAAGTACATTTGGTAGTAATTGTCTGACGTGATGGAGTCTACACACAGAGCTCTCTGCTCATCATGCCAGTGTGGTAAACTCCCCGAGATATTTTTAAAGGAGACATCTGCAGAGGTTGCCTCCACTGTGAATCAAGGGGCAGACAGGTGCTGTTGCTGCTTTCACTTTGGTCTCTACTCTCCCAGATCTGGAAGCTAATGTGGTCAGCAGTCTGTGACTCCACCCTGATGCATGTCTGGGGAAAAGAGTTTCTTCTGAACCAT
>JAWMRA010000078.1:98932602-98967472 GCA_035584735.1 Pseudotriccus pelzelni | reverse complement strand
CAAGCTGCCTGTGATGAATGGAGCTGTTTGGAAGGAAGAGGAAGAGGTGAAGTTCCTACAAATTCCTCGGGTCATTTCAAATACGCTTGTGGATTTTCATTCTTCCATAGTGGGCACGGAGAAACCCAAGCAGTGGATAGGAGCTAACACTTCTCTCACAGAGTATAAAACATAGTTTGTCTTGCTCTAGCTGCTGTATATTTTTAATCATTGTATTTTATGAACATAGACAATAGTGAGGCTACTGTTTTCTGGAGATGCCACTCTAACCAAGGTCCTCATTCCCATGGGCTAACACCTCTGAGGAATACAGGGAAGGGGAAGAGGAGTAGAGATGATTGGATGCAAAGGGCCCTTTGCAGCATGCTCCACTACTCTCAGACTCTCTCCTCACTTGAACATCAAGATTGGGAAATCAAGAACTTGAGAGAAGTGCAGTTTGATTGCTCACATGCTTTCATGGTTGGCCATTGCCAAACTCTTGTTACTCATCTTGTTACTGTCTGACATGAGTCTGTAGCTGTTTATGAACTCCCTAAACTTTATTTTACATGCTCATGCTTGGGTTTGGGCATCTTAACAGTACAGGAGTTTGCTCTGAAGAGCTATGCATTCCTTATTCACTGGCAAAATCCCTAGATATAAGGACTGGGGATGCTTCGTAGTGTGATAAGCTGGATAGTTTGTATCCCAGGAACAAAGAGAAGCACAGCAGTCCTTAAATAAAGGATGGCAATTAACGTACATTTTGCTGACCCAGATCACCCACTGTGTCCTTCCAACCTTATCTTGTCCCTTCCAACCTTTCCCATTCGGTGATTCTGCGATAATGTCAATATTTATCCTTTTACTTTTTTGTTGTTTTTTTTTTTTTTCACCCCTCAATTTTCCAGCAAACCTCGACCACCAAGTACATTATTCTAGGTTTTGTCCAGGTTTATACCATTCAGAAGTTTTCTCCTGCAGTCAGGATGAGTTTCACCTCTTGTTTCAACAGAAGTGGGATGGGTTGTAGAGCTAGTGACAAACGCGTTTTAGTTCACTCTGAAAGCAAGTGCAAACAACTAAAAGAAATGCCTTAATAATTTGCATGTTGAAACTAACATTGCATAAATGTGCCATTAATATCATTAATATCTTCCTGGAGATAAGATGCTATGAACTTCTTTGAAGATGAATTGCTCAACTCACCCCTGGCATGACTTCAGTGGAATCTCACCCACTTCTGACAGTGATTGATTTCGTCTGGAGCACTTCCCTCTGGGAGTCCAAGATGTCTATCTTTTCAAATCCACACAATCTAACATCAGAGAACTCAGAAGCAGGACTCTCAAGTTCCAGTACTAGCTCAGCCATGAACTAGCATTATGCTGGTTATCTCATTTAATTTCTGTGGGCTTAATCATAAATCTCCCAGGCATACTCATTTCTTGCAAAACTTACCAGAGTCTCACTTTGAAAGGTGTACTGATGAAAAATTTAAATATCCACAAATTAAATGCTTCTAAAATAATTTGCAAGTAGGGAAGGAGATTCATTCCCACAAAAAGGAAAGGAGGGGATGCTCCCTGAGGCTGTTGTATAAATATTTTATCATGTCTAATATGGTGGAATAGCAAAGAAATATTCTTGGGGTGTTTGTTTGCAAGAGAAAGGAGGTCCTGTCATCAGCTTTCTCTGTTGTTGTATTGGTGTTTGTCTGTATATACAAAAGTTAAAAGCATTACTTCTGTTGCAGGAGAAGTGGTAATAGGTCAGGCTTGAGCATGAGTTGTGATGGGCTGCATTTAAAATTTGTCACATTTGACATGGAATGAAAATTTCTCAGTACAAATGTTAGTTTTAGAAAACAATGCCAACGTTTTAATCCTTTATGTTCAGTGAACAACTGTGTTTCTTTAATCCACTTTTATGCCTCCCTGATGTTGATTCAGATTTGTTTGGGGTCTGAAATGGCTTTAAGAGTTCAATTCTTAAGTTTTAATGTTTTGGCGGCTTTGCATCTTGCCTCCTAGAAGTTATGAGTGTTGAGAGTGGGAATGGGTGTACATTGCCAATTCAAGGAAATTTGCCTGTATTGCAGCAGCGTAACACAGAATTTAGAGTGGAGTCTTCTGCTTTCATACCTCCACTCTCTTTTCACACCTTGTCTTCATGTTGTAAGTGCTTGGGATCCTTTTTCTCTCTGTGATGATAACACCAATGGGCCCCTGGTCTAACCTGACTTCTTGTTTAACAGAAGGGCTTTAATTTATACTTGTTGCTGAAGTTGAAGAAACCATGATTTAGCTAAACAGCCTTACGACTTGGACAGAGCAAAGACAATTCAAAACATTCATAGGCAAAAACATTTTATTATAAACATATATGGAAGTAGCACCTCAGAGATTTGGTGACAGTTAACACTTAGAGAGATGTACTAATAAGAAAAATCTTATAAGCTATTTGTAAAGATCTATTTGTCTACTGGTGAAGGACACTAAATAAGTTGCTGCAGCTGAAGACACGTTAAGTAGAATGGGGTACACTTTATCATACCAACTGCATTATATTATCCTGTTACTGTTTCTCTTCTGCATATGCATATTATATTAAAGTATGTCCTAAATATATATCTGTTCTGGTATGTGTTGGGATATATATATATATGTGTGTGTGTGTATATGTATACACAAATACATACTTAGATATATATATATGTACCTATGCCAAATCCTTTTATGTCTAAACTGTAGATTGTGTCACAAGATTAAACAGCTTGGTTTTGTAAAACTAAAATAAAACATCTGTTTGGAAAGGCCCTGGCATTGTAAGAAATTTTTGCAGGCTGTATCTGCATTCAGTGAACATTAACCCACGTAAGTTTTTGTAAGTATTTCAACTCAAATAATCTCATTATGTACATTCAGAAACTGCAGCTAAAGGATCTGTTGAACTTAAGCAAAGTTTTCTCCTGAACTGCAGTTGTTAAGTTTGTGTAACATTCTCTATGGTAATCTGTTGTTTCCAGTGGCTCATAATTTTCTGAGCTGCCTTAGCTGTCTCCCTACTTTGAGGTGAATTAAATTTTTTAACACTTCAGCAAGAAATTATTAGTTTTCCACCACTTCTGTTAAATGCAAAAGAAAAATTTCATCTTACTTATCAGAAAACGCTGCCTGTGAACCTAGTGAAGGGGCCTGGGGCTAGAACAGGGGATCATAGTCCTTCTTTTACAAGGAAACCAAGTATCTTTAAGAAATATTTATTGAACACACAGAAAAATATGACATCTGTCTGAAGAATAAAAATTAGTGAGCATTTAAAAAATAATCTACATTATTTATCCCAGGTCTTACAGTCAGGTTTCGGTACCCAGCTCTCTGGAGATGCTCAGCACTTTTGTGTGTACAAGACATCCTTGCTTCTCAGATTGAAATGATTCCAGATTCTGTTCAGTTCTGTTTCCTGGTGAGCAGAAGACATATTTACCCATCTGGAACAATCCCTTTATGATCTACTAGGGAAAAACACTTTGTAATTGCCATTCTTTCTTACTGCTGTTGATAGAAAGTGGCTGTCTCATGTACTGCTCACAGCAGCACTGGAATAGCACAGCGGGCGGAGGTCTGCTTCTCCTCTGGAAATCAGATCTCTTCATGTTACACCATAATTTCTCAGTCCTTTCTGTATTCCCCTCAGATAAGATAGCTCAGATTTGGATGCTTGTTCTGAGAGCAGGGCAAGAACAGGGAAAACTGTTGTCTTTTTATCAATATACCACAATCTGTGTCAGAGCAGAGAAATGTGGGCTGTAAAAAAGGAAAGTTTTTTTACTTTATCTGCCTGAGTAGAAAAGAAAGCAGAAAAATAGCAAATTGCAGTTGTGGAAAATTTCACAGTTTTCCAGATATAACTGTCCCTTAGTAAAATACACAAACTGGGAAGCATGAGGGATCTAGTTCTGTGGGCATTCCAGAGTGGAGCAGGTTGGGTGTCAATGCAGTGTGCCATTTGCCTTTTGCCAATAGGCTCAGTGAGGCAGAGGGACTCTTGCAGCCATTCCCACTTTGTCCGTCTCATTTTGCATGGTTTGTTGCATCCTACTTGGGGCCTTGGAAAGATCATAATTTATAAGCTGCTCTGAGCTCTTAGTGAAGCTTCTGAGATTCTAGGAGTAAGGCTATTCAGTCTTCCACACAAGGTTGTGGATGCGATTATGTTGGACCAAGTCCTGGACCTTTTAGATGTACAGATATAGAGGAAACAAACATGAATAGAAGCTTTTAGAACAGCAGAGACATAAATGTATACCATATTGGTCTACACATGCAGGTGGGGGTCCTTGAACATCATTATCAATCCAGATTAACTGCACTAGGCTTCCAATGCTCGCCCTCCTATCCCTACTCTCATGTTCCCTCAACCACACAGACTAAACAATCAAAGTACAGAATTGCTGTTTTTCAGTTTTAGGCCCCCTTCTTTCCCATATGCTTTGTGTTTTGGTTAGGCAACTGGCTAAGACTTTAGAGGCTGGTTATTAGTATCCATGTGGATGTAATTTAACTGTCTTTTATTCCAGTCATGCTTTTATTGGAAGTTTAAAAAGACAGTGGTACAATAGTAAAAAGAAACAAAGAAAAAAAAATTAACGTGATTCCTTTCAGAAAAGACACATTATTCTGTGAAATGGTGGACCCCTGTGCAAAATTAATCAGGCTATTAAAGAAAAAGATCTAAAAAAGAGAACCAATCAACAGTAACAAGTATCAGTGTCCAACAAATGCTAATCTACAGGCTAGACACCACAGACAAAGTTTAAGCTCCATTCTTGCATGTGCTTGTGTTCCTGAATAATCTTATATTTATGGGAATCATCTATGAGATGAGGCACACCATATATTTTCATGCATGCACTCTGTAGCTCAGGTGGCTAAATTAGTTTTGAGTGAGGTCTGTTGACTGTATTTGTTAAGTGTGTTGGATCCAGCAGTGTGGCACATGTGCTTTTTATGCGGAATGAAGCAAGATCCCATATCCACACAGTTTATTTCTGATGAAATATCATCTTATACATTTGTAAACATTGCTATTTCCCTCCTGGAAGCTCCTAACGTTGTGCATAATTTCATCAATTTCTTGCATAACCATTTCTGACATAGCATGTATTTGGGCACGCAGCACATGCAGACGTAGCATTTAGTGAGGCCAGCATCAGCTGTGCTCTTGTGGAGTGATGGGTCTGCTTTTACTTGGAGGGATTTTGGGCTATGGAGTGACCAGTCTGCTAGGTGGAGGTGGAAGGGGCAGAATTGTGCCTGTTGGTGGGAGACAAACAGTTCCCTCAGGGCACCCTCCTGAGAAGCCCTATGGGGCTGCCTGTCTCTGCTGTGTGGCTGCTGGCATCTCTGGGGCCAGGAACAACCTGCCCTCGTGGCGGGAGCTGGGAAGTTCGGTCCAGCCTTCCAGCATCTGTAGTTTAGTAAACAGGTTCTGGAAGAACTGAGCTGGATTTTCTGGTTTTGGATGCATGTTCCCATCTGAGAGAGCAGTTGCTGCTTCTGGCTGGCACAAGATGCTCTCTGGTCACCTGGTGATCCCAACCAGGGAACTGATCTGCTCAAAACGTAACCACTCCTCAGCCCAGCCACTTTTTAGCAAGGGAACATCATGCCTATGCCAGTGTAGTGTTAGGAAGGACTGGCCTAGGGTTAGGTGGTGTCCCAAGGGACATACTCTGTGGGAAGAAATATGAGGGATGCAGAGCACCAAGAGCCCAGGACTGCAGGGAGTTCCAGGTGAAAAAGAGTTACAGTTAAGGCCAGGGCTGTTGGTTGGCTGTTTCTGCTCTAGGGTGTTGTAGGTATGATGGGTGAAGTTGAAACAGATTTAGGTTCAGTACTTTGCCTATTTAAATGGAAAAAGTATGCATCATGAAAGTTGCACTTTAAACAATTTTTGGTTGACATCCTTGTTGTCTCATCGGTTTTCCAGAGTTGAGTATAGAAAGTTAAAAATATTGATTGTAATTTTTATCCCTTTTTATGAGCTTTTTCTTTTCTGTGCAAAGAAAAACTTAAACAAAAATAGCAGAGAGAGGATTGTGAGTTTTCTCATGCTTTTGAAGTAGCAAATGCCAAAGCTTATAAAAACCAATAAAAAAAGAAATCAGTTGGGATTGGTTAAAAAACACAAACATCAAAACTCTATGTTTACAAAAATCACATTTTTTGATAGAAGAAAACCCTATTCAATTGAAAAAATGCCTTCCATCCCAGTGACTGAATTATACAATGGTTTGGTAACAGTTACAAAAATGAAGTCCATAAAATCTAGTTCTTCACGTCAAGCAGGCCACGTTATCCAATGTTTTCCCAAGCAGAGCTAATTTTCAGTGCAGGGTGTCTCACTAGCATGAAAGGCCTATTTTGAGAGCCTTCTGAAAAGTAGACATTTGGAATAAGTCCAGGATAAGTGTTGCTGACCCTTTTTAGGCTGAATATTTATTAAGTAAGCCCAGAGGATTTTTAGCTTGACCCTGTCAAATTTAGCAACGAGGATTGTTGTTGGATGTTCTGTTGCTGCAGTGGTGTTTTTGCTTTCAGTGTATATAAATTTAAAAGTGTCTTTTTTGAACATATGGCAGAATGTTTGCATGTAAGTAAAAGACAAAAAGTTCACAAGCCCTGAATTTTTAATCACAGTTAGACAAGCTTGAAAATAATGTGGTTTATCTTGACAATCAAGCATATTTACCCGTTTTCTCCATAACTTCTGAAGTTTTCTCTGCAAGAAATTTTTTTTTTTAATTCCTTTTCTTTACCCTGGAGGACAAGATAATCCAACATAGCTCTTGAGATATCATACAGGCATTCATAGTGTATATCAATAAAGCAGGATTTTTTTCTGTTTTGTTTTGTTTTGTTTTTTAAATTTTGAGATATTTCTCGTTAGCTTTAAATTTACAGATCAGGTTCAGAAAAACCTATCCCTTGGTCATTCTGCTCTGACACATCATGCTGATTAAGTGCCCAAAGCATGGGGCATCAGATGTTCTGTGGATTAATTTATCCATTTTTTCCCCACCTTCTGTACTTTGCAATGTAAATACCAAAGTCGTCGTGCCATCCAGCTTGTGCAGTTCCCCTTGACTTCAGTATGGGTGTGGTTCCTTATCAATGGCTGGGACATTCCTCAGATGACTTCACAGATTTGTCTACAGGAAGGTCCTCTTCTGTGGTGAAGATGAAGGACAGAAATTTTGGAAGCAGGGTGCCTAAAGCAAGATTTTGTTCCCAAAGGAGGAGGGTTGGAGGAAACTTGGATATGAGATGGTTTAGATACTAGCAAAAATCTCTCATTGAAAGTACTTTTCAGCATCTGAGATAGAAAATAGGAATGTAGGAATGGTAAAGCAGACACCCACCTAAGCTAGGGTCCTCTCTCTGATGTTGGTGAGCCATGGATGGCAAGATGAAACAAAAACAGGGCTTAGCGCTTAGTGAGCAGTACTTGCCTGGTGTGCTCTCCTGACAGCCAGTGATTTGGGGTACAACATCCCCTGAGCTGGAAGTTGCATCTGTAAAATGCCACAGTGCTCTGCAAACCTTTGTTTCATGAATTTGTCTGGTTGTCTTTTGAAACTGCTGGTATCCACAGCATCTAGAGGCAAAGTGCTCCAGAGCTTAATAACACATCAAGTAAAGAGCCCCTGCCCTTCCCTTGTTTTCCACCTGTTACCTACTCTGTTCACACTGTGTCCTGGTTCCTGCCCTGAGGGGACAGTGCTCCCATTGTGCCCCGTTTGCTCACCCTGTGACACACGTGTGTGATTTATGGACCTCTGTTGTACCCCTACTCGGTCATTTCATCTCCAGTCTATTCTGTTTAGTGATTCCTGGTGGGGAAACTGTTCCATACCTTTGATCATCCTTGTGACCTTTTCCTGAACCTTCCCAGTTCAAATATATCCTTTCTTAGGTCAGAGGAACAAAACTGCATAGGCTATTCAAGGTGCAAAATAATGCAGTGGCATACTAATAACTATAGCAATTTTTTTGGCTTCTTTAAAAATCCCACTGTTTTATTTTTCTTACTGATGGATTCCTGATCTAAAACCTATATCTATGTGAAAATATCCACATAAAGAATTGTACTCTAGAGGGGTAATTGTCCTAGAAGCTATCATTTTGTATCACTCAGGAGAGCTAGACTAGACCAGCCTAGCTGAACAGTAGCAATAAAAAAAAAGTTTCTTTCAAGAAAAACAGGGCAGGATTTTTTTATTTTTTTTTCTTTTTTTTTTTTTTTTAATCCAGAATGAAAAGAAACATGTCTAGGGCAATTCACTGAAATTTTCTTTTCACATTTTTGTTTCAAAAAGTCTAGCTTGAAAGTTTTCTTTGTTCTTCTTTCTTTACATTTTAAAGAAATATTATAGTGGCTTAGAGAGGATTCAGGAAGTTCCAGGCCAGGAACCTCACATTCAGACTTTGCAAAAGTCTTTTGAACTAATGAAATAAAATTAAACTGGAAGATCATAATGTGTGTTTGCAGTGGGAAATTGTGCTGGACAAATCCTTGGACTTCTTTGAGTATGTTAATAAAGTGTTCAGTGGATAAAGAAAAATGAGATAATAAAATGTATTTAGACTTTGAAAGACCTTTGACAGCAGCTATTAAAAAATTAAGGCATCACTGGCTAAAAGTCAAAGAGTTGTTATTACTGGAAAAGTGGGAAGGAATCAATTTCCATCCATGATCAGTTTTTATTATTACAAAATTCTAAGAGCAGGGTCTGACAAGTTTTTGTAGTCGGGCCAATGTTTCGCGTATACGGTAATAACTTGGAAAGGATGGTGAGCCCAGAGGCAGTAAGTAAGCAGATGGCCCCCAAATAATTTAGGCTAGTCAAGATGAAAGAAGTAGATAGGAAGACAAAAACTGAGAAAAATTTGGTGAAGCTTCAGAAATCTACTCATAACAGAGGAAGTATGGCTAAATGTAATTTATAAATGCAGTATTAGTTATAAAATCAAGGGATAAATACAGTGCAAATGTACAGAAGTGTTCCGTACACTGTAGACAGTCCTATGTTACAGGAACTCAGGAGAAACAGTGAAAAATACCTGCTTAGCATGTAGCTGCTAAGCTGCTACAAGTAGCATATGCATTAGGGAAAGTTCTACCCACGCAAGAAATAAAAACTATTCAGGTAGTCAAATCACTTCTTTTAAATTGAAGAAGTCCCTGAACCACATAAGTTTGAAAGACAAAACATTTATAAAGAACATAATTTTGAAGATGTTGCTTCCCTTTGCATAATTATAGTCGTGGTAACAGCTAGAAAAGTGTTCTGACTGGCGAAAACCCTGACTTTGACTAAATTAGTTTAATTATCATTGCAAGTTGTTTGAAGATTATAAAGATAACTATCTTTTGGTGTACCAACACTGCTCATAAGTTTGAGAAAGTTCTCACATCACGGACTTAATTTACTTAAGACTTGTGAAATTGTTTCTGTTTTGTGACTGACCTGTGTAGCAATATAATCCCACTGATAGTCAAGTTAGGGGATAAAACCCAATTAAAATTTGTTTTTCCTCAATATGCAACCTTGTGCATGTCTCCCTTCTACAAACATTTGAACTAGTAAAACCCAATATCATAAATATCCAGAAAAAGCAAACATAAAAGAGCAGAAAACAGCTGTGAAATATTTATTTACAGAGTTGATCAAATATTTGCAGACTTCCCCGCCCAGTATTCACTTTCCTGTGTAGACACAGAGGTAGCTTTACTTCTTTATGTAGGCAATACTTTTCACCTAGAGAATTCCAATCCCTTTTACAAACAACAAGCAACACACAAACTTCAATTACATTGCTGTCAGCTTGCACTTGCCTGTGGTGTGAGGTAGGCATGGCATACCAATTAGATGCAACCTCCCTTAGTTTTGATAGCATGCCAATATTGTAGCAAAGAGGCAAAATAAATGGTAGAAGTGGAATTTGACTAGCAGACTTGAATCAACACTCTCATTGCAATGACAAACATCCCAGATCTTTTCGTGGCTACAAATGGGAAGCAGCAGCACCTTAATAAGACCCTCTGAGTGATTCACTGGGCCAGGGAGGGGTTGCAGCACTCAGATCAGAAGTTCATCAGAAATCCTGAGATATCGTACAGACCCCTTCCAGCTTTCCTTTAGTGTCAAAGAAGGTATGTAAGGCATCAGAGAGCAGTCACTGTGCATCATGTATGAGGCACTCCGTGTGTCTTCTTTCTTTTTCTTTCTTCTGTTCAGGTAGATTTGCTGCAGCTTGAATCAAATGGATTCCATTTGTCAGTTTTCAGGGTTTATGCAGTATCTTGCCTTACATCTTGATCGACTTTTTTACTCAGTGCTTTTTGCTCTGCAGCTGCTCACAATTCTTTTCTGTAAGTTGTCACAGATGCAGACTTCGACTCACATGCTTGCAAAGTGAATCAGTGGCAACATCTGTTCCCCCAGAGGGATGGGTGCACCAGCGTTGAACCACACACAGCGCCAGTGCCTATGGAAGCTGGTATTTCCTGGCTTGCATTCTGGCACGCATGTTCACTAAGGGGAGGGGGAAAAAAATCAATCCACGCTCCTTGCTTTTGTGCATAGGTGGGAAGATCTCCCTTGTATTCAGAAAGATGGGGTCAGAGAGAGGGAGTCATGTGGCATTACTACGAACAAGCACCTGAAATTTTCAGTTGAATCCGAGGTTCCCTATGTGGTTATTGCAGTCAGAGATGGCATTTTTAGTGTGTGGCAGATGTTCCACCAAGCTGTAAGAAAATATTTGTTATTAGAACAAAAAGCATTTTTTAGGATACCTTTCCCCCTCTGTTGCTTTAGCGGACCTGCATGAGTGTACCTGAAGCTGACCTGTGTGGACATTCTGTGCAGAACTGAATGTGGGTCCTTGTGGGGTTCTCCCAATCTGCAGTGACATCTGCAGTCTGACAAATGAAACAGAGTGGGATTTTGGGCAGTTCAGAAGAGGAGATACCAAAAAGAGGAGATCATGTGTGAGGCTGATTAAGCATCAGTTTCAGTCCTAAATCATGACCTATAGTTCTTCTGTGATTAGCTGCGTATTCTCCCTTCAAGACCACCTCTGAGAAACTCTCAGAATTCAATGGTAAAATGGGAGAAAGCCAGAGATGAATGTTCACACAGTCAAGAGCTGAGGAACCGTTTTATGAGGAAGGATTAAAATGAAGGGACTGTTTACCAGAATGGCTTAGTTTCCCCTTTCCTCTATTAGTAACACGAGGAACACTGCAAATTGTGGGTGAAGTGATTGTGAAAGAGCCGTGGCAAGGTGTGGTTTCACATCCTCTTTGTGGCTGCCCTCCTACATGGAGCTCTCGGTGGTCAGCGGAAATGTCCTTTTAATCCTGAGAAATCACAGGCTGGGCGAGCAGGCTGGTCAGTGTGAGACATCTTGGCCTACTTGTATATTGAGGCTTTAAACTTCTTATTTCTATAGACAGGGATGCATAACGGCAAGACAATTATTCTCCAACACAAAATCTTGGGTGGAAATATCTTAATTCCTGATGTGAGGAAATACAGAGCAGGCAGTCTGAGAACTCCATGGATTTCTGGCAGGATCTGTGCTGAGGGAATCATGAGGGAGTTAGCTCTTTACCAGACCCTTAGGACACTGGTTTATAAACAAGAGATCATGGTACTTGAGAGGTGGCTTGATAGGAAGTTGATTGCAGGAGTAGGGCTTGCAATCAGAAGTGGGGTCATGAGCTTGGAAGTGCACTGGGAAGTGAGGTCAAGAAAAAGCTGGAAAAAACTGGTGGAAAAAGTTGGGAAACTATCCAAAGTTCTGTGTTTGGTGCACTGTTGCCCTCGGCCTCTCTTACACATTCCCATCACTGAGTCTGTGACTCTTCTACTGAGGATTAACAAACCTCTTCCTGATGCATGAGAATATTCACTTGAATCTCATTTCTTTGGTACAGTTCAAAACACTTGCCAGCAGCCTAACAACCATCTCTTTTGTCAGTGCGAGGAAAAACCTGGGAACTTTGTGATCAAGGACTATTTCTCATTTTCATGAAAGCAACAGGAAAGGTTTGAGCCACAGGGGAGACATTTAGAGTCAAAGAATAGAACTTGCCTCAGCAAAGCTAAAATGCATATACCCACACCAACCAGGAGAACTTAGAAATCACAGTGTCTTGTAGCACCAGACCAGATTCTCTCTGAGAATGATCATGCATAAAAAATGAGACTTAATAGCTATTTGTAATTAAAAAAAGGCTATTTGTTTATATGTGGTTCTCATGAATCCTGTTTTTTCACAGTCTAAATAAAGATAATCTCTCACATTTTCCTCTGTTTTCCCATATATTAATAGAGAAAGTAAGATAAAACATCCAAAAAGGTGGTGAGATGCTTAGTTAATACTAAAGCACTGGAAAGGGAGATGGTGGATTGCTCTATGCAAGCAAGAGAATAATTTTATATGCTATTCAGTCCTTTGGCTGTGCGGTATTTGTGGCCATGTAGTTTATGTTTTATTAGGAACATTTTCCTGAATGTGCTATAAGATCCTTACCTGTACCTATTAACAATGTCCTCTTATAATGGGGCCTTAGAAAGGGTTTCAGGATCTTCAGGAGAAGCAAGTGAGGTGTAGGATTTCCTTAGAACTGCATTTAATCTATAAGCAAAGCTTCTTTCCATGTCTGTGAAAGTTTAAATGGCACCTCTTAAGCAAGAAACAATAGAAGCATCTCAGAGTTTGCTCATCTTGAATAATTATTTTAATTGAAATGTTGGACTGTGTTCTAATTCCTACACCAAAATATCTTGCAGGCACAGAGAAGAGGAATTATTTGGGGAATGCAGCACCAGCCAAGTCTCAACACACAGAATGCAAAGAATTGGTGTAGGCTCACCTGGTTTGCATGCAGGTGAGTGTTGAAGTGTAAGAGTTTGGCTGTTTTTTCTTTGTAATTCTTTTTGTTGATGTTACAGAGTAGCAGATCCACGTTGTTCATTACCTGCTTGTTTTCCACATTTCTCAAAGTCAGAATAACTGTAGCTGTCAGTGGGACTTACCTTCTTGCAAACTTTCCTCTCCTTTCCTCTTTTAAAAAAAAATAAATCAAGATTTCAGTTTGGTTTAAAATAAATCTAGACTTTTTTCCAGTTTTTTGTCCCCAAGGAAGGATGAAAACTCAAAATTACATTCTGTTGAATGCAATATTCTGTTCATCCCAAAATGAAACATTTAGTTTCCCAAACATTTGCAGGAAAAGCAAAGGAGATAAAGGGATTCACAAAACTGGAAAATGAGGAGGAGGGTTTGGTCATTTTTAACTTATTCCAGAGAACTCTTCTGTTTTGTCACTTTTCTACTTTGTATAAATATTTATTGGAACACAGAAATGAGCGCAGAGGACTGTTCCAACTTGCAGGCTACCTACGCCTCCTCTTGTATCTATTTCCCTTGAAGATTTTAAAAAATATTTTAAAAAAGTAGACCAGAAGGCAGCACCTTCCCCCCCCATCCCTGTTCTCAAGCACAGCAGAGGTAAAGATGAAGGGCGAGTTTACAAACGCCTTCTTTGCATGGCGTAGCCTTTAACTACTTCTAACATGTACAGCTCACTTTTCCTGTGCTACCAAGCCCCTGGAGCAGAAAGCAGTGAATTCTAAGCCAGATCTCTGTTGCAAACATCCAAACTGTCAGGTTTTAGTGGGGCTCCCTCAGTCTCTTCTGTTGAAGCTCTTCTATCCAGTACAAGCTTTTTAGTAACTGAGACAACTAAAGAGCAAGTAAATGTGGCTCCCTAACCCCAGTGGGTAGGATGCTTAACTGAAAGGTGAGAAACCTGCAGTTCAGTTGTTTTTTAAGTTAGTGAATGGCCAGTGAAATGGCTAGATAGCAGGACAGATTGAGACAGATGTCCTGCCCTGAATGTGAAAAGAGTTGATATCATAGGTGAATTTTTGGCAGGTGAGGGAGGATCATTGGTTAAATCTCCTCTGCCAGAGGAAGGGAACCTGTGTTTTTCACATCCAGCTGTGTTTTCCCACTGCTACAATAGCAGTTAAAAGTATATCACAACTAATGCTCTCCTGATTCTGGCTTTCTTAACTTTTCTTCAAACCAAAATGATTTGGAGAATTTGACCAGCCTGCCCTTTGCTACATATATTACACGGCAGATATTACACCAAATAAAAAACCTTCTTGAACGTGTGTGAATTTACAGTACAAGTCCAGAGTAAACACTGGGCTGAATGAACCCTTAAAGGTGAAATTCAGCTTTTCTTTCAGAAAGCTCTAGAAATCAAGAAAATAGATGGCATTTCTCTCAACGTAAATAGAGTGGTCTGTAGGCAGCAAAAGACTTAGAATTGTAGATTTTCTAGGGTTGATACCATATCTTCTAGGTATAGTTTTGTGGTTGGTCTAAGCCCTTGATCAAATAATCTTTGCTGAAGTTGGTTTCAGTGTTTGGGTGTCTATGGAGAGAATATTAAAGAAGAATAAGAGGAAATAGTCACTTCGAACTACTTTGCTTATGAGGATGAGCTGAGATGGGGCTGGCTTAGGCTTGAACAGATTTTCCAGAATTGTACATTTCTGTGGTGGCATATTCATGAACATGGAAGATTCCTGTGTTTTCCTGACACAGACACGGAAAAAGGCTGAGACCAAGCCAATTGCTCTGCATGGAATTAAGTTACTCATCCTTCAGACTGTGAAACATTGCAATCTATTTCCAATTCAGTTTTAAGAGTTCATTCTTGAGAGGAACTCTTACTGCATTTTTGTAGAAAATGGTGCCAGTATATGTGGCTTTGTATATGCAGAAGTAGAACTTTTGCTGGCAACCTCAGCTTATGCTCAGAAAGTCTATTTAAGCTGAACAAGCTGCATTAATAACCATCAAGTACTAGCATTCATTGCTTGAAGGAAAGCAAAGGAAGAGTGTGAAAAACGAGATTTTTCATTTGAATTTTTTGGTAGAGCTAGAAAATGAAAAGTAATTTTGAAAAAGTGAGAAAGCTTCATTTTGTCTATAAAATGCCAGAAAATGTAGACAGAAGTTAAAAGGGAGAAGCGAACTCTGACCCAAGTGTTCCTTACAAGGTCTCTACTGAATTTTCACTTGGGTAGCTGAATTGAGGACACTGAAGTAGACTGTTCCTACATTGGTGACCCTAAATCACAAATACTTGTTCATATTTGTAGTTGTCCTATTATACAAGGACTCAGCATCAGGAATTCCCTGTGTCATTAAAATACAAAATTTCCATATATTTCAGAAAAGATAAACAAGAAAATGGTCTTCTCCACATTTTACCACCATGGCTGAATAAGTAGATACACATAATTTACTTCATGTTTTATATAGCTTATATGTTTACAAAATATTAATGTACATGCCAAAAATCACATACTCACCAAAATAATTTGAGATTGATCAAAACCTTTCATTTGACTTTGTGAGGTTTTAAACTCTTTTTAAAAACTCTTTAATTGGACAACTTTAAAGCAAAAAATTCCATTTTAAAACAAGAAAGGGAAAGAATGCTGAAAATATAAAATGAAACACCGTCATTCATCTTTCTAAGATCTCACTGCCAAAACTATTAATTAAATTTCATTTATCCTTCCCCTGCCCCCTTGCACAAAGTGATTTTCAGCATGTAAAATACTCACTGAGGATAGATAACCTAATCTACCCTAGAGACCTTACGCTGCAGTCCTTTCTCTAGTTCACACATGTTGTGTTTGCCGTTGCTTGCATGCTCAAATAACTGCCCTGATGTTTGTTTACCTGTTGAGCTGTGCACAGAAATCTGCAAGTCATACTCTTGTTCAAACTTCAGAAGCTTAAGCACAAAAATCTGTGATAACAATATTCTATGACCACTGCTGAATTCGAACAGCTGCCCTCATAAATTTCCAAAAGCTGCTGGTAAGGCCATGCTGTCCTGCCTTCAGTGACCTGCCTCCCACAGGTCTTTCTTTTCTGTCTCCTCATGGTCAGTCGCACTGGTGCCGCTGGATCTGCTGAACTTCAAGATTAGGTCTGTGGGCTTGCAGAGGAAATTGGATTATTTTTTGCACATTTGTGTGCTTGTTTGGTTTTCTGCTGTCAAAAACATTTTTTTTACCTGAGAAAGAAGGAGTTAATAAAAATAGGCTTTCTGCTCTTGAAATGTCAGCCACAGCTTCTCATCACCCCATGAAAAGCCCTCTTGTTTCCTTGCTCAGCTCCTCCTGAACTTCAAACAGTCCTATAATCCCTTTGACCTTAGAAGGTCAAAGATATATAAAAAGTATCATTCTTTGTGTAAAAGCACATTAATCATTCTTACCTAGCTCTTTATTCTCTTTTGAGGGCCCTGTGATATTTTAATTCAAGAACCACCTTCCAGCATTAACATATATAATTTCAACTCTTAAGCAAGTAAAAGAGCAGGAATCCTTTCTGTCCCTGCTTTTGCTGACTCCCTGAGTAAAGGCATCTAATTTATTTTCATGATTAATTTAATTGCATAATTTAAAGCATTAATATTCACTCAAAATGCACATACATATGTCCAATTGTACTATAAATATTGTTTAATTAAAATAATGAGTGGAAGCAGATTTTTAAGTATGGTACTCTCCATTTCTATGGCGTTGGCAGGACTTGAAAGACCTAGGATTAAATTCTGATGTCAATGCAAATCTGGAGTCAATGAAAAAAAAGCTCTGGACTTCTAGCTGAAGACAGAATTTGTTTTCCTTGAAGACCTGTGTCCTACAGTGGAGGGTGAAAGGGAAAATGAAGCAACTTCAGACAAACTTAATTAACTGTGTGGAGCCTGTCAAAGGTCAGGGAGAGATCACTGCGGGAAATGCAAGTGCAAGACTGAAACAACATTGGCAGTGGGAGTGGGAGGGCAAAGACAGCAGAAATGAGCCTTTCATCCAGGCGTGGCTCCATGCTGGAGGGCCACTGGTGGGCGAGGTGTCAGGAAAGAGCCTCTGCCTCCTTAGGTCCTGCCTCTGACAGGCAGCTCGATGTGTGCTGCTGCCCACGGGCAGTAACTGTCACATAACAAAATCACACAACACTCCTGTCATCATGCACATGCTTGGTGCACCTCTGCATCAGACCCAAAATTCAGAGCAGGCGATGGTGGAGCGGGCTGCACTGAGGAGCTCAGGAGCTGTTTTGAGCCTGACACGTGCTTTCTCAGCTACCCACGCTTGATGTTCTTGGTAGAGTAGCTTTTTTGAACTAAAATATCTGAACTCTAGTTCCGTGCCACTGGTGTTTGCATATTTGGAGCAACTCTACACGAGATGCTTGGAAAGGGAGTGCACAGAAGCCTTTCTGAATGGTGTGGTTCGAAGGAAAACTGCAGGCTGCAGAACTACATCCAAGTGTCACAGCCAGGGAAAACCCCTTGAGGTGATACATGCTACCTTTTGTATTGATCCCTCCCCCCCCCGGATAAACAGAATTTTGTTTATTCACTGTTTAGTGCCTTGCACTAGAAGAATATAAGTAGCAACTGATTGTTGTGTCGATGTGTCAGGGGGTGATGATGATGATGTCCATATCTGTCCACCTTTTTCTTGAGCCTGCTCTTTTGGGACTAGAAACCAGTCCTGGGGATATACAGGAGCACAGAAATGTCCTGAAATTTGGGTATCTGACATGGCTGCTCTCAGCTTCCTTCAGCCTTCCTGGCATTATTCCAAACTCTGCATAAAGCACTCACTAATCCCCTTAAACCTTTGGAACAGGACAATGAGATGAAGAGAGAAGGACCACTCAAAACAGATGAAAAATCCAGGGAAAAATTTCCATTTTTAGTGCGCTCTGCTTCCCCAGATAGAGAAGCAAAATGCCTCTCGCTGATGGTGACTTCTGCTGGCTACAGAAAGGCTGCTCTGAGAGTTGTACAGTTCCCTGGTATTTTTACCTTTCCTTCTCTCTTGCCCTTGCCAGGAAGCAAAGGGAGCTGCAGCAGCTCTGGCCTTTTACTAGCAAATTCTGTAAGATAAAAATGAACTAAAGTTATGGATTCATACTGGGAGGGCAAGGGTGCACTACAGACAAAGTGTTATCTCTGCCGACAGCATGAACTGATGAGCCTTAGCTGCTCATGCCACGGGAAAGCATGTTGTAAGTCAGAGGACTAGATGGACCAAAAGAGAGTTTAATGAGTGTAAAATTCTCCTGCTTCTTAACATGGGATCCTGCCATCAAATCTATCTCAGACCATTGGCCCTCGACCCTGTCACTTGTCTCCCCAGTCCCTTGGCACCTGTCACCCTTGCAGCAAGGCCGCTTTCCTTGAGTTGTTAGTGATGGTTTCCCTAAGCTCAGACCCAAGGCTCCCTTTCCTCATGAGTTTCTGTAGCCCTTTCTTCCCCATAGTGTGGTGACGCCCAACCTCCTTCCTGCTGCAACTGCCTCTTCTCTTTTCCCAGTATCAAAACTCAAAAATTCCACCGCTGTCACCCACCAGGACAAATAATCACAAGGGGTTCTTTCACTGAATCCTTGCAAGGCTGCAGCACTATGCCCCTGGGCTGTCTCTATGTTTTCTTTATTTTTATTTACTTCTTCTATTGTCTTTCAATTTCATTTCTGAAGCTTAAGCTACTTTTGTCCTGAAAGAGTTCAGGCACCTCTTCACTCCCCAGGGATGTGATGGATTTTAACCTCCTACATTCTGCACTGAACTTGGCTTTTTTCTACTCCCCTGCTATGCACTATTTTGGCCACTGAGCCAACACACTGTGCAGAAGGGGCTTTTCCAAGACCATTTCTCATATATAAGAACTCAAAATCATATAATGAAAGATGTGTATTTACTGTTCTTGGTCAATAACTGTTTCTTTGTCCAAGCTGTGAGGGGCTTGGTGTCTTAATCCTGCTAAAAGTACCATCTGAGCTGGTTATGAATCCCCACCTGGCTCAGACATGTGATATTGGGCATGAATGTCACTAACTTACCTCCCAGAATTTGAGAGAGGTGGGTCAATAGTTCAAGCCTGATTTGTGATTCTAGTCCAGCTTGGAAAGCCATTGAAATTAAACCCTCCCTTAAGGTAGAGCGGACAGAACTCCCCTCCAGACACTTGTAGAGGAAAATATGTAGTTGCTTGCAGGTTTATGGTGTGTGTGTGTGTGTGTGTGTGTGTGTGTGTAAAAGCATAAAACTTAGCCAGGTGTTTTACCAAGTGTTATGGGTTCCAGGGTATTGGCAAGCTGCGATGCTCTTAATGGACATCCTGGGTTTCCTGCTGGGACAGAGAAATGGGGCATTCATATTTTAGTAAAGAGCATTTCCAGATACACGTGTGAAAGAAAGAACTGAAGTTGTAGAGGCTTCGGTGAAAACTAAAAAAATCTCTTGTTTATATATTTGGGAACAGTGAATAGTTTATTCTGGGTACTTCGATGCGCAGGGAGGGTTCTGTCTAAGCCCTCTTGTTTCAGTGAGAGCTCTGACACACTGCCTGCCTTGTCCTTGCTCAAATCCTCCCCAAAACCGAGAGGAGTGAACAGAGCCTGAGACGTGCCCCACACATTGAGCGCCTACCTGTTTCTGGTGAATATGAGGAGTAGTTCAAGAGAAGGATTTGAAGGATGTTCCTCATCCAACCCTTTTGCTTTCTTTTTCTTTAACAGCCGGAGCAAAGCTAATAAGCCTGCCTATGGGAAAGGCTTTTCGTGCCTTACAAAGAAGCTGGCTGGAGGAAGTTGACAGTTCACTGGTATCCAGGAAGAGGTTGATTTCCTTCTTTATAAACATCTCAGAATAAGGCTATAGAAGTAATAAAATGTTAAACCTCCTGTTTAATTTATTGGACACTGTCAGAAGAGAAGTGAGGGAGAAAGTCAAAGAATCACCAGTGTGCTACTGCGTACAAATGGGATTATTTCTTCAGAAAGGAAAGGAAAAAGTCAGTCTGTGAGTATCGTTTGCAGGTAAGGAACATCACACAACTTCTTAAGCATCCACCAGCCCAATTTCCTTTACTGGAGAGGTCAACAACTTTCTGCTTCACACGTATGGGGAGGTGATTAAGGAAAGGATCTAGTATAGGATCTAGAAGTTATCAAAATTACCTGCAACCTTGTAATGATCTGCCTTTGTGCAGTCTGGAGAAAAATCTATTTATAATATTTGTCTTGTTCTTATTTGGTTTCCTAATATAAGTCAGAATCATTTTACACCTGTTTTTGAGTACTCTGTCATGGAAAAATTATTCTGAATAATCATGACCCAACCAACAGCACCTGAAGGCAATTTTGCTTGAGTAGCTTTGAGCTGATTCAGAGGTTCGTGGTACAGAGGAGGACAGTGCTTTTCCATTAGTGCCATACCCAGTTTACAGAGCCTTAATTTAAGCTATTTGGGAGTGTTATAGCACCCACAGCTTGGGTGCTTCCAACGAGCTTGGGCATGCAGGCAGGAAGCATCTCACTTTCTTTATCCAATGCCACTGAAAGAGCTAGCAGATCCAGCCAGGGTGTGGACAGGGGAGCTCCATTTGTCAATGGGGTTGGGCTTCTCTTGCTCAAGAAATAGTTCCTGTGGAGAATAAGGATCTTCCATTCAGGAGATGCAGACAAAAGTAAAGGCGAATGCCCTCATGACTCCCTGGTGTACAGTCACTCTGATATTGCCGAATATTCAGATGTGTAACAGGGACCATACACTGTGCAAGACGAGACCTGTAAAAATCCTCTCTTGGTCAACAGACTTGTTGGACTATGGAGATCAGGATGGAATTGAGAAGGAGGAGGGGTATGGTAGCACAGGAAAGTGTCACTGAAGATACGATGAGACTGGAAGAATAATGTGTGACTTGAATGTTTGAATGGTTAGCACTGCCTTGTGCAGAGGCTGTCTGTGGCTAGAGTGGGAAATGCCTTTTGTAACAAAACAGAAAAAGACATCTTTTGCTCTGAGTGTTCAAAGTGGGTCCAAGATATCTACTGATAGTTCAGGGCATCTACTTGAATATATACAAATGCTTAAGTACAGAATGTAAAAAGAAGTGCAAAAAATTTCAGCCTAAAAAAATCTCCAAAATGGGGAGAATTTGTGACATGGGAGAGATGGGCTGGCTTAGCAATGAAGGTGGGCTGGATATTGATAGTCATCCCAGATGACTCGGGAGCGAGTCTGAGAAATAAAACGCACACAGTAGGGTATGAGTAATTGGGTACCCTCATGAGAGGCTGGAATCAGGTTTAGAGGTGGGATAAAGGTACTGCAGTCAGTTATAATCTGGGAAATAGGCTGGACTTCACCAGGTCTGGTGAAGAATGTCCTTAGAGGCTTAACTACAAGATTAGGGACTATAAACTGCAGAGCAGATTCTGGGATACTAGATGAGATAAGGTTTAAGCAATGTAAGACAAACAGGTCAGGATTAGGAGAAAGAAAATTAGTAAAGGTCAAATCAGAAGCCTGTGCAGAAGGGTCAAGAGCTAAGTGGGGAATTACAAGTGAGGTTCAAAGGCCAAAGCAAAGACTGAGCAGACAAGAAGCATTGTATGGTGAAAATATACACATTTTCATGTGTACATATTTTCATACAGGCCACCCTTGTAGCCCCCCCACTACCAAAACCCAGCCACGTAAACCCACGACAGGCCCGTAGCAAAGTCTACCTCTACTGGATTAACTAGGACCAGAAACCTTGATTTTGTGTGGGGTCTCAAATAGTTACAGGGATGAAAGTTGGGGGCTGCACTTTTCTTTCTTCAAAGAAAGGAGGTTCATTTATCGCAGGCAGAATATTCTGAGATTCTTTTTTAATAGACTCTATGAAGATAACTAGCTTTAAAAAGAAAAAGGTGTTGAAGCACATGATGGTAAGCCTCATATTTGCAAATATTCATAATAACTTACAGTGTTCAAACCCTTCCAGTCTAGACCTTCTAAGTCACCCAAAGGTTGTGATCTGGCTGTAGAAACTTCTGAATGACTTCTGTGGTTTGTATACCATAGGCTCTCATCACAACAGTCGCTCTTGTCATCAAGTGTCAGGATGCTTTCGAGAATGTCCCACCTTGTGGCATCCACAAGGGCTCCTTACTTATTGCTGTTTCTTATTCTACTTAGTATTCTCTTTCATCTGGGTCAAAAACTGGCAAGCAGAGAAAAGATAGTAAAATCATTACTGTTTTTCTTGGCCTCAACAGGCTACAGACCCATATTATTGACTGCAATAAAACGATGCTGGAAAGAAATCGAATGTTTTGGTGCAGAGTACTTGAATGAGCTTCAAAATCTTGTGTGTTCCAGCTGAAAGATCAACATAATTTTGGTTTTAAATGCTGACTCTGCTCTGGACGGCTGCTGCTGTTATGACTTCATTAGCGTGGCACAGATTCTTGTCTCCCCTGCCCTGGCTTTAATCTGAAGTAGCTCTGTCAGCTCAGTGGAGGTATATCTGACTTAACTCAAGCTGAGAAGAGAATCAGGCCACAAATGTCCTATGCCTAACTCTTTCAGACAGGAAGGAACTTCTGGTTTGGATCCCTTTGGGTTCAGAGGGAAAAAAAAAAAAGCTTTAAAACCTCAAAACTAAACATAACCTTTCTTTCCCCTCAGCAGCAGGTTTTGCTTATAGAGTGATAGTATATGGCCCTATTTAGTGTGCTGGAGCTGCCCCACAATGATACAGTACATTTTCTATTTTTCTTCTGGGAAACAGCTGTCTCCCCAGGAATGACGTGTGGACACAGCTCGGTTAAGCTGCTGAAGCAGGAAACAGTGGGTTTGCAGAGCTGACGCATTTTGGCTCCCTCTGCCCTCTTCCATCCTCTGATGGCATAGGCAAAGTTCATCAAGGCAGACATGACCCACAAAGATGTTTATGCAACAAAACAATGAAGTATTTTCTTTTTTAGGCAGCTCTAGTGACACTGAAATTGTATCACTAGAAAAGAATGTTTTCCAATGATAATTGCAGCCTACTGCTAGATTTAGATTTTGACAGAATTTTATTAGTGTAGGAGGGTGCAGTGCAAAACATCCAGCTAAAGGAGAGATGATGAGAATGACAAAAGCATTGACATGGCATTAGTAGTCCCAGTTCAGAGCAATAGTAGAGCTGGGAGCTTGTTATAGGTTTCCTAAGTCACAGGACCCGAGGTTTCCTTTGCACATGAAACCACGATTACACTGTTGTGGTGGGTTTGTAGGTGGGTCTCTGCTCCATCACTGACCTCCATGGCTTCAGGGAGACAGCCTGCCTCACCATGGTCTTCACTGTGGGCTGCAGGGGAAAATTCTCCAGCCCCTAGGTCACCTTTTCTTCCTCCTTCTCCTTTGCTAACCTTGGAGTCTGCAAAGTTGTTGCTCTCATGTATATATTCTGGCTCCTCTCTGTGGCTGCAATTTTCTCTTGTGCAAATTGTGCAGTAGCTTTTTCTCCTTCTTAGCTGCATAATCCCAGAGGCACTAGCACTGTCGCTGATGGGCTTAGCCTTAGCCACCAAAACCTTGCCACGCAAACTCAACACGGCCATACAGGTCTGGTGGTTTGCCAGAGGAAGACGAGTTAGGCAATTGCTTCTCCAGGCTGAACTTTTTGTTTTTTGAGTGCAGCTGAAGGTGTTGATACAGTTTTCTGTGTGTCAACTTAACACTAAGGCTGTTGGACTCAAGGATTTTTGGGTCCTTACTCAGGTTGGAGGAATACCTTTTGAACTGCTACTTGTCTTGCCAAGACAAGGGAAATGAGTGAATTGTTAGTATAAGCAGTGATTTATGGTGTTATTTGATTATTATCAGCTAATGGTAGATCCCAACCAATTATTCTTAAGGAAAAATACTATCCCTGCAACTTTTCTCTCATTGATCTAGGAGAATTTGAAATGTTCATATAAGGTACAAGGCTCAAGTCACTTCCTTACTTCTGTCTGATGAATGGAAGTTGTTGCCTGGATTTTGGTTTTGTTCAGTAGTTTGGTTTAAACCAATACATGACATTGTCTAAACACACTCAGAGGCCTGAGTAGAGGCATCAACAAACCAGTAATTATACTACTTGACAGCCTGTGCTATGGCTTGTGCAATCCAGCACTTTACTACACAACACAATAGGCTGAATTCATCAAAGTGATAGGAGGGTCAAAAGGATAGAGTTGCCAAGGCATAACTCACTATATTTTACAGGCAATTTTAGTTTTAATTTCCTTTTTCATTAATGTTTAAACTTTGATAAAGATTTTCCAGGGGAGAACAATAGATATGTGGGATAGATGATAATGTAAAACAATTAAAATAAGAAGTCCCCCTAAATCTCTCAGCAGAACTTTTTCCAAGAGAAGTCCTTCACATCAAAGCTAAACAGGCTGTTCCCCTTCCACCTCTGTTGTCCTGCAAATGAGGACTGTCTGTAAATAAAACTAACATGTTGCCCATCTGTTACGCACAGCTAAAGGAAATTTAAAGACAATACTATTAGAACTCCCAAAGATACCATCTAACACTATAAAAAAGTTATTTTCACAGCTCAGATCAAAGAGCTCATGGATATTGGACTCATTCCATCATGGCATGTTCTTTGGAAGAAACTCCCAGAGTCATGTGATTGTTTTGCCACTGCTATCTGAAAAAGTGTTCAGCCTCAGAAGTTCCCTTTGCTCTGACTCCCTCTCCTGTCCCCTGGATTATGTTTCTTATCACTCACGCAGTGGCCATTCACACCATCCTCTTTGGATTAACAAGGGGTTTACTTTTCCTGGAGGGTGATGAGACCTCCTGTTGCTCCGAGGAGGGTGTTGGGTAACTATGAATGTTGGACTGTCAGAAACACCTCTAACTTGTAGGAGGAACTTTTCACCCTAAAGTGGGGCTGTGTTTCTTGCCTTTAGTCTTGCAGAACTGTCTGCTGATCTCTGCATATCGCTGAGATGGCTCACTGGTAACCATGCCCTAGGTCTACCAGCTTTGGTGCCTTTTGTACTTCTAGATAAAGTGGAGTAGGGATTGAGCTTTTATTTTGGACACACCATGGCCCAAGTGATCTGCTCTTCTGTAGTGGATTAGATGTGGTGGCATGGTGTTATCACACACGGGAGACTAGCACCTGTTGCACTATTTTAAAAGCTGGTCAGAGCATGCAGGGTTATGTGTTATGTTGCGTTATGTGTCAGGTATGTTATACCACAAAAAAAATTGGGAAACAGGCTGCATGGAAGGGCAGAAAAGCATCATCAGCTCAGACATACTCGTGTTCAAGGCAAGTGAAGCATGATCTACCAAGATATTGGCTTTTCAGTGGTAACTGTGAGCTCTGTGGCTGCTCTGTATATACGGACAACTTAGGGTTCACAACCAGATGCAGAATAATGCAAAGAAGACACATAAAAGCAGTTTTTTGATTTCTAGTTAAATGGTCTCTACTGATTTTGCTCATGAAATGATGCATGTTGCTTCATCTATATGGCAGCCATGGCTGTCATACTGCTCCCAAGGAATACTTTTTGGAAACTGGTCCTTTAAATCTGGCAGAGCAAAACATCTGTGGTTCTAACACAGGCATTTTGTGACTTGATCTGCTCAGCTGGTAAGCTTTCTTAAGTTCTTTTTTTCTCCTTTTCTTTAAAGCACCTCTGTGGTAACTTTATTTTTATCAATGTTATCACAGGCAGTGTATTAATCATAATCTCTGTAGCAATCTTGAGTCCTATGAGATGAACACACATTGCAGACAGTTTACAGAGCTCTGACAACAGGAAGTGTGGCCATGGCCCGAGATGTACGGTAAAACAAGCCATGTTTCTTGTAGCCTGTTAAGGCAGGAGAGGTTGGGGAGGATGGCAACACTCATATGTATTTTTGCAGCTACTTCATTTTCCCTGTTCTTAACAACTTGTTATTCTCCAGGGTTGAAGACTTGATTTGGTATACTGGGCAAATCTGTTTTGAGTTGCCATTCAATGTATGTATGTCTGAGCAGCGAGATGAACAGGAGGGCTGCTTGTAGTGCAGATCAACATACATTATGCCAGCTCTCAAAATGTCATCTATGTCCTAATTTTTTACACAGAGAGAGGAAAAGAGACTTTTCTTAACATTATATGCTTAAGGCAGTAGCTAAGTATTTAAAGATCTCGTTACTTTAAAATACTTAATACTTTAAGCAACGTGCTTTAATTTATTTACTCTGTTGGATCCGTATCTTTTAAAAGGGCAAAAGGCAATATGAGTAATTATAGAGTAGCAACATCTGCACTGAATGATTCTTCTTGCTTAATAAAGAACATTGAAAATGAAATTAAAGTTTAAGACTATCATGACATACCTGAATGTAACTGGCATAGTTTTTGTAGTCTACTAATAAACTTAAATTGGATCATAATAAAACAAAATAGCAGATAAAGGAAAGTCGGTTGATGCATTTAATTTAAGTGCTTATCTTGGTAAAAAGCCTGCAAAAAAGGCTTTGTCAGTCATGATGGGAGAAACAAAGTGTTTTGGGAAATACTCCTTCCCGCCTTGACAAACTCCAAGAATATTATAGCAAAATATTTCCAAAAAAGGGAGTGAATTCATATCCTGGGACAGAAGTTACCTTATTTGCTAATGATATGCAATAAGAGACAGAACCCCACCATGCAATAGCGCAAAATTATTTCAATGAATGTGACAGGACAGTGTCAGATGGACTTACTTGAGTAAATGACAGACAAAAATCAAGGAAACATAAAAAGTAACATGCTTTTGGAAGAAGCATCTGGAATTCTGAATTAACCCCATCACCACAGAAAAAGATCTTAAACTCAAATCAACCAGCAGAGTTATGGAAGATCTCCAGAATGGGAGGAGGGAAGATCACCTCAGTTATTTGCTGTCAGTCTCATGTGTCTTTCACCGAATCACCTAGACGTGGTTGGAAACAGGACTACAGTCTGAGAGTTTGACTCTGACCCACTAGTGTATTTCTTGCATTCTGAAAACCAGTATTTGGGTGCTGTTATGAAAGCTTTGCAATCAGCATATTAAAAAAAGAACTCAGAATCAAACTTATTAGTCAAATGCCTAAGAAACAGGATGTCAAACAATTAAATGCTCTGGTATCTTCACAGTGGTGTGACCTGATCAGAAATACTGTGTTCAGTTCAGTCAGAAAATCTTAAAACCAGTTTTAGAGTTTGTTCTAGAAAGGAGATTAATGCCTCTGGAGACGCTGAAATGGTCAGGTCTTGAAGATAAGGCTGTGGGCTAGCTGAGGTGATTCCTCTGACACAGTGGTGTGTTTCCTTTGTCTTTAGCATGTTAAATATTTAGGCAACAACTGTTTAATTTCCTGAACTTGCATTCATCTTGTTTAAAGATGCACTTAACTGATATTTAATAAAATATCATGGATACTGTTGAATTTAAAGAGTTGCCATGTCAGTTTTCATTTAAATCCTTTGATTTTTGTCTTACATTTATAGCCTAAAGCTCTCTGTTTCATTTTGGCCAGAATTATTGCTCTAGCTGTTGGCACTGGATTCCCTGTATTTACATACCTGCAAAATAAAGATTGAGCCAAGCTAAATTAAAACTTAATAATAATAAAACCCCCTCAGAAAATGAAAACAACAACTGAGCTCCATACTTCACCTCCTCAGAAACCCTAAACCACAACACATCAGCAAAAAGTACCTTTTTTGCTTTATTACGCAAAGCGTGTTTATGTATTTTGGGCCTGAAATGAATGGGCCCTTCTTAAATATGACATCTGTGTATTTTAAAGCAAGCTAAAACTTTCTGTGGGGATTATGCTAAACTGACACCCACAGAGATTACAGACTCCTCTTTTCATGTGGAGAGGATGTCACCCCACATGTTTGTTTTTGTATGTGAGCATAACCCATGCTCCTGTAGTGCCTAAAATAGCTGGTTTGCTGGGGTGGATTGGGGGAAAATGCAGCCCGTGCTGCTGGAACTCCAAGTCTCCTGGTATTTTCATGCATGCCTTTGCATATAAGCAGTCATGGACATAGGTGTGTGTTGCATGCCATACCTATCTGAGGCCCTGTTGTCATGATCTGTGGCTGCAACTATCCCGTAGTTACATCCATGTGTGAGCTAAAGTGCCATACTTTGACTTGATGATCCTTGTGGGTCTCTTCCAACTCAGAATATTCTATGATTCTATATAGAAAGCAAGCCCAGGGCTATATTACTCCACTAGAAGCCATAAAGTCTTTTGATAAGACAGAGCAAAACAGAAGGAGGTATATTTTTATCCGCCATTGCTGATAAAGGACTTGTCATGAAATAAAATGTCTCTTTTTCTGTGTGACTGACATTTTAGTTTTAAAAACTGTTTCTCTTTGAGAAGAATTTTTGTAGCAAAGAGTAAGTTTTGTAAAATGTTTGAGGTGATTAACTTTTTTTTCAGTAGAGAAATTCTTTTATTGTGTTCTGGCGTTTTGAATTTCCAGGGCAGGAAAACTTATGGGTGTGACCTTTGAATTACCCTTTTGTCTGGTTTGATAATGTCCTTATTTTGCAGGTCTGCATACACAGGTATGTAAACAGAGTGGTCACTAGTACACATGCAGAATGGCAGAGATGAGCAGAAACTCCCGAGTTCACTGTGTGAATTCCCAGTCCCGAAGATCACTTTTTATTTTGTATGTCTTTGTATCATCTGTAAAACAGAAGCAGGCATTAAATATAGCTGTGATGAAGATGAGCAATCCATGCGAGAGCGCCTTGTGGTGATTAAATTTTGGCATGTCCAGTGCTCATATTTACCCTTATTCTCTGGATCCACTACTAAATTAAATTTCTAATGAAAAAGTTGTTTACAGGCTTGTTGCTGATTTAACAAAGTGACTTTGTGAGTGTATTTTTGGTTCTCTGTTCCTTTTACAGAACTGCCAGACAGGCAAACAGCAGCTACTGCAACCATATTCTTAAGAAGCAGATGCTCAGGTGTACTCTGCTCAGCTAGAAGCAACATGTGAAGTTAATTGGTGCACGTAGCTATTCATGCCATATTTGTTGTAAAATGTATTAGCTGCTCTTTTCTTTATCATTGATGTAATCTCTTGAGAAAAAAAGATCTGCTGGAGGGAATGGTACTATAAATCTCCTAGCTAAATCAAGAGCAGTGTTAAAATTGTAATCCAGTGTTTCTCCTCCACCAGACTCTGTTTAACTAAGTAGCTCATGGGAGAGGTTTATTCCCTTTTTACAGTTTGTTCAAGTGAGAGAAAGGATTTGTTTGACCATGGATTAAGTGGAAAAGACTAAGCTAGTCTTTCTATTATTGTGTCCCTCTCTAAATCAAAACTGAAAATGGTATATAAAATATTTCTCTTCTTGCACTTCAGTAAATCACAAACTTATTTTCCCAGTTTTCCTTTACCTCAGCACAGGACATTTTACTTTCAAAGTAGAAAATGTTATTTATATACGTCTGTGTTTTCCCTCCTTTTACTTTAATGTTTGTCCAGGGGTTACAGAATGAGCAAACCCTACAAAAGTAGTTTGAGAAAGTTTAAAGTTCATTAAACTTCCCCTCATTAATGAAGGAGAGGTGATTGAAGTAAAACATAGATGTGTCTGGGGCTTACTCTTTCAGGGATGATAATGAGATTTAAAAAAGAAAAGAAAAAGTAAATGCTCCATAATTAGGCACCTGTTATGTTCCATTGTGATCAGTACTTTAAGGGACAAAAATGCCAAATGATGGTGATATTCTGCACAATTTTGAAAAGAGATAATTTCTACTCCCCCTCTGCTTGAGAAATACAATGAGACTGGCTTTAGTTTGCTAATAGATATTTTTAAATCAGTTAGGGAAAAGTTATTCCATGAGGTAAAGATCCTGTTTGAAGTCAAAGCTGTTCATCTGAAGAAACATCCGTCACAAGACAAGAAAAGAATGATTTCTTTGTGACTGTGAAATCAATGAGACATCTGTTTTAATATACAGGCCAGAAATAATGCAGTGAGTTCAAAAGGGAATCATAAAGAAGGCTGCTTTTTGTCTCTTCTCTCCAGTGTCCTTAGGATGGGATTCAGCAAGGTATTTTGCATTAGCAGGACTTATACAGTTTGTGTCCTTAACTCAGTTGTTGAGATAGACCTTTTGAGGATGCTGATTTTTAAGGCTATATGGGCTACTAGGGATTTGTGTTTACTGACCTCATGAAAGACCCCAATTTGGGGCTGGATTTTGCCCCTGTTTTCCAGACACTGATTGCTCAAAAGATTGATCTTGCCTCATTCTCCATGGGAAGCAGGAACTGGAGACTGTGCAGTCTCTGGGATGCTTGGCAGGAGGTTGAAGACTGATTTGCCATGGACTTGTTCTTCCTGGAAATACTGTGCCTGGGCTGTAGGCTCCCCATCTGGAGAGGCAGCAAAGCATGTGCAGACATCACTGCATGTGGTATGATTATGTCTGTTTGTCCTGCTTGCTTCCTTTCTCTCCTCTGGGGCCCCTGGAAAACTTGCTGGGTCCCTGTCTCTTGTCTTTCAACTGTATATGCAGTGAATTTAGGTTTTCCCCTGCAGGCTATTCTTCGAGTTTCTTCAGCTTTCCTGATTGGTAATGGTGTGGGAAGCAGCAGAAAGAGGTTTAAAAACAGTATACATCTCCTTACACTGGAAAGACCCTCCTCACAAAACCCAGATTCCCTGAGTGAGACCTAACCCCTTATTTATGAGGTGTTTTGAGGACAAGAAGAAATTAAACATCAAAGACTCAATTACCAGAAAGCACCCTGGATTAGTAGTGTTTTACAGTTCCTTGGTGGGCATGCATTGTATAAGACACAAGGCCAAGAGGAACCTCCTGGCATTAGATAATGGACTTGTCAGAGACTTGTGGTGTGTATAGTGTGAAGTCTCCTTATGGCAAAATTGGGTTTGCAGATGCCTTTTTCCAAAAGGAGGAGAGAATAGCAAGAGAGAATTGCAGCTCTGGCAATGTTTGAAATCTGAGACCAGTGGTCACCCTGGAAACAGCATATTGAAGGTCTGAAAAACCTCCTGGCAGTGAGTAGGTGGAGCAAAAAAAAGGTCCTCGGGTTGTGTGTGAAATTCCAACAAGTTGTGCTCTGCAGAAGGGAAAACAGCTACTGAGGGGACACATGCACACATTCTCTGGGGAGCCATCTTATCACCCTTTCACACAGAAAGCTGCTGAAAATGATGTTGTTTAGGGCATGCTTTCCCTTGGGAAGTGTCAGTGAAATTAATGCATTTTTGCTCCTGTCAGCACAGTCCTGTGGAAAAAAGTTTGTGGAGAGATGCACATAGTCAAAGGTGGGAGAGCTGTGTCCTGCCCAAACCAGCAAAAACCCCTTGCTGTTCCCACTGAATAAGATGTTGGCATTGCAAATTCCAGCCTGGCTAGTGATGGAACAGGGTCCCAAGCCTCCCTATGCCCTAATGTCATGTATTGGGGAATGATGCAATCTGACATTTATGGATTGACTGTTGAAGCAGACCCATGGGAGATCACGAGCAGGAGCTGCACAGCCATTCCTCACGCACACACAGCTCAGTGGTCTGACTTCTGTCAGTGCTGGCTGCCACCCAACAGCTTGTAATGATACTTTGTTGGTGCACTGCTCAAGCTTCAGTGAGATGCAGTTTGGGGGTTTTCTGAGCCAGCAATGGATGTCTTGATGTCTGACAGCTCATGAAAGATTTTTCTTTTGTGATTTGGTCTAATTATGTCTTTTAGCAATGTAAACTTTGACATCCACAAAGCTGTTTGACAATGATTCCTCATATTAAGCATATGATGGTTTAAAAGATAGCCCTCTTTTATTTGCTTTGAAATTACCACTTGGCAACTTCTTTTGATGCTTTTATTTCCTATATCATTGGATATGATGAAGTCTTCACTCATATCCTCCTTTCCACTTGTATTTTCATCATTTGTCTGTCTTCTGAGATGAAGAGTTCTAGTCCTTAAATCAGTTTTTTTACAGAAGTTGCTTTATGCTTTTTGTCAACCTGACTGCCTTTTTGTGACCCTTTTCTAGCTTTGTTATTTACATTTTGTGATGGCAGGATGGAAACTATTCAGCATTCAGCAGGTATGTGCACATAGACTAATGCAATTGTTTTGATATCTACTCTTTACCTAACAAAATCTGGTATTTGATTTACTTTTTTTTGGTGACTATAGGGCAGTCAGGGGAATGGAATTAGCTAGTATGATCCTAAAATCTTGTTTTTAAAGGGCAGTTGTGAAGTTTAAGCTAGGATTTTTTCCGTGCATATGCATCTGTTCACACTGAATTTCATTTGCCAATCTGTCTTTGGTGAGACACCTTTTGGAAATCCAGAATTACCAGATCCATTTGATCTCCTCTGGTCCACACTTGTTGAATCCGTGCGTGAGCTAAGCCAACATAGTGATGTGACTCCCTTCTACAAAAGCTGTGTGGTGTCTTCCTGGCATATTGTGTTTATTTCTGTGCCTCCTTGACCGTATTATTTAGAAGAATTGTTACCAGTTTACAGGTGCTGCTGTGCAAAGGAAGTCCCCCAGCATTAAAATGTAGTGACTCTCCTTTCCAGAACTGGTAACAGGAAGCTCTATGGATGACAGGGGAAATCACATTATGCAAGGGAAGCTGCTGCTTTTCTATGTGCGCAAAGCAAATCCCATTTTTTCCTCTTTTTAATCTTCGTATTAGATATGGTACCTGTGAACGATTCTATAATATTCCTGGTTTTGTTGTATTGACTGTTCAACAGCCTTGCTGGGGATAACAACCAAAGCACTGAAGACTGGAGCCCTGTGTGTGTTACATGCAAATACATCTCATGAAGTTTTTCTTTTTGTTTTCTTTTTTGGTGAAACGTGTAGCTACTCTTTGGCTTTAACAGAAGTAAAGACTGGAAATGAGGCCAGCACTGAAATACTAGCTCAAAAATGCAAGACTTGAGGGGAGATTTAAGTGTTGCAGGATGAACTTGCAGTTTCTAATGTTCACTGGGTTGTTTCCTGCAGGGACTTACTAAAGAAATAGAACAAAAAAAAGCCCTCTACAAAATTAAAAACAGTTACTGTTTCTTGTTTCACTATTTCCATACCCTGTGATGATTAAAAAGTAACATCTTGCCTTGATTTGCCATCTTTTTGGAAAAAAAAGTTTAAGCAAAGAATTTTCCCAGACTTATGAACTCCCTTAAAACATAATCTCTATTTGTCTTTGCCTTTTCCGTGGACTTGGATAAAATACAGACTACACTGAGAAGAGTATGTTTATTTGGTACCTCAGTGACATCCTTGACATGTGTGAAAATGATCTCTGGGCCAAGGATGCACAAGCCTATGTACAGATGAAGTAAGCAGGATAAAAAAAAATAAGCTGAGGGCTTTAAACCAGTGAGAAAGAATGATGTGCATAGGAACATTAGCAATGTGTTTGATATATCAACTTGTACTCTGAATATTACAGGTAAGTGTGATGCAATTTATTTTCCTGCTATTTGTCCTAAATTTCTTTGTGAATATGTCAGCTAGGAAAGATAGAATAAATCTGATATTAAATTTACAATGCATGGAAAACACTCACTTTCACACTTTATGGACATATAAATATATCAAGACTTTCTATTTATACATACAACTGAATTCCAAGTACCTCATGTGATTATATATATATATACACACACACACATTTGGAAAATCCAGGTTTAAGGACTAGCTTTGTTCTATGGAACCTAGTATTTTTGTATATGTCCTGTTTGTGTAGTTTCTTTTTATTCAACAAATCATAGTCTATGATTTATATTCTGTGAGAGACTATATTTGCATTCCCACACGGAACATTTTATTGACTGTGGTGATTGCTTTAAGGAAAGCGTATGTTCCCTTATTTTTCAGTGGAATTTGACTTAGCTGGAGCATCTGGTTTTAAGTGAAGTGTTTTCCTACCTACTTTTCCATCCGAGCTGACCTAGGTGCAATAAAGTTAAAAGCTAGGCCTAAAGTCATACAATGGGTCAGAGGCTCGAAGAGGACTATGGTCGTGACTTTTGACCACGCTGTCCTTTGTTTGAGACTTAATTGGCAAAATGTATCTGAAACAATTTGACCGGAGCTGAATCTGAAATACAGTTTGGAGCACACATCTGGGTGACTTTGTTTAGATGTCTGTAACTGTCTATAAGCCAGTAGATTTTGATCCCTGCTAGGAATGGGGGTGATTTATCTGTTTCTAGTTCAAACATGCTGCTTCTGCACACACTGTGTTTTACTTGACAGCCAAAACACCCATAGGAAAAAGTACAGGTAAACTTTAGCTTGACTTTTCCCAGGGGTTTCTTGGCAGAGACCCCAGAAAGGAATGCTTTCTACAGAAATGTTCTCACCTGCCTCCCCAATGTACAGGGTTAATAGGCTGCATTAACTGTGGAGAGTACAGGATCTCCATATTTGCTGATGAAGTGTTTCACTAGGACAATGGTGGTGTCCTTTTATATGACAAAACTAGAACTCTTTATTCAATAGGAAAGATCTACAGAATTAAGTAGAAGTTAAACTACTAAGAGTCTGCTGAATTTTTTTTTTTTTTTGCATTTTAATTCAGGAAAAAGGGAAAAAACACCCTCTAAGTGTAAAAGCAAACAAAGACATGAAAATAACTTACAGTAAGATTTACTTTCTGGATTTATCTTTCTAGGCTTTCAGATTCAGTAAGTATCCTTTATAGTAAAAGAAATTAAATTTTCTGATACAGCCTGTGTAAGGGCATGCAATTTCTTAGTTTTGAAACCCGAATGTTTCAGTTGAACACTTACAGAACCATGTCACAGGATGTTGGTGTTGGAAGATCCCTTTAAAGACCATTTAGTC
>JAWMRA010000078.1:98825018-98932502 GCA_035584735.1 Pseudotriccus pelzelni | reverse complement strand
AATGTTTCAGTTGAACACTTACAGAACCATGTCACAGGATGTTGGTGTTGGAAGATCCCTTTAAAGACCATTTAGTCCAACTCCCTGGCTGTGGGTAGGAACATTGCCCACTTGATCAGGTTGCTCAGAGTCCGATCCAACTGGATTGCTAACACTTCCAGGGATGGGGCATTCACAGCTTCTCTGAGCTACAGGTTCCAGGGTCTCAACACCCTCACAACAAAGAATTTCTTCTTTATATTGAATGTAAATCTACCCTCTTTTGGTTTAAAACCATTACTGCTTGTCCTATCACTGCAGACCATGGTAAAATGTCCTTCTCCATCTTTCTTATAAACCCCTTGAAGTACTGAAGGGCTGCAACAGTTGGTTCCTCTCTAGTCATGTCCAAACTTCCCACAGGTGTTTACAATCTTTCCTTCTGTGGGAGCAGCTGTTTTCCCTGATGCTGACCTTCCTGTCAGAAGCGCAATATAGGCGCTGATGTATGGTGCCACGTGCTCCATGAACACCACAAGAGCAATGAGGTACATTGTCCCCTAAATGTTATCAACTCTTGTTGGATGCCAGCGTGCGCAGATAACAAGATGGCACTTTTTAAGTTCTTGAACGAACCCTTGTATAGAGTTTAATTTTCAACCTATGTGTTTTATTTGTAGGAGAGGAGTCTCCTAAAGAGCTTGATAGTAATTTCTTCTGGCCTTTGTTGGATAGGAAAGCGCTTGCAACAAATGAACTTTTGTTCCTGGGAAATACATAGTTTGCCATCTTCAGTCTGTCCCATTCTTGCATTGCACACCCCTCCGACGCTATAGGGAAGATATCTTTCAGTTGGTGGAACACAGTATTAATAAATGAATGATCTATAAATAAACAAAAGGAGGCTGCCTAAAGAGGAGTGAAATTGTTTAAATTAGTAGATCACCAGAGTAGCATCATTGTTTCTGGGAATAACCCCCCATTACAAAACATTTAACTTTTTCCACATTTCAACTTCTGGTTACAATTGTCCTTTAATACAAATTTTAGTCCGGAATACAGCATGAACTCATGTGGCTTCATCTAAAGTGCTGTGGAATTCAATTGCTTCACAATTTTTCTTTTTGCAAATTGTTATTTCTTACTATGCGGGCACTATAGAATGCATGTTAAATTTATTTATTCAAACTGAAATAAAAAAGTGGAAAATTCTTCCCTGCAGAGCCTAGCACTGGGGCTTCAGAGAGAGAGTCTTGATCATGTTGAATGAATGTCTTGTGGATTTTTTAAAAATTAATTGTGGTGGCTGACCTAGTATGTATGTAATTCTGACCAAAGTTAGTGACTTTCAAAGGTTAGTGATTATGTAGTCAAGCCTGCAGGTCTTAAGAAAAATTCTTGGCATGAAATGCAGAAACCCGGCTTTATAGATTATATGTCTCCCTTACATATACTGTACCACGTAAGAAAAAATCAATACTTTCCCTATTAATTTGGTCTCAGGTAGGCCTCAGCTTGGCAGCTTACTCCATCTAATTTGTCGGCTTTATAACATGCTGGTTTTAGTTATTTTCTCAGTGCTGCAAGGCAAGGGTGCCTATTTATTAGGAAGAACAGAAAAACACTGGACTAGATTGGACTCTCTGAGACTGTTGTATCTTGTGATCACTTATTAATAAATTTGTGATTAGGGTCTGAATACTATTTCTGAGTACTGCTTTAGAAAAATTATTCTAATCTACAGTCAAGGTGTATTAATGATTATTTTATAACTTTCACTGTTACTCTGATCTTGTCTTGCAGTGTATGAGTATTTTCATTTGATGTTCCCTGCAGCCTTTTACAGATAGAATTTATATCTGCTTTCAGACTTCTTTTTATAGGGTGTAGAAGTCAAATTAGTTTAGCTTCATCCAGCCTTGGAATCCACACCTGTTCCAGTTTGTGTTTTCATGCATGACTAGGTCTGTATGATATTACAGAGGTGGCTTCATAAAAGTGTTGTATAATGAAATCTGTATTCCTGCTGAAAAGGAAAATAATTTTGCCTCCATATATATCAGGACCACATTTTTCTTTTGCAGTGACATCATAGGTGTGGTTTTTGCTCCTCCTGTTACTGATTGACTCATTGTTTTTTCTGCTTCTCATCAAACTAGTGAAATCCCAGGCTATGCCAAAAAAACTTGGGAATTTCTAAGTGCCTGACCTTATGCTTGGCACTGCTGAATGCTGACTGGTTTGCAGAGCTCCATGCCTCAAGGTCATCTGGTTCTTCTCAATGCCCAGACAAAGAAAAACCAAGAAATTCCTTCCCCATATCCACCTCTGGCTCCCAAAAAAGTGCCAGCATCTTCGGTAGTAGAGGTGAGTGTCCAGTGGATCTGCCCATACTGGCACTGGCAGCTTCCAGCAGCATGCCAAGCCACACATTATCAACTGAAATATGTACATCGCAGGTGGGGCACAAGTCACTTCTTAGGTAACCCACTCTTTGACACTCTGTCTATCCTCTTGATTCTGACATTGCTTTTCAAGCAGGGGCATCAATGAAAACATATAGTGTCTTGAAGAACTCCAGGGGGACCTCCCTTCTCAGACCAATTGTTTTGCTGTCAGCACATCCTTCCCTGTAGTTAGTTTCTTACCATCTTACAGTTGCTGAATTCAATTCCCATTTTCTACATTGTTGTCTTTTCCTATATGACACTGCAGAAAAAACTTCAGTGAAGTCTGGATATAGGAAAACAGATTCATTTCTCTCATCTGAAAAATCCATTATTCTGAAAAGTTCAAAATTTGGTAAACCTATCCTACTTTATACCCCTGGATTTCCATTTTCTTCCATGTCTTTAATGTTTGTCTTGCCTTCAAAGTGTGTGCTAAAACCGTGAAAGTTTTGCTGTTCAAAGACTTCTAATTGTCAAAATTACTATTCTTTGTTTCTTAAAGACAAGATTTTCTGCCTCATATTTTCCAAAAAACTAGACTTACTGTGTCTTGTTTTGAATTAGATGGCAAGTAGAACAAAAAGGCAAAATAACCACAGATTCACAAAGCAGAATAATGCCCCAGTCCAGGAACTACAAACAGACAAGTGTATTCTGGTCTTAGCAGGGGACTTGGAGAGGTTCACAATATCAAATATTCCCATAACAATCAATATGAAGACATATATTTATTAAATTGAGGTCCAACAACTATCTAATTCTGTGCAAATTCAGAAATGGCTTGAGGCACTTGGGAGATGACATCCTTCAGCAAACTTCCTGCTGATATCAATGAAGTTGAGTTTGACACAGCTCAGAAAGCACTCATCAAACCTGAGTAGTTGTTATCTGGGTAGTCTGGAGATCCATATGCCCTCCTGCACATTCTTTTAATATTCCCACCCTCCTTGAATGCATTGGCCAGTTTCAACCAAACCTGTAAAGACAGTAATAATCAGAAAGCTTTTACATCTTGGGAAGTTTGGACAGATGGAGGAGAGAAAAATGTTAACTTTGACACTTAAGGAGAGGCCAGAGTATAAGCTGGTACCATAGGTAAAGATGTCTTGAAATTCCCAGCAATGGGAAGAACTTTAAGTGGACTTTGCATCTGGACAATGAGGAACCGGAAAATGAGATCATGTGTTGTTAGCCTAGTTTAAAACTGCTGATGGAGCCTGACTTTTGCTTTTAGCTTTGGGCATTCCCTATCCTGTACAGATGCCTCCTGTCAAGTGACTATGTTTGAGAAAGACCCTATTCAGAGTCATGGGATTGGACGGTTTTGCACAGTAAGTGTCTCAAGTTTTACTGACATGGCTGTGAGTATCAGCTCAGATGGTAGCTAAGCTATGATGAAAGACCAAAAAAAACCTCTTATCACTTTCAAATCTCTTTGTTTAACATGATCTGGAACATTCATCTGGTTAATTTAATTCTGCTGCTTCTCCATGTGCAGCTATGTGCTAGGACAGTTTCTCAGGGATAAACAAAATCATAAATGTCTTTATCAGCTGCCAGGTTTTTCTCCATGCTTGAGTGGTCATATTGACAACAGGTTATGGAATTTAATTGCCTGATTTTTACTGCTTCATGGTTAGAATATGCAAGACATTTAGAAAAAGATGTTTTTCTTCATTTTAATGGATAGGATTCCTCTCTTCTAATTCTTCCTGAAGAGGTATAGATTTTCCACCTCCATTGTCTCTGTCTATGACAATTATTCTTGAATATTTAATATCTTCTTTCCCTACCTAGCATGCCATATTCCATGTTATCAGACATTTAGCAGGAAAGTAGGTTGGTGAAGTAGGCCAGATACCCATAAGCTTCTTATCTTCCTTCTCATTAATTTTTCTTCATTTTTATTTTGCTTATTTTTTTTTCTTACTGTAGTTTTTGACTCCATAATACCTGTGATTTGCTGCTGGGAGATCTCTGCCAATACTTTTGAATGAATAAGTCTGCAGAACTGTTTTTCTCACTGGAGGTAGGAATGTAAAGGAGTGATTGGGTTAACCAAGGGGATGCTTGGAGAATGGGCTTAGAGAAATGACCTGAGGGAATGGGATTGAATTAATTAGTTTCAAATTCAGTACAGTAGTAGTTGCTATTATAATCTGGGGTAGTATAGTTAAGCAAGAGCTACACAAACACAAAAAGAACAACAGTTCTTGCTGAAAAGTATCTAAGGATTGTTTTGTGTCACAATTTGAATAGAAAGTTGTGATTGCCATGTTTTTTCAAAAAAGATGGTCTTTGTACTTTGATTTGTAAACTAGTTTTTGCCTGCAAGATGTGTGAAGAAAGCTCCTGCTCTGTTCCAAACTGGTTAGAATTCAGCTGGAGTTCTGTATCTGGTTTGGGGCATTTTAACTAAACAAAAATGACAGGGGTTCAGAAAAAAAAAATTACAAAAATGACTGAACTAACAAAAACACTATAGTACAAGAACTAAACGTTCAGACACTGAGGTTCCTTCGCTTAAGGAAATGGAGACTGAGCAGAGCTAGGATTAAAATTTTTGAGTGTTTAAGTGACTAGTGCAAAACAGGAGTAACTTTTCTCCAGGTCCCTGGTGAATAAGGGTGATCTTCAAAAGTTTTAAATCTCCAGCAACAAAGGTGCAAGGTAGATATTAGAGCACTAGACTAAAATCTGGAGCAAGAATAGCTCAGACAAATGTCAGTAAGGAATGATAGCAAGAGGGTCTCAGGGACAGAAGGTGAACCCAATTATCTCCTGAGTTTCCTTTTGAGACTGTTTTCTCCATCATTATGACTCTGCTGTCTTATAAATCATTACTAGCTTTTAATATAGCCTTCTATTACTTTACTGAAGTATTTATTGCTGGAATTAAATAGGTATCTCAGGAAGACAGCTGGCTTAGTTAAATATGCCTCAATTCTAGCTTAAAGGTTATTGGAGTTCACAGAAGGAGTATAATCTTGAAAGCCATGACATGACCCAAGTACAAAATGCATTTCGATGCTGAAGCAAACGCAACAGTTGTCTGGCACCTTCTGACTGATCTGCGCATGACAGACAATATTTGTGCTTTATTTACAGATCAGGGCACTGGTTTTGCCTTTTTGAACATCTGAAGAAAGTCCCAGTGAACACCACTCCTGGCTGCCCTAAGACTGCAAGCAATGTTTGCAAAGGACTTGCAAAACTTTGATTGTTGATTGATGTGTTAAACAACAGACTTGACAGAAGAATTCTGTTCTGTCCTTATTAGACTTGCATTTAGAGAAACATTGCTATATTCGTCTTCTTTATTTTAGGTCATCTGGCATAATGCCTTATTTTGCTGCTATTTGATGAGGGTGTGGCTACAAATGTACATTTATTAACAGAACCAATAAATGATGTAGAACATGACTGCAGTACTATTCCTACAAAGCAGAAAGACCAGATCTTAGTACCTGAAAAAGTGCTGCTCTTGCTGTGTTAGATTTCCAGTGTCTGTAGGTATCTTCTCCCTGTAGTGAGAATTGCCATTGTCTTGTGTGCAAAGAAAAGTTCTCTGGACTGCACAGGCAAGACTGATTTCAGGTCATAAAATGAGGTTGAAAGGGGATAGGCAAAGCAACACTGACTGCTTCTGAATTTGAGTAACTTTTCAGAGCTCACATGCCATTTGACAGTGTACAATCGTTGGAAAGGAGAGTGTGTTAGTGGATGGCTTGTTTGTATGGGTTTTATTAGAAAAGCATTTTGTTTACAACAGCCTCACTATAAACTCTTGAGGAACCTTGGCTATAGCAATCAGCCAGACCCGACAGTGGGTTGCCAAGTCATGGTAGAACAATTTCACAAAGGTGGCTAGTAAGAGAACAATCCTCTCCATCTTTCTGTTTACCACCCGTGTACCGATGCCCAGTATTTCTCTTCTAGTCCCTTATAGATTTTTTCACTCCCTCTGAGTGATTTCTGTGCCGAGGGCCATTGCAGGCACTGCCAGCGACTCTGTGAGTTATTTGCTTCCTGTTGTGCTCTCTTCTTTAAATCTCATGACAGATTCATTCAGTAAATCCTTTGATCCCCTTTCACCCTCCATTTATAGTGATATATCTACTAAGACTTTCTAAGGCTCTTTTTTTCCCTAGTAAAAAAGACCATAACCCCTTCCCTACTGGAGTCAGCAGTTTTATTTCCGTAGGGCTGAAACAGTTTGCACATGGAGCAGGCACATGTGGAGGGACATGCTGGGAACTGCCTAATGACATCAGGTGGGACTGCAGCGGTGACTTGGGCAGTTGGTCTCCACAGTGGGAGAGAGATTTGTCATGCATTTAGCATAACACACTACCTTATGAGAGGTTTGGCAAGGACTTGGCTGGATTTAGATGGGGATGCTGTATGTTCTTTCTGTCTCCACGGGCTGGAAAGATGTTAAACACATTGTTGATTAGCTGAGTTACATCCAAGCTGGAGGTGGTTGCAGGTGGATTAGTTTCATTGCAAGATCCTAAAAAGTGGGTACTAGTGGGAAAGGTTTAGTGATGTTCTGAGCTTGAGGTTAAGGAAGCAGGTAGGAGCAGAGTGGAGATTTAGGACTGAGAGAGAGCAGGAAGAGTGGTTTCTAGACAAAAGTATATGAAACAAACAGCCAAGTTACGAGCAAACCCAAAGCCTCAAGTCAAAGGCTTTAAAAAGAAATGCGTGCAAGCTGGTACGGGTGTTTTTAATAGCACTTAGGGCTTTACCAAACCTGTTAAGTTTAGTACAAAGTAGCAGCCGAAATGCTTTAAAACCAGATGTTTGTGATTAGAGAGGGAGTCCTTGGGCTAAAGGGCTGGATGAGTTTGTGCATGCCACTATGTTTTAGTAAGATGGAAATTAACTTTGGAGCCTTAGGAAAACCATGAAGGGTCACAGGGTGGGTGGCTCCTTGTTGTGGGGTTTATTATTTTTTCAGAGCAGGCACATAATGGTTTTGAGATGTGATGTACAGAGAAGCCTAAAGCTGACTCAGGCATTAGACATATGTAGGTAGGGCTGGTAGACATAGAGATAAGACAGCGTCTGACAGATATGTGTGAAGGGTGCTTGTCTGTCTGTAAAATGGGTGGGTTGATTGTTACTGCGGCACCAGTTTCAGGGGGAAAAAGTGTGTTGCTTTCACCTTATCCTTTTTCAATCTGTTACTGCCCTCTTGCTCTTCACTCTGACCTTCTTTCTGGTGTGAATCACTGAATGACCTCCACACATCAGGCACATGCTCCAAGGCCACAAGGCTCCTTGTGACTTAGCAGTGCTCTGCCTGTCACTGCCATGTGTTTAGCTTTCACGCAGTCCATAAAAAGAACTAAACACCCACCTTAGCTCTGCCAAAGCGCCAGACTCCATTTTCTGCATTTCCTTACACTTCCACCGTATTTTGCCCACCATGCCTTGCAAGAGGAGCAAACCTGTCAGTCTGCAGCTCTTCCGTTACCTTGAATGTATGATAATGAGCAAGGTTCCTTAGTGAGTGGCTGCATGGTGCTTGGAGTGAATCTCTGTCATGGGGTCCATGTTGCATCGCTGATTTGTATGCCGGCATTCTCTTTTGCAGCTGGTTCCTGGGAGAGCACTTTGGGTCCTTTGATGTTACCTTCTCCTTGTACTCTGTCTTGGTGTAACACGTCAGGCCACAGGGCTTAGGGAGCACAATTGCCCTGAAGGTTACTCAGAGCTGTTACACTCGAAGTGGTGTCACCTAGAAGGGTCTAGGTAAAGTGAAAATGTCCCTGTGCTTTAGAAATGTTTCTGCAAATATTCCATGTTTTGGTTCTCTTGTTACAAAACTGGGCCCTTTGGTCTAGGAAATACACTCTTATCCTGGGGTTGGAGATGCATTTTCCTGCTAATTTTGTTCTTCAGTGGGGTGCACAGTTGTCATTTATGTATAACAATGCTCCTGTGGCAGGATTGGTTAAAAAGAGAGGAAAATCCTCTATCAATCACAGAAAAGGTGCACTGGGATTGTTTATTTAAAGTCTGCTGTTTTGATCCTTGGATATCTTCCTGTTCTTATTTTCTGACAGTATCGTGAAGATCTTTGAAATCCTCTCTCCCTGATAGGAACTAAATTGTCAGTATGTAAGGAACCACAAGTTATTTTCCAGTGGGAGCAGCTGAGTCATAAATGTTCTTGAAAATCAGAGAGTTGCAAAATGTGGCTAACAAGTGTAATGGTATTTCCCATGAGATGGGCGTCTTGCGGATGAAGACTCATTTAAGCTATGCTATGTTCCTACCAACTACCAAAACTGCCTTTATTATGCAATGCCACTAATTATTCTTCTCATGATCCTAGTTCTACAGGTAGAGTTTCCTCAGAAATGTTCTCATACAAGCACTTAGGCAGAGAAAGAGGAGCCTGGCTCTGTAACTAGGCAGCCTACCCTTGCTCGCTTCCTTGACAAATTCACACTTGATTCATGTTCCCAAGCCCTCCATCATTATCAACCCCCAACCCTCTGCCTCTGTGGGGAATGGAAGGCTCTGCATTCAGTGATCGTTTTGAAGACGAATGTGTTGGGTAGTTTTGATTATTAATTTGCTATTTTAAGTCCGCATTGTGCTTTGATGGCTCTTATGGGATTTTTCTCTCTCAGTAGGGGACAAAGATCTAAGGGGTGTCTGTTTAGTTTTTCCCATCCTGTAACAATACAAGATGTCATCTTGGCCTAAGTAGATACACATGTCACTAGCCCCATGGCAGTGTACTAAATAAAAACACTACCCTTCATACAAATACTTAAATATTTAAGTCAACGTGAGGGAAGACAACCAATAACTGAAATACTTTTAGAATATGAAACTAGTTTTCTATTGCTTCATACTCAGTTTAAAAGTAAAAACATCTTAAAATGTCTCAATTTTTTAATTCTTATTTTTAAGCTCAGCACGATCAAGAGATTCCCATTTTCAGGCTGGTGTAGATGTCACAGGTTTATAGCAAAAGGGCAATTATATATCACCTTAAATCCAAATATTTTTCTGACCAATCCAATTAACTTTTCATTAGATGTCTTAATCTAAATATGATATCTCATTCTGAATTCAATGAATTTAACTGTTTGCTCCTCCCACTGTAAACTATTCTTGGTTTTTGCTTGCCTTTGCTCTCATCTACCATAAACTCATAGAGATAGGAACTATTAATTGTTCTGCATTTAAGGTACCATCATGCTATTAAGCTCAATACATTTTTACTTGTTGCTTATTAAAATGATCTGTATTAAAAATGGTAATTTGTACTAATGCTGCGTATTTACATGTAAAACACTTACTTTGAAACTAGGTCCTATCACTCACAAGTTGGAAAGTACTTCATATGTAGTACTTGTTCACTAAAATCCACGTCTGGTGTTAAAACTGAGTCTGTGGTTTTCTTTAATAGAATCAAGATAATTTGAAATCTTGAAATTATGTGTGAAGTTGCATGCTTGCAGAGTAAGTGCCAAGGACACAGCTTGGTAGTCTTACATCTTAGCTGTAAGGGTGCCCGTATCCAGTCATAAATGGAGGCTGATGCTGCAGTTGCCTCGTGCCTAAGGCCTGTCTTACAGCTCTGAGTAGTCTAGTTGAAGCTAGCACATTACTTAGGTTGTCAGTACTTGGAGGATGACTCTCTGATGGCCCCAGTCTTTTCAACACTTCTCCATGTGCTTAATTTGGAGTTATTGATGAGTTTACAATGAAGTGCATATGTAAGAGCTGGCAGGATTTGGTGTTCGTAATTTGTTGTTACTAAGAGAGATTTCCTAAGATACCTATTGTATTTTAATTTAAGATTATTTTTGTTTCAGTAATTAAGATGTTTACTACAATCAATGAGCATTTTCTGGGATGAGGACATATTAGTAGAGACTGGTATGCCTGCAAGAGTTGGGTAACATTTATTTTCCTTCAACCAACAGATATTTTAGTGTATTGAAGGTTTCAACTGAAACTATGAGTCGGGGTGAACCTAAGAAACAGAGCACCTGTAAATCCCATGAGCTGTACTTATTATTGCACTGTGATGCGAATCGTTCCTGAAAACAGCTCTTTGACCATCTCAGTGCAGTTTGAATAGCTTGATGTGATCTCTTTTTTACCTAATACCTGCTAACTTCTAGCTTAAGTAGAAAACCAGCCTGGTGTATTTTGGATTCTGACAAAGTTTAATTTTAGAGGCATTAACGCTTCAACCTTTTTAGGATGAATGGAGGAGTCTGTGTTACTGTTTTTGTGTGTCTCTCTTAATTTTGACAGATGCTATGTACTATTTAGCCAATTCTTTACCTTATAAAGACATCACCTCTACCAAGTGAAGGCCTGCAACTTTATGTGGAACTCACTCTGTGGAAACACTCAGAAACATAGCTGAGGAATCTCTTGAATTCGTATTTTGTTTTAAAAGCAGCTCTGTGACTTTTGAAGACAGCAACGCTGGGCAGAATTTCTCCCCAGTTGTGTTTCTTTTACAGTCACTGAAACAAAGTCTGAGTAATTTAGCCTTTTGTCATGGATTATGTCCTGCACTGCCAGAATGAGTGGCAATGACACGATGATTGTGATACAAGATTATATGGGGTGTGTGATGATCATCATGATTTGTAAAAAAAAAAAAAGAAAAAGAGAACGAAAAAGCATGACAGAGTTGGTTTAGACAGGATGCAGATGTACTGTGTTGGAAGATTTGCATAGCAGTCCTACTTGTTGGGGTTTTTTGGGTCTGAAAAGGGCACTGATTGCATGGACTTTTTTTTTTCTGGTTCCATTTAGTTCCTATTTTTGATGTGTGATCCTGTGCAAATCCCACTGGCAAGAGGCTGGTGTCTGATATGGTTTGGTTCCTACTGTCACCTGATTTTTACCCTTGGAGAAATGAGAGGGTTGGGAGAACTGAGGTGCCTGTGCTGGCTGCAGCCCAGTTCTGACGTGTCACTCATGCTGCTCTGTTGTGGGCTGTGCTTTTCACCCGACTGTGGATGGTTGTGCTGAACTAGTAGACATCGAGGTGTTTTTACAAACTGGATCTACAGAGAGCCTGGATGTCTTACTGAAAGGCTTTCCTGCACTGCACCCCCATAACCCACGCCCCTGTCTTTCAACAAAATAATTCCTTTTTTGTCAACAAAAAGTTCAGTTAGAAGTGATTTCTATTGCGTGTGCAGCCTTCTCACTGAGAATTTCTTTTTGTTTCTCTGCCTCTGTACTTAATGAAAATTGCTGGATTGAAAACACTAGAGTAAAAAGTTCACAGGAAAACAGCACTGTGAGAAAAAAACCAATGCAATCTCCATAGAAGGTCTAGTGCTTTGTATCCAATACTGTATCTACTCTCACGGTAGTTGTGAAGAGAGAAAAGCTTCACAGAGGGGAAGACAGAGGAGATTCACAGACTGGAAACAAACTTTGGGGGATGCCTGAAGAAGTTGTTAAACCCAGCCCAACCTATGGCGACTGGAAGGGCATAAGGAACGAGGGTTGTATGGCTCAGCCTTCTGGAGGTGGCTGCAGTACAGGGGAGATGGTTGGGGCCTGTGCTCATTTGTGGATACATTTCACAGTGTAGACATGTCCTAAATGTGATTTTGTCACTCCGGAAGTCTGTGACAGTGCAGGCTTGAGCCTTTAGACTGGAGCCTTCCAAGTTATGGAATGATGGTTTTGTTAGTTGACTACTTCTAAATCCCCAACACCCACTAAATCACTGTGTGATCCTTCAGAACAGATTCATGTTGGGATCCATACTGCACCATCTTCTTAAAAATCCTTGGTTTCACTCAAACATTTGCACTGTAGAAAGAGAATCTTACTGTTAATTCAAAGGTTGCCTGGTATGTCTAGAAAGCCTTTTGATAAAAGTTAGTCTTGTGATTTGGGCATCTAAAGTGTCTTTAAAATGTCACAGGTCAGCTTACTTGAATTACTAATGTTTATTCTGGGTATGTTGTTTGTTGCAGTGGCAACTCATGCTGCTGCACTGTTAAATTCTGGGAAAAATGTATGAACTCTTTCCAGCAAGAAATAATTTGGTCGAATATATTTTATTTACAAGAAAAAGCAACATTTTAAGTTGAAAGTTGAAGTTAAAAATGAAAAAATTGCACATGCTTCAGAGAATCATTTTGTGGGGGCCAGATTTTAGGAATATCATACAAAAAAGAGGACATTTACAGTAAAATCAGTAATATATGAAATTTTCTTAATCATACCGGGGTGGAATATAGTATTTAACAGGAAGATATTTGTCTGAAACCATTATGAACAAAAAGACAAAATAAGAGCTGTGGAATACATTTTTATAGAGCAAACTTGGAGAAGGGCTGCTCTGATCATGCAGAAGACAAGTTGGTATGGTTGAGCTGGAGAAATTAGCTGGGATATCCATGTTCTGCTGAACTCTGCATTTTTATTGTGTGAGTTTTAAACGTGAAGTTTGTGATTTCAGCACAGTTTTGATTCTTTGCTTATCATATGTGTGTCCCTTCCTTCTGCCAAGCTTAGCAGAGCAATAGCATGAAAGGGAGCAAGCTTTCCCTACACAGCACAGACCAAATTGTTATAAAGTCTTAGTTATTTTTTGGTGATGAAGAAGGAGACCTTATTTTTTGTCATGTTTTGCTGGGGTGCCATAAAGCCCAGTGAGGGTAGGTACTGCATGAAATGCATGTTTGTTTTATTTCAGTGAAGTTCCTCCATATTCTGGAGTAAACATTCAGCTCTTTTATAAACTGCCTTAAAAATAAGCCACTCCAGCCCTCCCCCGCCTCAAAACAAAAGTTTTCCTTCTCAGAAAAGCATCTGTTATTTAGCAACATCTGAATTTCCATAAATAATACCAGATTTCCTCCGCCCAAAGATATAAACAATTGTTCCACACTCAAGCCTCCCCCTGTTTCGCTGCTTCACTGCACGAGGGGAGCGGGAGAGGAGGGACCAGCGGAGGTTCTGTGCAGGAGGACCCACAGCGGGGCAGAGGTGGAGCGGGGCAGGGGCGGCTGTTGGGCCTTTGTGGGGTGCGAAAACCCTGTGACTCCATCAAAGACCTCCACCAGAGGGGATTTTTGAGGTTGTTGGGTGTTCTGAGCAGCCAACCAGCCATGTGGACTGATGATCCTGCCTGTCTTGGCCATGTGTTGGAGAGAATAATGCTGGGATAGGGAAGGGGGCATGCAGCCGTACCCGTCACCTGAATCGTGAGACTGATGTCTCTGAGCCCCACCACAAAGCTACTAAAGACTGAAGGCTTTCCACCAGTCCCAGCTTTAGGTTTCTTTAAATAATATTTCTGCAGGATGGGGGCAGAGGGGCAGTCAGGATCTTCAAAAATTCTTTTGTTCATAGCAGGGAGATTTGTTTGTCTTGGGTTTTTTTAAGCACTCTATCAGTAAGTAATGAGAAAGTGTAGTAATTGAGCAACAAGGGATAATGGCACAAAAGAGAAATGAGTGGTTGTAGAGACACCAACTGCTTCACAAATTCATGAAATTAATGAAATTTGGCTCCCTGATATAATGTTACTGTATTCTTAATGCACAGATATTCAACTTGAGAAACAAATTCCCTGAAGAGGTTTGTTTGTTCTGCTTGACAGAATGCATTTTAGGTTTTTTTCTGCAAGGCTAAAATTGCTGACAAATTACACTATGGCTTTGGTTAGTTTAATTTTTTTAATTGCAAAATGCCAGGAAGCTCTAATTTCTTCAGTGATCTGGTAAACACCACTTTTTCCATTAAGATGGCTATTTAATATACCTTATATATATAGAAGAAAATCAATTTATCTGTGCTAAGAAGCCAATTCACAGTGAAGCTCATTTTTCCTTGCATTAACCTTGTCCTTTGATTATTTATCTTCCATTCTGTCACGGGTCCAGACATCTTCTCTATGCTTTGAAAATCTTGCAAAAATTAATTTCATTATTAATCTCAATATTACTCCTTGAATCTTTAGTGAATTCCTCATTGATTGACAGCTCTGGTGGGTCTTTTGGGGACTGTGGTACTGGTCTTCCAACTTCCTTCCACGGGCATCAATTTTCTCTGAAGTGTGAGCTATTGGGGACTGAATACAACCTTAACAAACATGCCCCTTCAGTGTTTGCAGTTGGTTTGCCTGAAAAACAGTTGGAAATAATCCTGAGGTTTAGAGCTGGGTAGAAGGGCTCATAGAGGCTGCATTTATATGTATGAAAATCTTGCTGTTGGATTGGATCTGCAAGGAAATGAGTATAGAGAATGACACTCTGCATCCTAACATGGCAGAGCACTGATGTCCCACTGTCAACTGCTGAAGTTGATTTGAATTCAATTAAAACCTTAGAAATGCTTTTATTTTACTTCTTTGATGTTTTTATGTCATCTTAGAAAGCTTCATATACTGACTCCTGGTAGCATCTTTTTCTTTACAGTTTCATGACAATGAAATAATTTGCTGTGATTATGAAAATAAAAAGCAAGAATTTCTTAGAGTAGTTTAGCCCATTTGAACACACTCTATCTGCTTTTAAAATTTATGTACCCATACATAAATTAAATTAAAATGATAAATTATAAATCTGTTTAAACTTAGGTTATCCAACCTCAGCAAGGAAATTTTGACTTCCTATGCTAGCCTTTGTTCTTGCCAGTGTGACTGACTGCTCTGGTACCTGACGTGTTTGTGAATAGACCCCTAGTCTCCTCTTAGCTAGGCCAGCTTTTTATCTCTTGGGTCCTGCTGTTTCTTTAAATATTTCTCTTTAATCTCAAGAACTTGTTTTTCTAGAGGAGGAGATTTCTGTGGAGGGATCCCAGAGTCACCAGTGCTCAACTGCACTAAGAGCTATTGCAGTGGGCAGGATCAGCAGCAGTTGGTGAAGAGCTCTCTGAAGCTATGGATTACAATAAGAGGTAGAGATTGTGAAGCCTTCCCTCACCCTGAGCCTTGAGTCACAATACTTGTCATTCTGCACCGTCCCAGAGGGTGGTGGGATGTGGTCCAGTGGCTTTCCTTTCACTGCTTTGTAAAAGCTCACCAAGAAGCAGTTCGCTAAGAAAAGCATTGTTTCTCTGGAAAAAAAGAAAATATATATTGTTAGGAATAATACTGTTTTAAAGCATCACACACCTTCATTGTTAATTAGTTGTTGCTGTTCCCACATGCCCTGCCTGGTGCCACAAAATTATTCTGATCTTAAAATTGAACACATGTCTGTCTTCAGCAGCATCTGTGGCTTCAGTCTGTTTGTTTGGATTTTTGCATGACATCAGTTGCTGAGGTTCTGGTGTGCCTTATCAATGTATGAAGTGAAATTCGAGGTTTTGGCTTGGATATGTGAACGGCCTGAGATCTAATTACCAGAGGGATTGCCCTTTTTCCCTCTGTGATGCTGCTGCCGTGGGAACTGTCAGAGATGGCCAGTCGAGTGCCCTTTCCTCAAACGGGAAGTCTTCTGGTTGTTTGTCATCTCCCCCACTGGGTTTTATAACCTTCCCAATGAACTTCAAAGTCTTATCCTTTCTCAGGGTCCCACAGAGGGGCATGTCTGTCTGTCGACTTCACTGGGCTTCAGATCAGGAACTGTACCCAGAATCTTCTTCTTGACTCTCCTAGTCTTCCATGGTGGGGAAAGTCAGGAAGTTTTGTTATATTGATGGAGTCTGCATCAAATATCTCATGTACAATGTCTAAAGCAGTAAAGACATAGAGGTCATTTATGTGTGCAAATGAATGTAGGAGGTGTATCTGTATAGCTGTGCTGAAGTTTTTGTCTGAATGTCCTGCAAGTGGAGGGATGCATCAGAATTGTACAGACACACGTTTTGGGAGATTCTTGGTCAAGAAAGTTTCTCTATTAAGGTGAAAGAGAAAAGATGGATGGAAGGTAGTCCATACCCACCCCTGCCCTGCTAGCTCTGTCAGGTGGCTGGTGAGTCTTGGGGCTTGTTTTTGCTGAAAGGTAAATCCTGGCACATGCGTGGGTACAGGGTGAATGCTTTTTTACCAGCAGAAGTGCTGCAGCCAGTGGCCTGTGCATGGCCATAGATCACGCTCTCACCCTCCTCACTACTGGGACTGCTGAGGCTTTCATATAGCATGTGCAAGTGTCCCAGTTGGGTTCCAAATTGGGAGTGCTCCATGAACATGCTTGCATCAGTGCCTTCTTGGGCAAGAGGCTTGGGCCAGAAAAAGTGCTCATGAACTCTCACTTTGCAGCCAGTGCCATCAGCCATCCCCCTTTGGACAGAGGCGCATAAGTGAAACCCTGGTGAGCTGGAGGGCATTAAGGGACTGCTGGCTGCTGTGTGAAGGCCCCTAAGTACCATGTGGAGGATGGGATACTGTGCAGCTGGAAGGGAGGAAACAGTAATGCAGACGGAAAGGATGGAAGTGGATTATGGCACTAAACCACACAGAACTTAAATCCTGAAGTGCAGTCTTGGTTGTAGCAAAGATGCATCTGAATCTTTGTCCAATACTTGAGCCCACCCAGAAGAGACTCTTTCATGAGGTTATTAATATTCCACTGCTTGATTATGAATGAAAAAAAACACTATTCTTCTCAAACACACCCTCTTCTTGCAGGTCGTATGTGTATTAATTTATGCTGATGGGAGAAAATATTTGTCTATTTTACTTTGAAAACAAATGCTAACATTTTGCTATAGAGGTCCTTTTCGTAGCTGTGACTTCCCAGCTGAAAACTGAAATTGTAATAAACTTTCTGGGAGAACCCTTTCTGAAAAACCTCCTGCCTGTATTTTCTTTTCTGTGGCTTCCCCAAACCAAAGCCCCACAGACTTGGTTTGCTTGGCTAGAATTCAGCTCAGGTTTTGATTTTTTTTCTGTCATTTACATGAATTCTGCACGTGTGAGCTTCATTCAGCTTAAGAGACCTAAGGAGGGATGGAGGAGTATGTCCATCCACCGTTCAGATACTGAATGCACAAACACTCCCTTACTCTCTGGCGAGTAGTTTGAAAAACATTGAGATTCTCATGCAGTCAGTCATACTTTGTATAGCTTAAACTCTTCTCTGCTTCCGCTCCTCGAATTTAGAACACAATCTGCTCCTGAGAAGAAAACTGATGTCAGGGGAAAGGACCTGCGGTAGGACAGCATGCTGCCAAAGCTGCTTAGTTGGTGCAGCAAGGCCAGGAGGCAGGGCTGACTGCAGGTCTGGAGAGGGTCCTGTGCAGTCCATCCCTGTAAAGGGCCTGCCGGACTTTGTGACATGGCTGTTGGGGAGAATCAGGAGCAATCCAAAGGAATAAAACCCGGAAAGTGGTGATGTTAAAGTGCAGCGACACAAATGAGAAACATATTCTCTCTGGTTTCTGAAGCTGAGGCTTGTTGCTGTGGCTGTGGCCCTGATGGCTAACCGCATCTCTTCCCTCAACAACTCCTTCCCCCCTCCTGAGCTACAAGGAGGTGCAGAACCGGTGCAACACTGAATCTCCCTCCAGGCTTCATGAAAAAGGACTAGGTTTCAGCGGTCTACAGAGACCCCTTAGATACCATGCACTGACTGCAAGACTTGAAAAAATTGACTTTTTCAAACAGGTAGGGTTTTCTCTGCTCTGCTAACCAGCTGTAGTTGGTGTACAGTTGCAGAGCCTAACTCAGCAATGTCTCCTGCAGTGGAGACAAAAATATGTAAGACATCTGTGTCAATAGAATGCCCTGGCAGGAATTATTCTACTGCTGTCTGCGACTGAAGTGGCACTGGCAAAAACCACAGCCGAATCGAGACATGTGTGGGATTGTGTCAGCTGGCTTGGATCCACTTCAGCCCTGTTCTCTGTGAAAGCAAATACTGTAGGAGCTTCACTGAATTTGGTGGAAAGAATATTTAGAAATAGAGTTGCTTTAAGTTCTCTGAGGTGCTGCTAAATCTCAGTTGCAAAAGTTTGCTGTTTACCAGAATCCTGAGTGACTCCCAGGGGCACTCTCACCTCTTCTGCAATGAAGACCTTTGCAGGCACAGATAAATTTCTGCCAAGAACAACTTTCCTACCTCCAGTACGTGCGTGGTGGGGAGGAGAGGGCACCTGGAGTGCTGGTGCTTCTGCTGCTGGCTGAGGTACTGGCAGGGTTGTGCTCATTTATTCCTGACTTAGTGTGTGTGAGAGCAACAAAGGGGAATATCTGAGCTCCTTTTATCTGGTCCTGTTTGCCTGCTAAGCAAAAATCAGCTTCAGGGGGGAATAAACCTCCTTTCTTCATAAACAGTACCCCGTTTGCTGCATAACACACTTCCTGCAAATCCACTGTTGGGCTCAGTGTTCCAGGCTTTGCTCGGCAGAAAAAAGGAATGTCTGTGTAATCCCTCGCAGGTGCTCAGAGCCAGTGATGCTGCAAATGCCAGATCCTCATGGCGGGTCAGGTAGGGCTTGCCAGATCGTGTTACTGAGCATGGCTGGAGTCTCTGGTTAAAGCTCTGGCTGTGTCACAGGGACACTCCGCATGATTTCACTCCTGCCCTTCGCTGTGGACAGTCACATGAGTTGCATCTCACGCTCTGTAAAGCACAAAGAGTCAGTTTGTTTTACTTTATACTTGCATGTAGTTCATTTTCCAGGAGTTTCTCCTTCTCTCCCATAGCACTGGAGCAGTTACAAAAAGCTGGTGTCTCGACTATTTTGCTCCTGTGCTCTCAAAGGCTTAATGGTTTGCAATAGTGTGATTATCAGTCTTTGACAGCAAACACAAGAAGTTGTGAGTCAAAGAGAGCAAGGGCATGAACTGTCCTGGACTAGTTCTTTTGGCTATACCAAGTTTGGGTGATTGCTGAGCAGTGAACTAGTACTGGAGCAGCATGTTTCAGGCTTTCTCAGAGCTTAGAGGAACCTTTGATATGTGTAATGGCTATGTTTATGCAAGTATTTCAGCTTGTTTCACCTTCTGTACAAAAAGACTCGTCTTTGCCTAATTATCTCAGTAGCATTTCTGAATGTTTGGGGTGCTTAAATCCTGGCAAACGCACAAATGAGTGATTATAAGACTTTCTCAAAATGACGAGCAAAAAAAAAAGCAAAAAACCAATAGACAATTTACTGTCCTTTGTGAAGAGGAGGTGGGAGAGCAGCTGCATATGTTATCCTGCTTCCCCACATGATCTAACTCAGAGTTGAGATGTTTTGCTACAACCCCCTACTTCCCTGGAAAGGGAAAACACTTGCTGAAGAGGTTTCTCTTTCTTTCCATGTGGTGAAGCACAGACACCCTTCGTGACCGTGGGGTCTGACCAAGTCAGTGCAGGGATTCTTGTCTCTGCTGGCCAGGGCAGCGTCCACCCTCAGCACACACTAAATGCCATTGCAATTGCACGTGACTGTACCTCAGTTACATGATGTGAGAGAGAACAGGCCACTCCAGGGGATGCTAATTACTTGGGTTACAGCCTCCCTACAGCATTGACCCCTTACTTCTAGGTAAACTGATACTTGATAGCTCATATAGGAACCCCTTGGTCAGTCTAACATCTGCTTGCCATGTCCCCAGGTTTTCTTATAACATCAGGGCCCAGTGGCCTGTGACACTGGAAACAGGTCATAACAGTTTTTTACCTTGTGTTGGTTACACCTGTGCAAACTGGATTTAGTAGGCTGACAGGCACATCAAAGGTACCCTGTTCATGCCCTCTGTGCTCCCTCTGCCCCCATGAACACACAGTGTGAATAACCTTGGTAAAGCACTGGGACTGATTTGGGCTTGACTCTCTTACCCTGAATTCTGTGAATTATTACGCCACAAGAGAAGAAATTATGTCTCAATTTGGCCAGATTTAGCCATTAGATTTGGAGATGACCTTTAAAAACCCAGCCAATTCATCCCAGACCTTCCTACCTCCTTTTGCAAGTAATGTTACTCTATGTATTGATAAAGTCCCTTCACTGAAAATAACGCATTCCCTTCCCTCTGTGCCCTCTGCCCCACTCAAATTCTTCATCTGCAGCAAGGCAAGCAGCCAACTCCTTTTCTGAGCATCTCTTATCTGAGGCTTCATCCAGATGCTTTGGGAGAGAGAGAGGGCTGATCAAGGCAGACAGTGGTGCGATTCAGCCTGTTTGCGGGGAGCTGCGAAACAGTCGTGTACTCCCTGGAAAGTGCTACAGTTTTGCATCAGGCTGCTTTGATACCTAACCAACGATGTGGTCATCCCCTGCATCTAGGATGGCACAAAGGACGGAAAGAGATAAACACAAAGATTTGGCTGGCAGTGTGAGCGGTGGAATTCAATTTTCTTCTGGCAAGGCTGATTTCGAATAATTTCTGTGATATTATTTACCCTTCCTCCTTTGCTTCTTTTATAGCTACAGCAAGATGACAACTTTACTCAGCAGTTTCTTGGCTGGATGATACATATAATTTGATGATGAATATGGAACCAGTAGTAATTATGAACTCTACCAGAGAAGTTGCATTTACAATGGAAAGCTTTCCCAGCTTGTTGTTTTAGTAAAAGTTATATTTATCACAAAGCACCATAGTGTATAGTAGACTTGCACAGCTCGTGCTCTCCTTTAGACAATTGGCTGGCCCGCTTGGAGACAGAGCGTTGGGACAGATAGACCTTCTCTCTGATGGGGTACTGTTGTTCTCAGGCTCTTTTGTTTTTCCATGGGAAATAGCTCAGAAATTTCTAAAAATGACTACAGAGAGAAAAAACCCAAACCAAAATAGAACAAAAACCCCATCAGTAACAAAGAGCTACTGCTTATGTCCCAAAGATTTGTAACCATTGAGGAGCATGTCCTGTATCAGATTGAAGGTTTGATATTTGAGCCTTGCTGGTGTCAGAGATGTGGGGTTTACTACCCTGTGGAAGCCCAGTCAAACTGGATGAAAACAGAATACTTTCAAAAACTTCACTTTGCACCTGCTTTTGGCAAGTTTGTGCTGGATGATCCACAGCTCTCGCCCCACCAGAAGGTACATGCTTTCTTCCCACAATGTGACAGAGCCAATACCAAGGCTGGAACATGGTTATGGGTATTTGGGGCCTTCTGCTAGTGCAGGGCTAGGAAATGTCATCAGAGATTTCCTCAGCATATACTAGTAGGGAAAGGAGCAGGTAGGAAAAAGAGAAGGGAAGAAAATAGGAAGAGAAGAAGAAGGAGAGGGAAGGGTGAGGTGGGGAAAGGGAAAAGGGAAGGGAAAGAATAGTTAATCTGGAAGGAACCTACAATACTCATCTTAGTCTAGCTGCCTGACCATTTCAGGGCTCACCAATAGTTAAAACATGGTATTAAGGGCATTGTTCAAATGATTCTCAAACACTGACAGGCTTGGAGTATCAACCACCTGTGAACTTCCTGTGAAGCCTGACCTCACTTTGAGCTAACATACAATTTCTTTTTCCTTCCAAGTGGAGTTCCCTCTTCAGCCAAACTGCTCTTCTACTTTGCTTGCTTGACTCAGGACACAATGGGATTGCCTGCACCTGTGTCTTTGAAAGATGATTCTTCAAAACTGACCAGTACTCATGGATCTCTAAACCCTCAAAAGCAGATTCCCAGGGGACAGGGCTAAATAGTTCCTTGAGTACATTCAAGTTTACACTCCAAAGTGGTTTTTTTTCCATAATTCAGAAAAAAAAAGAGTTGGAAAAATAATTTTGAATTTTTCATGAAAAATTAAAAAGAAATTCAAGACCCAACAGCAATTATTTTGCTTTCCTTCCAGCTTTCTGTTATGAGACACATTTACTATTTGTGAACTTCTTCGGTAAAGGGCAAGTCATGTGATTCTTGGAGAAGGGTGATCTCAGGGTATGAAAGACTCTAAAGTAAAGCCAGATGAAAAATGAGGATCTGGGTGATTTTCTTTTATATTTCTCTCCAGCTTGTCAGGGTTTGTGGAATATGCCTAGGTGCTGCTTGTGCCTGTGTGTTTTTGGGACCAAAGCCATGACAGAAGTATTAAATCTGCAAGAGAAACCTTGCCTAAGCATATAGGCAATTACATGACATGTTAGAAATTTTTAGGCAGGTTTTGAGCCTTATGTGTAATGGTTGCTTCCTCTGTGTTTTTTAAATATTACCACAGCCCTGATTAAAAATACCAACGTGACAAGTGATGCTTTGCCACTTACAGCTCCTACTGCTAGCACTTCTGCTCACTTTGCATTTTGTTATGTAGGGGAAATGCCCCCCTGCTTCTTCTTGTGAGGAACTTTGCTGGTACATTGGAAAGTTTCGTGTGCATGTGACATGAAGGTTGCTGAATGCAGACTAGGAGATATGTAACATGGCAGATTTCTTGACTTAAAACTGACTTCCAGGTAGCTTTGAAGAACTGATGAACTGTGCTGCTGCCTCTTTTGCTGCTGGGAGTGCCAGGTCATTAGAAAATAGGAGTGTTTCAACATTCCCAATATTAACAGACTTCTATTCTTTCAGGTTTTATTCCTTCAGGTTGAAGTGACAAGTTTGGAAATGATAAAGTAGCTATGAATTTTAAAATAATTTACTTTATCTACGGTTCCCCAACATTCTGTCAGCTGCAAAGTATGTGCAGGTGCTACTGATTTTCAGTCCAAGACTGTCTTGTAGCAACATGTGCCTCCATAGATCACTTGTGGCCTTTCTTTTGTATTAATATTTCTGCAGACCTCCTCTGTCAGGCTCAAGGGACAGCGGGACTGCTTGTTCTCCAGCTTTAAGCTGTCACACTCAAATTACACTCACCCTTCATCCTCTATATTGCACGCCTGTAAAGTAGCAGTTTGATTTTAAACTAGTGGTGTTGAAATTTTGGCTACATTGACTGTTTCTTTCTTTGGCTGTTGCCTTCGCAGATATCACAGGAAAAGATTTAATATTTCTGAGAGAACCCCCCTTTCATTATAAATTGTTTTATTTTGTAGATGATGATGAAGTGGCATTATAAATAACCAGTGAGATCTGAAACGTTTTGCTCTGCTTTTCTGCTTCTCTCAGTGCTAAGTAAATGAGACAGCTCAGCTCTGGTCACTCAGCCAGGTGTTTGGCATGGACAGGAACTGGCACAGCACAGCCTGTATCTATGCAGCTCACATCTTCTCCCACCAAAGCAGAATGGTCCTGTCCCTGGTTATTGTGGCCATCCCTGGTCCACTGATTACCAGAACCATGCTGGAAAATTGCCTCTGGGAGGGTTGGCTGGATTGGGTCCTGTTATCACACCTGCACAGGTGTTGCAAGGGTGGTGGATGACCCTCCGGGTAGGAGCATTTGGTACCCAGGTTGGAGGAAAGGTTGGATTCTGGATTCTGAGGCGTTTTGTTTAACCATCAGTGCAAGACATTTGTGGTTTTAAAAAATATTTTAAAAATCCAGATCTGAATTCTGTAACTCTTAGTTAACTTTGTCAGAATATTATTACAGGAGTAAAATAAAGAACTCACAAAGAACAAAATGTAATTAAAAGCATCAGAAGATTTTGAATAAACATTACATGAAAGAGATGAGTGAGGATAAATTTACAGTACTGTGTTCCCATGCTAGTTTCACATTCCAATTCATCCTGCAAGTGCCTTCTTAGACAATATTTCAGCATAAAAAAGGCCTCTAGAGTTTGACTAAACTTGCTTTGGCCCACCCTGTCCAAGACATGAATATGGTAGTGCAAAGGATGCAGACGTGCTACTGCATGTCTGCAGAGAGATAAGGCTCGAGTTGTGCAAAAGGAAGCAAATAACAACTGACTTCTGAGTGTAAACTGGAACAGCTGTGGACTGCAGCAGCCATCCAGCCAGTTTAACTGGTTACATACAGTGGCAGCATTCAGCATGAAATCCCATGCCTGAACTTAGTAGGCTTTAGGAGGTAGTGTTTGGGAGATGGGAGGAAGATGAGTTAGAATCCAAGAGCAAATCTGGAAGTATACCAGACAAAAGAGAAGTGAGATGGAGAGTAGCTTTCACCTTTTGAGCACAATTTAACTTTAGAGTTAGAGAAAGCTGTTTGTGCCATGTTTCAAGTAACTAACCTGGCTGTTTCACCCCAGTTGAGGGTGAGGGTGCAATCCTGCACACCAGGGCTCTGCAGGAGCAAGGCCCTGGCATCTGTGGGCTTCAGCTGCCAGGGCTGCAGAGTGGAGGTGCGGGGACCAACCCTCCTGGGAAGGGAGAGAGGGGCTCGGCTGCCAGCATCACCTTCTCTCTATACTTACAGGATAAGAAAGTGGGGAGTTGCATACTGACACTGGCCCTATCCTGTCCCCCGGGACAGTCATTTGGGGTTGGTAGTGGAGGGTTACACGCGCTTGCTGTTCCGTGCCTGACACCTACAGCACAGAATGCTGCTGAATAGTGGCTCAGAATGGTCTTTTTCTCTGTACATGGCATCTGCCAGTAAGAAACAAGAATGCTCATGACTTGGTAAGTACTCACTGATCCTGGTGTGATTCAGGTGTTTATATTCACACTTGCCACTGCTTGAAGGGGAAAAAAAAAGAAGCAAATCTCACACATTTTATATTAAATCTGAACCGCTAAATGACATCTAGTGTTCTGGACTATTTTGCCAGTTGGATGCAAAAGTGGCTGGTCATCTCTGGCCTCTGTAAAATCAACAAGAGCTGCTGGAAGGAGGTGAGGGGGTGCCTGGAGAAAGGTTGCATGGCAAGATAAGCATTGCCCTCCCACCATGGTCTAGCAATAACAGCTCTGTCTCCCTTTTGACTGAATGGTATTTGTACACTTGCCAGCTCTGGGCTTTTGGCTTTTTTTTCTGCTGCCACACATTCTGTGGAAGGGTGGAAGGAGCACAAGATGTATAAGGCATTTATAGGGTTTCTCTGAGATCTGCAGAATAGGTCAGAGAGCGAGGAACTGCTAAAGGCTGGGAGCAGAGAGCTAGTATGCATGGCCTGCAAGTTGGTAGAGTGAGAACTGAGGAGTCCACTGACTGTAACTTCTGCTTAGCATCTCACCTGGCAGAAGGACTCACTCTAAAATATCTTGCTGTGGGAAGGCAGGACCTTGCTGCAGACACCTGCTGGGTGTTGGCAAATGTGTGCTGCTTACAGGGAGTGACTTTTGAAAGCTTTTTCTTCCGCCCACATTTGGCCAGTGAGGGATCAAAAGGAGAAGCAGGAGCACAAGGCAGAAATTTTTCATATAGACAGTGAAAAAACAACTGAGAACCCCTTCCCTGTGGCACAAGGGAAAGCTTCTCTCATGACCTTCTCCCTGATCTCTTCTACCTAGAAACTCATCTTGTTTTGTCTGCACTATGTTAAGCAATGCACATATAACTAAGTCTTGCTGATGTCTGAGCTAGAACTAGAGCAGGGAGTTTTCCAGAAAAAATGGGGAAACCCTTTCCAATGCAATTATTGCTTGTGTGAAGTTTGACCTGTGTCAGGAAGAGGGGAGGCAGAAGGGCATGAGCAGCAGCAATATGGTCTTTAGCAGGTGTTGGGCAGAGCAGAATCTAATGAGAATCATAGAAACACTTGAAAGCTTTTTAACTCCATACAGGATTTTCAGGAGCTGTTGATAGGAAACAGTAGTGACCCAACTGACAGTTAAAGAGATGAAAGGAAGCCCTTCAGATTAAATAAGATTTAGGAAATAAAAGGATTAGTGCTGGACAAAAGCTAGATTTAGGGGTTTATTTAACCAGTGCAGTGTGGCATGATGGGATGTGGGGCATCAGAAAGGAGATGAAAGACAAAACAAAAAGACGAATGCGGGAGGTAGTGCGGAGGCAAGGAATCAGCACAACTTCTTCAAAACCCCTTCACAAATCTTCTGATAATTGAAAATAGCACAAACAACAGAAAAAAAAAAGGTAGTTTTCATTAGCAGTCTTGGCTTCTTTACATAGTAACAAGAAGTGTTACAATGGCGGGAAATCTGTGGTGGGGCCGTCAGCTCAAATCCCTGCCACAGGAGAGAAGAGCCTATGTTATCAACCTACTTGCACTTGTAGATACCTGATGAGGCAAAATCATATTTATGTAAAATTATCACCCTATTAGACTCATAACTTGTTGTGATTTCAAGTAGGGGATTCTGAAGGGCCATTCTTGTTTAAGAGATCTCCGTTTGGGAGTCTCTAGTGAAGTTGGTGGTAGCCACAGAAATGAGGGGTATACGCATGCTGGTGGAGCCAGGAGCACAGAACTCCTCAGTGCAGCATCTGTCACAGCAACATTTAATCTTGTAGCTTTAAAAACAGGACTGAGAGCTTTCCAGAGATCAGTTTCTTCTCTTCTGGTTAATGACCTATAGATGACCATTTGTGTTATTAGCAAGCTGAAGAAAAAAAGGTCACATACAAGAATTTGACTTAAATGAATTGGTTGTTCATTTAGCAACTCCTCCAAAGTTTGCTGAAGAGAGTAGAGTAGCTACCAGTGGGTTTGACTCAGACTTTAAGATAATGTAGTCAGGTAACTGTGGATACTCTTGGCTAATACAACTGCTATTTGGAGAAAAGACCACCTTCTCTGTTCCAAAGATGCTGTTACTTCTAATCTCCAGGATATCTCTGGCATATTAGAGCTATTAGAATCACACAGAATCACAGAGTGTGCTGTGTTGGAAGGAAGCCACAAAGGCCATTTAGTCCAACTGCTGGTCCCACACAGGACCATCCCCAAGAGTCACACCATGCCCCTGAGAGCATCGTTCAAATGCTTCTTGAACTCTGTCAGGCTTGGTGCTGTGACCACATCCTTGGGGAGCCTCTTCCAGTGCCCAGCCACCCTCTGGGTGAAGAACCTTTTTCTAACATCCAACTTAAACCTCGCCTGACACAGCTTCAGGCCATTCCCTCAAGTCAGTTCCTGTCCCTCCTCTTCCCCTCAGGAGGAAGTTGTAACTACAATGAGGTCTCCTCTCAGTCTCCTCTTCTCCAGGCTGAGCAGACCGAGTGACCTCAGTCTCTCCTCAAGGCCCTTCACCACCTTCATTGCCTTCCTTTGGACGCTCTTTAACAGCTTAATATCTTTCTTACATTGTGGTGCCCCAAATTGCACACACCGCTCAAGGTGACGTCACCCCAGTGCAGAGCAGAGCAGGACAATCCCCTCCCTCGACCAGCTGGCTTGCCTGATGCCCCCCAGGACACAGTTGGCCCTCCTGGCTGCCAGGGCACTGCTGACTCATATTCAACTTGCTGTAGAGGAAGAATAAATGTACCTTCTTTATTCCTTTCAAGTCTACAAAGTGAGATTGGATTCTTTTCTCGTCTAAGTGAAAAAGAAAATGTGTTTTATGGCCTAATTTTAGCAATAGGAAAATTTTTTAGAAGTGTAAGTGGTCACAACTGGACTGGGAAGGTTTATCATGCTTGGCGAATGTTCAAATTAAAGTAATCCAGATTTATTCTGCCAGTGTTTATGGAAAGACATTAACATTGAAATGCCTCTTTAGACAGTATTCTCCTTTCACTTGTTCTGTTACCATAGGGAAATGCTACTAGGGTTTGCAAATAGCTAATAGGTTAACAAACAAACAAACAAATGAAAAGTTAGGAAATGACTTTATATAAGTTCTTGGGAACCTTTTATATGATACTTTGTAGTTTAGACTCCATGTTGTCCCAGAGTAGTTTTGTCACTGAACCGGAGTAAGAGATCTAGATACGAATAGTAGATTTAAATTTTATTTTTTATTGCTTTGTTTCTTTTATAGTTCTCTCTGTAAAGAGTTGTGTGGTCCAGCTTTTGGATGGAAATAGAAGCTTGACTGAAAATTTACAGAGTGCCTAAGAGTTGTTTTGTTTGTTCAGAAAAATGACTTTCAATATACTGACCAAATAAGAAAATCTTAATAATTTTTTCAGCCAAATTAGCCCTTTCATATATTTTATGACTGTTTTTGTCCAGTTGAATGAAAACTTTTAAAAGTTGTTTTCCTTAAGAAGTTGGTCATCACCCTATTAATACAAAAGGAATATGGTCCCCATTCAGACATGATTTTCAAACATATTTCAAGGGCTGCTTGGATTTTCCAAAACACCTAGCTGGATGAAATTTCTAATAATTCATGATGTCAGGAAGCATAAGTCAGCACCTGTAAGTGCTAAGGTACCCTTGAAACTGGGGGTTTCAAAGTTTGATTTAGATAACTTGCCTGCAGCATTGGACTCCTTGTCAATGTCTTCCGATTTTCCAAGCAAATGCAATCAAGTCCAAGGGGTAAAACTGCCATTCTTTGGACCACCCAGCAGCAGAAGTCCTTCCTGCTCTCTGAGCTCTACAGCCTTGATTGTGCCATGCTGCTTTTGAGAGCTTGAATTTACAGCCTGAACAAATGTCCTAGAACAGTAGGCTTTATTCGTGTGTACTTCAGGAGGAGGGTGGGTGTGCTGGTTTGGTTGACCTTTTTCCCCCCCCTCATTTAATAGAAATCACGATCTAAACCTGCCAAATCCTGTTGCAGGTTGCCCAGGTGACAACTAGGAGACACTTGTGGACTTCCTTTGTCCCCAGTCCTTCCTTTCCTGGGGTGGATGGTTGGCTCAGTTTAAGCAGTTTTTCACGAGCATAGTAAATGCCAGGAAATTCTGGTGCAGGTTATTTAAAATCTCCTGCTTTCAGAGTTCCACATCCTTCTTCCAGGACGTGAGGATGGTACTGCAGATATCTGCAAATCTAATAGGGATCACTGGAGCTTAACAATTGGCTGATTTTTCAGTGGATATGTTGGTTGCCATTGGGGTTTCTGCTTGTTTTTGAATCTGAAATCAATTATCTGTCATGGGAAATGTTTTCTTGGATGAGCAACATTTGGAAAATGTGTTTTAAAAATGAGAAAATGAGGGTATTAATAAAGGGGAGTTTGGGGCACCATATTAAACAGTGTCACTATACTGCCTTTAGGTAGTACATGGGTGACTGCCTTAGCCATTATTTCAGAACATCCTTGAACACTAATTTTTACATAACTACACATTTATGATAATATATTCCAAACTTTGAAAAGGTTCCAACATGACTTTCTTTTAAAATTACACTTAATTAAAATGTGCGTCTGCACTACTGTCTTCTCTCAGTTTTGTCTCCCTTTCAATTACAGTGGAAGAAATGATGAAATATTGTTATAGTGGACTTGAAATTCCTCAGCCAGAACATACCAGAGGTTTCAGAACAGAAACTCCTTTCGTCCTGAGCCATGACAGAATACTTATCTGTTGTCTAAATGTGTCCCTGGGGATAGCCTTCACACATAAACAATTTTTCCTAACTAGAAACAGAAATTTACCTGGCAATTCCTGCTCTCTGCGCCCTCCTACCAGGTCACCTGTCCCGTACCAGCATTACTGCTGGTAATGCAAGTATCTGTCAGCCCCAAAATGAGCCAGCAACTGACTGTCCCATGTTAATCACATATTATAAAAAACACCAAATAAAATGGCTAAGGAAAAGACATGTATTTTTTCTTACCTCTGGTTTATTCACTCTCCAAACAGACTTTTTCTCCAGGTGCTATATGTGGTTTAAGCTTAGAAAATTTTTTGTGTCACTTTGGGAAACTACAGGGCATAAACTGTATGACTTCAGAATCAACAATCTGAGAGATCTTTTCCAACTCAAATGATTCTATGATTCTTTGACTCTAGCCCTGTCTGTTTTTTTTTTTTTAGTAGACATTACAGATGAGAAAGATTTTCTTTTTCTTTTGTTTTTTTTTTTCTTCTTTTTTTTTGATGTGTCATGCGGTGGTAAGCCTCAGTGAGGTGGAATGATGAAATCCCTGTTCAGATGGCCTGGCTTTCTATGGAAAAGCATCAGTTGAAGCTTATTGAACTCATACCCTCTCTTACATGAGGTCATTGCGTTGATTGTCTCAAGCTTCTGATCAGCTTTGATGTGAGCTCCAATATTTCTATGATCTCAGCCAAGGGATAAGCTGGTGGCCCCGGACTCAGCAGTGGTTAAACATGAATATAAACAAAGTGGAGATTTGCTACGTGCCAGACAATGTCACTTTCAAGTGTACCCACAAACTCATAGAAAATGGATATCTTTGGTTTAGTGCAAATATGTAGTATTACCAAAAGAAACAGCATTCCAGGCAAAATAACATGTAATGCTTACCAGCGTAAGTGTGACTCGTAACTTGCCTCTGTGATTCCAGTCTGTGGAAAAGATCAGACAATAACTGTAAATATTAGTGGAAGGATTTGAATGTATTGTCAGATTAATTTCTTACAGATTAAAGGGTTTCTGCACTACTTGTGTGAGCCTTTTATTTTCATTTGTTTTTCCTTGAGTAAGTCACTGAAGTCAGCTTTATGGGATATTAGATCATGTATCAAATGCATGTATATAACAGGTTAGACACATTTGTTTTTTTTGTCCTTGTGGGTATTTATTTTGATGGAAGTTATGTATAAACTATCAGCAGTTCTTAAATGACTGAAGCATTCAACTGCTGTTTTTTGGGGAGCAGATGGCTTGTCTGCAACTACTGAAGGATGGTATCCTATGTTTCATATTTTCAAGCCAAGGGAAAGGGAAAACGTAAGCTTACATAAAAGATGCTGTCATGGAAGGGAATGCTTAAACATTCTTAAGTATTGTCATCACTGAATTATATCAAATTGGGCATGAGAGGCAGTATGGGAAGCTTCTGGGTGGGTGCAGAGGAAGAAGGAAGGATTTTTATAAAGATGGGAAGATGTACAAACCACATTAATAGTCATCTTGAACACTCAGCCCTATTCCTTGGCCTAAGTCTAAGCTGAACACAGAGGCATAACCTATGGAGAGAAGCCTGATTTACTTCTCTCTGTGTGCTGTGTAGCATATTCTAGAACTGTTTTGATGTTTAGCAATTGGGTTGATTTTACAGCATTTTGGTTAAGTTTCACAAAATCGTGAAGACTCCCTTACCATAATGCAGATGTTGAAGAGTAAACCTAAAAGGTGGGCTCAAGATGAAACCTGCTGAGACTGCTTCCCTGTGTATTCACCATAGGAAAAAAGACTTTTTTGGGGAGTGATTCTTCTAAATGATAATGAAAAGCTATGAAGCTGCCAGTGCAACCCCTAAAAATCAAGACAGTTTTGAAATGGTAATGTGTTCAGTGTAACAGGTAATGGGAACATTACATCTGGTCTTCTTCAGGATGAATCACACACTTTTCCTCTTTTCTAATTCTGCAGAGACTTGGCACCTCTGTGTGATGAAATCCATATACCGGCTGTGGTTACAGGCCTGAGCAAAACACAGAGCAGATGAAGAGATACAGGTCAGTATGTGCATCTATAGCTGTTTGCCAAGATGACACGGATCCAGAGGAATGTTTGAATATCATCCAGAAATTGTCATTCCTAAATATGCATCCACTGTGGGGACTCTAGAGAATATACACCTGGTTTTTGCTTAACCAATTGCAGAAGAGATACCAGCTCAAGGGTCCTGAGACAGGTCAACAGTACTAAAACATCCTGAGATTTGGGGTACAATAAGCTGTAGTTTTAATAAAAAAACAAAAAAAGGACAAAAAAAATATTCTGCCCTAAAAAAGAGGACAGAAAATGTGCAAAATTACTTCAGCTTTAGCAGTCTGATAAACAGGCCACTTCTTTTTTATTTTCCCACTTGGTTTTTGTTTTATCTTACATAAGTGATAGATAACTTTTTGAAGTGACTTCTGCAATAACATTCCTTGCAACTACTGGGCCTTTTATCTGGAAGATGATGCTCGCAGAGAGAAACCCTCTCTCTGGTTTCAGAGATTAACAGTGCAAGACTTTGTCCTCCATAATGATTGACTTTATACTGGGAGGAGAAAAACTTTGTGTACTATGCGAAAGCGTTTCTACTCAGGTCTCTGGAAATATTCTACTTCCTAGGACCTGTTACGGTAAAAAAAATTTAGTCTAAATTTTGCCTTTCTTAGGGTTGCTGTTATTTCTAGCTGTTGCTCTTTTACTATCCTAACTTGTTATTCCTCTGCTAGCTGTTTATTTCTAACAGATGCTTGTAGCCAGTTAACATATGTCCCCTCAGCCATTGCTCAGCTAAACTGCACACATAACAGTTACTTCTTTCCATTTTTTTAGCCAACTGAACCCCTTTTCAGCTACTTAACATTTTCTTTGGTTTCTAATTTGTCTACATTTCTGGAGTGCTGACTTAACTATCCTGGGAGTGGCAGTTTGCTTTTTTTAAAAAAAATAACCAAACCAAACAAAAAAAAAAAGCCCAACAAAAAACCACTCAAACACCACAATCTTTTTTTTTAATTAAAGCTATTTATTATTTTCAGTGATGTAGTTTGTTGGGTCTCATTGTTCTGGAAGGCTGCATAACAAAATGAGAGGCTGTGCTCTATGGAGCTGTTGCTTCTGAGAGGAATTTCAAAAAGGAAAAAAGCCCAAAACTCCAAAACCAACAGCTTACTCTACAGACAGAATAGCCACTGACAAATTTGTCTTGTCACCTGGTGGCATTCAACCAGTGGCATTCAGCATCTCTGCTCAATTGTTTTTACCATCCCTTCCACAGTCTGTGCTAAATATTTTTTCCCTTAATTATTTCATAATTGTAGGTATACTTGGGGCTTCACTCCACAGTTTGGATGTGGCTTTGTTTTGTGTCAGGAGTCTCCATGAAGTTCAAGGTTTACAGTACCTGGCATCTTCTCGTCAAAGTCAGTTGCCCACGGATGCTGCTGTGCTTGTGGTGCTGTGTGTGCTGGGGCGGACAGACTGTTTCCAGATTGAATCTACATGTAGCAGTACAAAGCAAGCTCTGATCTCATGCCTGGAGATTTCCTTGGGAAGTACAAAGAAGATGTGGCATGCTGCAACCCCAGGAAGAGCAGTCACCTTGTTCCAATGAGACCCGGAGCATCATGAGGACTCCTTGCAGGTGGAGATGGGGAAGTCAGCTATCCTTTTGAGACAACACCACAAACAAGAGCTACTTCTCTAACAAGCTGATGTCCATCCTGTGGCACTGAGGACAGCCAGTTTGATGCCTTGGTGGTCTGCTGAGATGGAGCAGTCAGTGGGCCTGCAGTTCTTTGTGTGACTCCAGAAATGCTGCAAGCAGGCGCAGCTGGGTGACCCTCACTGAGGGCTGCAGAAGATGTCTGTGCAAAGGGGGCAGTCAAGCTGAAGCCATGCAGGATTGAGTTCAGTGTCTTCCTCTCATGGCTCTGTTCACATGTGAAAATGGTAGCATGGAAATTTGAGGAAGAACAGACCACAGATAAAAGCAACAATCAATCTTGCAAGATCTTTAAAAGTAGGTATAAGTAAGTATCCCATGTATCAGAAAACTCTTACCTAGGTAAGATGCTTTCCAAGAACAAATGATAGATGATTTCTTCCATCACTGACATCAGTTACACATATGTGGGTAAGCATCAGAGTGAGCAGCAGCCCTTCTGCAATCCACAAGGCCACTGGAGGAAGAAAACTCTTGGGTGACACTTCCAAGCAGTCAGTGAGGTTTTGTTCTCCAGACATACCTAAGCGAAGGTCTGTGATGCCTCAAATGTAGGAATTGTTCACAGTCCATGTATCATACACTTTCGCAAGAGTTTGAAGATTGCTATTGAGCAAGTCCTGTTACCTGTAATTATTTTGTCTGAGGCAGGCACCCAAGCAGCGTTGTTATTTCAGCATTAAGTCGGGTAAGGCACGGAAGAATATTGAGAAGCAAAGCTACAATTTTCTCCAGCATTTTGCCGTCTCCCCTCATCGCATGTCTGGTAGAAGTAAATAAGATCAGATACATTTATATTGAAAACAGTTCTGGCAAATTTGGAATCTCTCAACTGCAGATGCTGGAGGTAGACATGATACTTCACATTTCTGGTTTACTGCATATTCAGGGCTCTATATGGCTGCAGTTCTAGTGCTGTTTTGGCTCTCAGATCATTAGCTTCATTTTGTTCAGCCTTCAGCAATGTGGCTTCCAGATGTGTTTTCCGGTATTTCATTTATAACTGTGAGGAATCTACAGCATCCAGTCACCCCTGTGTCTGTCTTTTTTTTTTTGTTGGCATTGAAGTACTTTGAACAGGACATTCCTATTAACATCAACAGTCAAAAAATAAAATAAAACCAAAGAACCTTGTCAGGTTTTCATTCTCACCAGGAAGATCTTAAAGGTAGAACATTAACACACACTTTTGTAGAAATATTTGCTGGTAAAGCTTTGGGTTCTTTTTTCTCGCCACTACACTATAAGAGTTTTTATCTAACATCTTACATCCATATGCAGTGTGCCTTTTCAGTCTTCAGCTTTGTGAGTATTGGTATCAGTGTTGTAGCTGTGATAATTTTGGGATGTAAATGGTTTCTTATTGCTATACCAACTTATAAAGTTCAGATTAAAAATGAGCTGGTGAAAGGCTTGTATGCCTGAAAGCTTGTCTTCTTTCTCCAGGTATATGGACTTGAAAGACATTATCTCCTTTAAAAATCTTGCCTTCCTTTATAAGCATGTGGTTGGATAATTGTTTTCAACTATTGCTTAGATAAATGGTTTCCAAAGAATTTGGGCACACAAAGTAGCTCTTGCTAAATTTTCTAGAGCTGGTTTCTTAAAAGAAGTGATTTTTTCCTCTGAGTTTATTTCTCAGATACAGAAATGCTTTTTGCCAAATATATTCCTAGGTCACTTTTTAAAGCACAGGGAATGATTTGTTCTTATAAATTTTTGTATGCATAGCAAAAAATGTAGGCACTTCTTTTTGTCTAAGTAATTTTGAAAAGGTGTCACTATGTCTGACTTCAAAGTGCCTGATAAACGTAGATCAGAAAGGCAATGAATTTGAAACGTTAAATCATGCATTCCAGAACACTGGGGAAAATTAAAAAGGGAGACTGACTAAAAGATCAGAAAAACAGCTCACACAGAACTGTGGGAGTTTGAGTTACTTTATTTTTTAAATTGATTTTTGTTTCACAGAATCTTCCTACACCTCCTGCTGCAATGAGAAAACAGCTTCAGCACACTTTGCTTTTGCAGGCTTTGAATTTGCAAATTCACCAGCTGGATTCTGAAGGAGGTTCATGAACTTTGCAGCAAGCAGCTAGCCCGATCTTGCCTGTGCATAGTTTTAATTGCAGTGTCTTACATTTGGTTTGTACTTGAAAGAGTACCATCTCTTCTGAAAGTATTCCTGTTATTGATAACCGTATATTTTCCATATCACAGAATTTGAATCCCAATTATGCTTCAGCATCTCCATCTTTTGGGGCAGTGTGCTTTTTCGTTTTAATAACAGTGCTTTACGGAGAAGCACTGCATGTAGATGCTCTGGGTATTTTCCTGGGTTTTATTGCACTGACTGCAGAGTCCAGGATGTTCCATAGGAAGCCCAACATTTTTTTTGTTCTTGGTTGCCACTGGACAAAAGGCTTTCTCCAAGCTCCCTGCCATGTCTCACATTCTCTCTTTTGAACTGAAATGGTCGTCAGGATGCTGTCAAGCATAAGACCAGGTTATATTTAACTTTCTGCTTTACAAAAGGGTATTCGTTCTGGTTTACACCTGAGTTTACCATTGTGTTTCCGGTTTTCTTGACCTCTTAGTCAAGAAATGACACCTTGGCTTGCGCCAGCAATAGTGTGGCTGGAAGGACTAGGACAGTGATTGTCCCTCTGTACTTGGCACTGGTGAGGCTGCACCTCGAATCCTGTGTTCAGTTTTGGGCCCCTCATTATGGGAAAAACATTGATGTGCTGGAGCGTGTCCAAAGAAGGGCAACAGAACTGGTGAACTCTGGAGTACAAGTCTTATGAGGGGCAACCGAGGGAGCTGTGGTTGTTTAGCCTGAAGAAAAGGAGGCTCAGGGAGATCTTATTGCTCTCTACCACTACCTGAAAGGAGGGCGTAGCCAGATGAGGGTCAGGCTCTTCTCCCAGATATCGAGTGGCAGGACCAGAGGAAAGGGTCTCAAGTTGAGTTGGGGGGGGTTAGGTTGGATATTAGGAAAATATTTCTTCACCAAAGGGGTGGTCAGGCACAGGAGTAGGCTGCCCAGAGAAGTGATGGAATCCCCACCTCTGGCAATGTTCAAATGGCATGTGGGTATTGCAGCTGGGGACAAGATTTAGTGGTGAAAACCGCTGTAATGGAGGTAAACGCAAAGATCATAGAGGTCTTTTCCAACCTTGATGATTCTATGATTCTATGATTAATCTGCTTGAGCTTGGACCAAGGCCTAAATAACCAAATCACCTGTCAGTGCTGGCTTGTTCCTTCCCCAGCTTTTAACAGATATTACATATTTATTAAGCAGAGCATAATTTCAATGGTCTGGATGATGTCTGCTGCATAGAGAATTCACTGCTTAATCCTATCCTTTGTTTTCTAGCCTGCTTCTGATCTAGCAGCAATTCTCTGTCTTTCTCCCCATAAATATGGTGCCCTGAAAAGACATTTCATGTTTACTCTCCAATGTGTGCCAGAACAGGACCCCAATCACCTTCAGGAGGATAACATCTTAGGCCCACCAGTAAGATGACCAATATGAACGGTTGTCTTCAGAAAGACTGGAAACCCAATTATTTGAGTTACAGACTTGGCCAGCAGTCAGCTGAAAAACATGTACAAAAACTTGGAAAAACAAAAAAAGCTGTCAAAAGTTCAGTTGTTAATTAAAAAACAATGCTGCATGAAGTATTGCGTTTCCCTAGGAAATACTGAACCCCAGTTCTGAAGCTTTTAATAATTTAAAAGTCTGGGATATGCCATGGCAGAGCCTCATGTTTCCAGTTCTGTAGCCTTAAGTCGTTATACTGCCATATGGGTGACGTTAGCCAGACTACTGAATCTTTGAGGCAACATAACAGCCACTCTGGAACAAAGTATTTTCGTTCTTGTTTTGTTTATGTTTTGTGTGTGTGAAAAGACTGAACTGTAGTGGGAAAGGAAAAGGAGAGAGGGATTTGTGTTTGGTTTTCTCTTACCAGCTTCTAGTTAAGCTTTCAAGTGTTGTTAATACCTAATGTAGTCTCCAAGGCCTTCTGTGTATTATAATCTCTAATCATCTGTGCTACAGTTTTCGCAGAAGTGCTAAAACCATTTTACCACCACTTCCCTGGCAAGACTGTTCAGAGAGTCTTTCAAAGAATGAAACTTTTCATGAGCTACAAATCCAAGACATTTGTGAGGCCTTTAAAAAACTTGGCATTTAAATGACTGTGTGAAGTCCAAGAGTAATTTTTGGATCTGCAGTATATAAAATCAGTCCTCTAGCTCCTTGTAAATATTAGAACAGAAAGAGGACTGTGAAATTCAATTGTCTATTTCATAATTACTAGAAGAAAATAGATGGATATGAAGGGCTATTAAACAATTTTACAAAGGAGTAAAGGTCTCCACATTATGTTTTTTTTTCTTCCAGAATTGTATACAAAATTGAAAATTGACCTCTGTTACTAAAAATATTATTAATTATTCTTTAATAAAGATACTCACTCTACAATAAAAAAAAGATTTTAGTTTAGAACTCCATGTAGAACGAGTAGTTTTTTATCCATTTTCCAGATCAAAGTTTTCAAGTTCACAACATTTTCAAGGAGCAAAGTGGAGGACAGGAAGGTATGAACTTTGCCAAAGTGAAATTGTGTAAATAGAAATTTCATGGATTTCTTTTTCCCATTTCCTTGTGAGGAAGACCAGTACAATCTGACCTTAAAGAAGAAACATAAGCTTATATATTTGGGTTGTGTATTTTTTTTTTTTTTAAACCTTTTTTGAATTGGCCTAAATTATCAGATTAGATCTTAGTCTGGAGCTTTGGGTGTTTTTCAACTCATGCCCTTTCCCTCACCCTTTATTAAAAAAATGAAAAATAGAGATGGAATCCATTTCTGCTTTTACTTAATTGTGACAGACATCTGACTAGAATAACTCTGCCTGGTGGAAACAGGTGTATATGGGACCAGAGCTAAGGCCTAACTGTTTTTATTAGACAGGTATACGGCAAGGCCTAGCTGTTTTTATTAGACAGGTATATGGCATGGGAAGAATGCATGCAAACAAAGTTCAGCACAAGGCTGTCACTCCAGCTTTGGGTGGAGCAAACATACCTCTTTACCTTAGTGAATTTAGAAAAATATCAACAAAACCTTTGCTTTTCAAATCCCATGAATATCTCTCAATCTATGACACTGTGTAAATGCTACAAAAATCTCATTCTTGACATTTGATTGATACTGGATAAGAGGACTGTGTCCCTTCTTTACCATGGTTTTTGTGGGAATCAGACAGATTGATCTCAGTCATACTCACGCAGGCAGTGAAGTCAATGCTAAAACAACAGTAAGTCCCCAGGGGAAGAAGGAAGTTGCTGAATGCTTATGAATTGGTTCTGGGGTCTGGACTTGGCAGGCGTGAATAGTTTGACAGTTAATGGCTTTGGAAATTCATTCTGAGATTGTTTCTAAACCTTATGCTGTATTCACACGCTGTGACAATAAATCATTACATATATATGTAACACCTGTTGCGTGCACATGGTACCTTTTTTCTCCTAACACTGCAGGTATGCGGAACACTGGTGTGGTTATGCTCTGCACTTTACTGAGAGGAGAAGAGGAGTTCAGTGAATTTACTCTTGCACAGGAATCTGTGGCAGAACAGGAAGCTGAGCCCGGTTCCTGCATGCCAATTTGGTGGTGTAGTCACACATCCAGTGCGCTTCTCTGTAGATATTTTCCCTGCCTTGACCCTACAGCCGGCATTAGTCTGAAAATTCGAATGTTGTAGTAGTGCAAGGGTAAGATCATTGAGAAAAGAATACTTTTTGCCTGCACCTTGTTTGATGGATGTAGCTTCGCAGCCCTCGGACTGCCATATAGTTGTCAACAGGCAGCTTGATGTGCATCAGTTTAGAGACCCGCACACCTGCTTGACAGCTGCCTCAGAGATTCAGTGAGCCTTGGCAGTTTACTTTGCTATTCTTCCACAGATGAGAAGTGTGAGATATGTCACCATATGGGTCTGACAGTAAAGAATAAAGCAGCCTCCTTCCTTGGCAGTGAAATGTGAGCAGTTGTGTTAATTTAAAGATGTTATAATCCCTTGCTATTAGTTTTGTTTTGAAAGAAAAATATGAGAAATCTTGTGTTTCTGAGAGTCCATATGACAGATTTCCAGAGAAGTTATCCACAGCAGACAATAATAATAATAATTTAGATATTGATATCAATTTTTATCTGTCTTGTGCTTAGCAAGCTTCTGTCTGAGAAAGTTTATGAAACCTAACAAGATTTCAGAAGAGCAACAGCTCTGGAGGCAGCTCTTACTCCTATGAATAACATGGCAGGATATTAATAATTCTTTCAAAACAGAGTTGAGTGCTTCAGACCGGTGGCATTAACCTCCAAATGGTGAATGATGACAGGTGTTTTCTCAGTTCCCATTCCCATCTCCACTGCAGCCGTCTCTTTCCTAAAACACCATGCTAGAGAAGTCAGCTGTAAACATATCATGAGCCTATCATAACACCACATTACATCATTATATGTAACTTTTCAGAGCAGAAGCACATCTCATTGTACCATACAAGGATTTAATGAGACCCACTAGTGGCTTTACCTTGCTAGTTTCTCTTGTTTCTGTGGATTTTTTCAGCAACCTGAAACAGTAGGTCACTTATGAGAAATACATGTGTAAAATACACATATGAAGTACTTTAGATTTTTTTAAACTCCACATCTTTGACTGGCTGTGGCATTTTTAGTTTTCTACTGGGACATATTTCCATGGGGAGCAGCACCTCTTGGGTCCCGCGGGTGAACCAGGAATGAGCATAACCCACCAGTGGGCAAAGCACATTTGCCTGCAAGGGTAAAGACATTTCTAACTACTGTATGTCCACAAAGCTGAAGACTTTGAGCTCTTATGTTATGTTTTTGTATTTGTCTAAAGTAATGGTGGTCTTTCTCAAGAAGATGTGAGCATGCTCTGTCTTTGCTCTGACCTGAGTAGAAGCCATATAGCAAACTAGCATGGCACCAGGCCTAAACTAATATGCCCTGCTTCTCAGCTGAGCTTTATTAGCTTGGGCTTGGTGCCCTGCTAACCACAGCTGTGGGTTTCTTGTCGGCTTGGGACTACAAGCAGAACAAGCTCAAGTCTCTCTGCAGGCAGTGCTGTAGGGTTTTAATGCTGATGAATAGTGCCAGAGTTAGAAATTTGAATGTTTCTACTTTCTGTTCTCAAAAAAAGCCACAAGGTGAGTTACCTGTCTTTCCATTTACAGCCCCTCCATCTGCAAGCCCAGAGCGTGTTTTAGTCTTTGTAATCTTTGTGTTAATGGCGGAAAGTCATCCTTTTTGCCACCGAGTATTCTTTTCCTTTGGAATACTTTTGTAGCTGGGGAGACAGGGATTTTTCTAGCTCATTAAAAAAAAAAAAAAAGCAAACAAACAAGCAAGACAGCTGTAGGAGATTAACAAGGAGTAGCTGAGGAAAGACTTGGAAATTCATGTTGAAGAAATAGATGTTTCTTGGAAATGTTTTCAAATTATTTATTCTAGGTTTCTGATCTGGAAATGGGGTTTCTTCTAAGAACAGCTTGTCGGGAAGTTTCATGGTGAAGACATATTGCTGGAAAACCCTATCTGTTAAAATCAAACCCAGCATTTAGTAAAAGATAAAGTGCCATTGGCATAATGGCCCTTCTCTGGCTTCTGGTTCAATCCAATCTGAATGAAGTTGGGTGGAAAATTTCAACAATGGTGAACACTGGCCTACCATGAGAAGGTTATCCAACCTTCTGGAGCAGGTTTTATTTTTTTATCATCTTTGTGCTATTTGATTTTGTAATTATCACTTGTCTGTAGGTGATAGAGTCATGGCACTTGAGAGTAAGGGGGTATGTTGCCTGCTGAAGAATTAGCTTAAGTGAGTTCTCTTCTCTCCTCTCTTCTTTAACTTTCCACCTTTTCTTTTCACACTTAAACACTTGGCACAGTTGAAATGAGTGCTTAGCTCCTACTGATACATTTGAGTTTTACAAACTGGGCAACTTTTTCCACAGCAAAATTTGAGCTGAGTGCTCAACAGTTCTTTCTTCCCCTTCAGAACTGCTCAGCTGTTTTGACTAATCTTCCTAACTTTGAACAACATGGAGGTATTGAATGAATAGCCAATTATGCTATTTTTTTTTCAGGTTTTAGCTAGAATAAGAGAAGAGCATGTGAAAATAGAAATCAATTAACAAAAATGCTCCCACATCAAAAGCCCTATTTTCATTTGTTTCTCTGTTTTTCCTTTGCAGAGATAGGATTAATGTACTATCAAGGCATGCAAATTTTTGACTTTACATAAACTCCTATCAGTTTACAGACGCCTCTGCAATTGCAAAAAAGAGTCTCCAAAATGCATTGACCTTACCACTAAGGGGATATTCAGAGAATTTTTCCCAGCTCACAAAAAAAGCAGACAAAAGTTTGTGTTTTCTACTTCTCTATGAAGTCATGGAGCCCCATTGATTTGCTTTGGGCAGAATCCAATCCTGAATCTGGAGATACAGTTTGAACTGTAGGGCAGATGGACATCATTGCACACCAGATTAGTGAGAGAGGGGAACTGAAAATTTTAGGTGCTATCTAATACTTCTGTGTTGGTGACCTCCACACTATTTTGGAGGAAATATCTCTATGGCATATTGGAAGGTAGTGCAATGAACCTACCTTGTCCTTAGTAGGGTGGTAGCTATTTCCCAGAATGAGACAAGTTTGTCTTTGAGCAAATGCATGTTGCTTACTACTGGGAATGTAATTTTATTTGGCTTGCATATTGTTCATGGTTTTGTGCTGGTAGCCAGGGTTTCATGCCACTGAAATAGGATGGCATCATGTTTTCTGCTCATAAAGATGATTTTGCAATGAACATCTCTGATGTTCCTCTTTTTCATAATCCTATAGAGAAAATGACGAATGTGTTTTATTGTTCATCCTTCAGGGGAAGAGAGATGTGGGCCCACATACCAGCGGGGGAAAAGCTTATCCCAAGAGATGAGAAAATGGTTCTTCTATCTATAAAGGAATGAAAATGTGTCTTGTTACACTGCAAAGTTATACTTTCCAGGAAAATCAACATTTACAAAATAACATTTGCAGTTTTCTGCTTCTTCTGGACAGATACCTAATATTTTGAAATATTGTTCATTAAAGCTGATGGAAAGGTGATATTGAAATTCAATTTTTTTTTTTAACCTAGAGGCAGTTTTCTAAATTTGCTATTTTCTACATGATTTTTACATTACTCAGCTATGGAAAATATTTCAATGGGGGTGGATGAAGGGAAGGGAAAAAGGCAGTACCTCATTTTTCTTTCTGCAATTTTTGTTATTGTTCTTATTGCAGTGAGTCACATAAGCAGGCAAACTATTTCTCTCCCTTGCAATAATTTACTAAACTTATGACACTTACTAAATTCACAATACCCTCTGCTCCACTGTAGTTGCGCCGTTAGCAATGGAAGATGATATAAGAAATAATTCAGTATTTCAGATGAGTCATAGAGGAGTTTGTGTTGGAAGGGACCTTAAAGATCATCTATTTCCAGACTCCAGCTGAATGAATGAAGGAAGCAAATTATCAGCTAGAGCTGGCTTTGTTTCATCATCATGTATTATTTTCTACAGATTCAGAAAAACATTAAGGGTAGCATGACCTGGGTATTAGACAGAGGACAGAATCAGCAACATGTACCAGGGATGAACTAGTTCTTGACAGTCTGCTCAGAGGTGATTCCTCCTATTTTTCCCCCATTTCCTAGTTTGAGCACGCTCACTGGACAAGACAGAGGACTGAGTTTAAAAAAGAAGAATGAAATCCTAAGGCTGGTTTAAAAACCCCTAAGCAAACCAGTCCTTAAAATGTGATGGCAGCAGTTTTGTCCCTACTCGCAGTGCTGAGACAATCTCAGGGTTGTCCCGTGGCCCTTAACTTTGTCTTATAAGCCTTACAATCTCATCATGTGTCAATGCTCTCATGATGTAAGTGAAGATAATTAAAAGTGACTGGGTGAGAAAAGTTCCATCCTTGTGGAAAAACTGAAGCACTCAAAGTTTGGTTTTCTTTGTTCCCCACTGGAACAAAAGAGACACTTAAAACTGCTCCTGGGGGATACCCCTGAATTAGCCTAATCTGGGTCTTGAAAACTCCTAATGAGTTTAAACCAGGTCTTGAATCTGGGATTTCTTCACTAAAGAAGGTCCTGATAACTCCGTTGATTTAGGTAATAGAGGGTGGTCTTTATCCATCTTAAAGAATGACAATCTCTGGGTTTTGTCATTGTGAATATGCCCCTTTATACAGGTGGAATTTTTTCTTCCTTTTTTTTTTTCTCTGATTTTTTTTTTTTATTAAGAGATATTTGACCTCCCTCAAGTCATTATTTGAGGCAGTTTAAATTAATAAAGAACAGAGTGAATGCCAAACTTGCTCAGTAGTTTTTTTGTGCTGAAAATAAGTGTAAAAATGCCTAATAATTGACCAAACTTATATGAAGTGCTGTGTTACAAGGTCAGGGTAATGGATGTACATGAACTAGGGAGATGTTTTTCCATCTACCTTCCCCTTTGATCACCGGTGTGTTCTGCCATTCCACTTCAGTAACCAAACAGATTAGCTCCTAAAATGAAAAATGGCTTGAAATTTGATATAAAAGAGCCAGTGTCCAGGCCAAAATGAAAGGAGGAGGGAGAGAAGTAGTTATAAATTACACTGTCTTTATTTTGTGACATTGGCAGCAAAATTTTCTGCAAAGGAGATAATCTTTCCTCACTATTCAGCTGGCCAGTGAGGTGCACAATTTTTGCCAGAAGCAGAAAAAGTCACTGTAAAGAATGTGTCAAGTTATAGTTTGCCAAATCAAACATCAGCAAAAACAAAAATATCTGCAGTATGGTGACAGCTGGGTCATCTCGGTAGACAAACAGCCTAGATCTGTGAATACTGAACATGGTGAATGGGTTGCCTAAATGACTTTGAGAAGATGTATTGTCCTGAAATACCTGTTATAGTGCTGTAACTGATTGCAGGTTTTATCACATGCACATAAATAAATACTACAGTATATTCTTATCAAATGTGCAAGAGCAGTGGGTATGGAGAATACTGACTGAACATGAGTTCTGCTTTCTCTGGTTGGTTGGGGTTTTTTTTGTTTGTTTGTTTGCCTTTTTTTTTTTGGTATGTGTGTGTTTTGTGGAGTTGAGATGGCTATGATTAGCCTGTATCCCTTGGGTTTCAAAAAAGAAAGCCTCTGGAACTTATGCTTGCTGCTGGGACTCTTAATTGTGAATCTCCACAGTGACTCATATTAAAATAAGTAAGCATTGCTGGAAATCTAGAAATCTTGAAGCCCAAGGTTTGTTCGAAGAACTAAAATCTACTGATTGAAATTGTCACCAAATTAATTTTGAAAACATTTCTGGATGTCATTGGTAATACTTTTCAAAGTGGACTTTTTTAGCTAGAGTAATTTTGAGATAATGGATAAATGAAAGAAGTTCCAATGTGAGAAAAGACAACAAAACCCTTTCCTAGTTGGCTGTATTTTCTGTGGTTGACATTGGGGCTTAAATTATAGCGTGCACTGTAAATCTCAAGGCAAACGCTGGGATCAGTGTGATTTACTTAGCTGCAAACTGTCAAACTCTCCCACCTTTATATACAGTACAGGCTTTGCATATTCAGAGAAACCAGCTAGCTGCAATTCACCGTTTGCAGAAACCAGTGGTAAATCAACTTTTCATCAAGACTAGTACGTAAATCAGTGAACAGTATATTCCTTTGAGACTCTCAAAACTGCACAGGAAAGCCACTCTAAAACCGGATTAACAGGGATCCTGATTTATGGTTGAATCAAACAGCCAAAGTCTATTTTCAGTGATCTGAAATATTAGATTTATGCAACTTATCTAGGTGACAGTCCTTTCACTGGTGCTGTTTATTTATTTTTTTTTGCAGATATATGGGAGCTCAAAGTATTCATTGCTATGTGTATACATACATACATACATATGTTCTACATTTGTAGAGCGTTACTGATATTTGATTGAAATTTGCAATATCATGCCTATTATTGTGGAGACTCTCCATGGGTGTTCTTTTCCTTTTCTTCATCCCTTTGCTGTGGTCTGTATCTCTGTTGTCTACTGCAGTCCATGCTTGAACATTGAACCTGGAACCCTCACAAAGAAGCAGGTGAACCGCATCTTTCGACTGGGCCGAGGAAATAGTATCACTGCAGCCAGCAAACATTATTTCCCCTCATTGGTGTGGCTTGCAGTACCAGGTGCATTGTTATTGCTACGTGACCTGCCTGTCTGGATGTCATTACTGACTATTTCTTCTGCATCCTGTGCTTCCCTCTAATCAGTTAGAGCAGAGCTGTGTTGGGGCCGAAAACAACGTAAACTGTGTGGAGATGAAATAGAAAACAATTACTTTGTGAACATCCCTCACGAATGAAAATACACAGAGTGTGAGTGGCAGGCTGTAGTTCAAGATGTGGAGGTGGTTGTAGAGTTTCAGCTGGGGTAAAAGATTTTTTACAACAATAACATGAATTTGAATGAGATTTTATAGAGGGAGTAAAAATGTAAGTTATTCTGCCCTTAGCCGGACAGCAGTGGTGAATTCCCTGTCTTTCTAGGGTCTGAACCACAAAAAATATAACTGCATAACACCACATGCTATATATTCCTAAGTACTATGCTAAATACTCCTGTTCATGATTACTTCTGCGCTTGGTTGGAAGCTGTGTGCAGTGGAAGTGCAGTGCAGCACCCTGGTCCTAGGCATCTACTCTGCAGATAGTTTATATGGCAGTGGTCTTACTGGTAATCTTTTTCAAGACAGGAGTATCAACATGGGATGTTTCTAATGTCTTGCCAAACAGGAACTGACTGTACACAAACAAAAAGGCACCTCTGTTAAAAAAATGTAAAAATCTGAAAGTCAAAAGCAAATATTTGTGGTATGCAAAGTTATAAATAACTAATGCAAACACTGAAGACAAAAGACAGTATAATGGTTTGTCCTTGATATCAAAAATGTAGCTATTTGGTTTGCACATAAAATGGACCAAAAACTTAAGGAATTATTAGAAGCACTGTATTTCCAAACTTCAAACTACCTTTTGCCAAGATTGCAAAGGTACGATTAGTGTAACTTCCAGTGCAAGAAGACTGTAGTATATTAAATATAAGAAAGTTATTAACTTCTAACTTAAAAGGCCTTTTTATTTCCACAGAAGACAAATCAAAAGACTGCAAAAATTCTGTGAGCAGAAGAAAAAATACTCTTTTTTGTTGTTTTTTTTTTACTACATACTTGTAGCCAGACTTCATTTATTCTAGAATATTTTGCTACTTTTTAGCAAAAATACTTGTTTATGTTTGACCTGAAGCTGGTGTATGGTTCTGCTTCATTAGCTAGAAAATCTGATTTAGGGCTTTGTCACCTTAATACCTACTTAAATAGACCTATACTGTAGGTTGTGTTCCCCTGTCCAGACCCACAGTTTCCATTTCCCAAGGGCTGCTTTTTTTGTTTGGGTAACCTCTGTACCTGGTGTGTCTATTCCTCTTTTGATCTTCAAAAACCTAAATTTATCTCATCTCCCTGTTCTATTGTAATTTCTCATTTCCCCAGATTTTTATTTATTTTTAGTTGCCAAGGTTTTGCTTTTCCTCAGGAAGGGAAGAGGGATGCTTTCTGAGCCTCCCTCCCTTAATACATATAATTAGTTTTTTTTTCTGAGAAGAAGGGGGCAAGATGGTAAATGCAATTCACTAAGGGTCATTATTGCAAAGCATACAACACAGGCTGACTCCTTTCATCAGGGCCAGACCTTGCTCTATAGGTTTTCAGTAGGAAGAAGGAGCTGCTGCTCCTGGGTCAGGCACCTGTAACCCACAGGCTGAATTTTTTATTGATATGTTCAATTTGAATGTTACCTAACTTAGAGCTGCCCAAATCTAGGTGAGGTGTTCCCGAGGCAGACTGAGTGTGAGGTCCTTTGGGATCACACCTCAGTTTTGAGGGGACAATTTCTGTCCTGCTGATGTGATACTGAACAGAGGGTTTAATCACTTTTTGTTGCCCTGTAAGATGTGACCTTGCCTGTAGATTAAATTCTAGTCTGTGGGGATGGGGTAAATACACTGAAGCCTTTGACTCTTTCCCTTCCTTTCCTATCATCCTTTTATTCCCTTGCCCTGTTAAAAAATGTCCCTCATTACTAGCTGAAGGCAGGTGAGAGAAAAGTGATAGGAAAAGCCAGGAACTAGGCAGAGGCCAAAAAAAATTAGACAACGCTTCTCAGGAGTGACTAAGTCTTCAGAGATTATAAATAGCTTGTGTTTTGAAGATCTCTTCTTCCAAATTCTGGCTGGTTGTCACCTGTACAATTCATTAGAAGTACTCTTTCTCATGTTCAGATTAATCTTGACAGTTGTTTTCCTGTGTAGTTTTTCTACCTCTGCCATATTCTGCGACTCTCACCACCTTGATAATCCATTTTTTTGTTTGTTTTATTTATTTGGATCTTGCAGAGGGATGGGTTACCTTTGTTGTGAAATCAAAATGCAAATGTCTTGCTACTGCTTTTATTTCTTATCTTGGAGTCCTGGACCAGGGTAGGAGAGGGTGCACTGTATATGCCACCTTTATTTTGAACTGTCTAAAAATGGTTTAAAATACAGATCACTTATGTAAGCCAGACATACGTGGAGAAATGTGAGTAGAGAGGGTAACAGCTAAGCTCTTGATTTTCTTCTGGATGGTCTACAACTGTGTCTAATACTTATCTAGGACCTAAAATTGCACTTTTCTGTGGCCTTGTTCTAACATGTAAAATCTTACACCATGAATGCAAAATTCTTATATTATGTACATTACGTTGGACATTGAACTGAACGCAGCACAATTGCCTCATCATTGTCATACATGAAAGATCTGTAGGCATGTGTCAGTCACTGTTTGCTCAGACATGTTGTAGAGGAAATAAGCATGATTAGGCAGACTTGTGCATTTCAACCTGTTGAGTTGGCAGGTATGTAGCAGCACTAGGGAGCTCATTCAATAGCTTGAGATAGCCTTTGAAAATCCAGGCCAGCCGTGGATGCTGGCAAGTGTGCCTAGATTATTTACAGTGCTCGGTGTTTAACTTCGTCTGACAGAACAAGGAAGGAAGCAGTCTGAATAAATGTGGTGCTCTCTTATTACTGTAGTTTGGAAATTAATTTATGGCTTGCTGTAAAATCTTTCATAGTCCCTGCTATTGAATGCCAAAATCTTCAAAGGACAGTGTAGTAGGGTCACATGTTTTTTTAAGGAGCTTAATTATATGACATCCAGTTAAACTCCTAGCAGGATTTCCAGGAAGCTCAAATCAAATCAAATTCCCATTGGAGTACACTGGGATAAGAGGGATCTGGACTAGTTTTGGAAGAATTTATTCTTCAGTTACTTGATTCAGTGATAAGCAGAGAGTTTGGTAGCCTTACACTGCTGGACTGCGGAAATGCAAGACAGTCTTTTTTGGCCACTGCAGTAGATACTATAGGGAATGGGTGAAGAGGGCACAAAATAGTAAGCAGGCTTCCCAGGTAGTTGCTGATGCTCCAGTAGAGCTGGGTTCACCTCTCCACTGCTGAGACATTGGCCACTAGTGAGTCTAGAGGCTCTTCAGGCCCTCTGCAGCCTCGCTGCAGCTCGTGGGGGATGTGAAGAAATAATGCCTTTTGGAATTTTTTGCCATGTTTATTTAAGGAAAAAACTTGGGCTGTGAATTACTTTTTCCTCTTCAGTGCTTAGCAATTCAGTTGGGCTGATTAAAAAAAGCCAATTTCTTTCATCTGCACCAGACAAACAGGCACTGTGATGAACCGCAGCCACTATGCTTGTTTTCCTGTGCCCCATGACCATCACCCATTGGAGAAGCTGCCTGTCGTAGGAGCTGTAATCACAGGAAGACTTGTCCACCTTCTCCAATCATGGAAGAACTGAGTTTGGAGCAGTGTCTCAGGCACAACGTGCTCATGCCATGCAAACGACCACAGCTGTTGCGTCTCGGCTTCCAATTTCAAAGCCTCCAACTCTCCTAGGGAAGGGCAGTCACTCTCTTGCTTTGGGAGGTTAACAAAGTCTACCATTCCCTAGGAGCTCTGGAGGTCAAGCTTTCATCTGGATGCCTTGATGGATCAGACTGCCTCCCCCACCTTTCTCTTCTGTTCTTCTTTTCCTTGGGATTGTAGGAGACCATAAAATGCTTTGATAATTAAGCAGGGAAAATTTCCACAACCCATAAAACATAAAAGGTAATACTAAGCCCAATTTAGCTTTCAAATACCTTTCAAATAAGCTGTATTTAATGTAAAGTAAAGGTACTTGGTCAGTTCTCTTGAACAAACAAATCTCTGAGCCTGGTTTTTAACGCTGTGTGTCCAGACAAGCTGTAGCTGTTCTGAGAGCACTCCTTGGTTCAGATTCCTGTCGTAAACTGCAACATGGGAACCAGTGGAGGTAAAATAAAGAGCTGACCTGAAACTTTGCCCAAACCACAGACAGGACATAAACTGTTCTGAAATTTGAAATAATTTTTCCCAGTTTGTATAATCTTTCTTGACCAAGACTGCAAGAAATTTGGTAAAGGCTGGCACTTGCAGCTGACAGAAAGGTCTGGAAAAGTTTGGAGAATAGCTTGAACAGTGTTTGGAGATGACAGGTGGCATTTGGTAGAAAGAACATCAGACGAGTTTGGTTAGAAATTACAAGAAAACATTCACAGAAGTCAGTGGTACCTGCTAGGGTCTTCAAAACTTTGAATGGGGGACAAATTCATAGAAACTGAGCATGGATTCCTTTGAACTTAAGCCATCATGTTTCACATACCTCTGCCATGGGTGGAAATGGCCACTCTGAGATAGTTTTATGCCTGGTCTATAACTGAATTGCAAGCTGCTCCTAATGTTTTGGGCCAGTCATGTATTGAGGGTAAGGTAACATGTTTGGCCTGTTCAGCTTTACACTGTTCTGTGCTTGGCGTGCACTGCAGGGAGGCACAAACAGCATCTGTGGTCCTGGGGTCAATGTACAAAGGGGCCCAGCAGAAGCCAAAGAAGCCCTTGAGAGGTAAAAGAAGCCCCAGGCATTTGGTCTTCTGCTTTCATATTCTGAGTGGCAGAAAAAACCCCAGACATGTTTAGAACTTTCTTTTTTGCAGCTCCACGTAGTCTTTGCAGTCAGGAGGAAATTTGCTTTGCAATGGGAATATCACTGTAGGAATATTTGGGTATTTTTGTCCTTTTTTATTAAGAATCAGGTACCATATTTCTATGAACTAGCAATCATCAGCCTTGGGCTGGGGAATGTGGGGGTGTGGTAAGAAGATGAGAGCAATGCAGAAACAAAGGTCTGAAACAGGGAATTCATACTAAAAGGATTGAGGAGATAGGGGAATTGAGGCCAGGGATTCTGGCTATTGAGATGGTGGAAGTACCTTTGATGTTTGCAAACTGCAAGTCTTTAGCAGTAAATGTTCAATATAGTTGCAGGTCCATGTATTTTTGTTTTTCTGAGCAAATAAAATCAGGAAGTACTGAAAATTTTGAAAAAATCAAATCGGAATTTTTCTTTTGTGATACCCTTACTGAGATAATTCTCACAGCAGCCCTTGTTATAACTTTTTCTGTGCTCTTTAGCTAGATGTTTGAAGGTGAAGTTAAGGTGCAAGTGTTAATCTCTTAAGGTTTATGCTGTTGGAAATCAGGTATTGTTGGAGTCTTTTTCTGGCACTTCCAGTGATAACTTGCTTCAGATTTCCTCACTGCGGAGCTGGCAGCAGGCATTCTCAGTGGAAGCCAACATTGTTTGCAAGGTAGAGTTTCACTCCCTATGCTTTAGGCTGACTAATCTGCCTGCAATAATCATCTGTGCTATAACATCCTGGACTGATAATTCAAAGGCAAAATACAATCACCTCTGCCTTCAAAGTTAATTTTGTTATTTTAGGAAAGGTTGTAGCACTGTCAGGATCAGCTTTTACAAACTCCCTGAGTTAGCACTGTGTAACCTCCAGAAAGACTGCACTTAATGGAAAGCCTAATTAACTCTGCTTTTAGTTAGACCATAATGACTGGACAAGATTGATATATGAGCCTTCATTTCCTGAAGCACTTCTAAAATTCCTGTTCTGAGTAACCAACTTATGCCATTTCCCTGAAATTAACCAAAACAGTCTCTGACAAGGGCTAAATAATTACTATGAAAACCACATCCATTTATTTCTGTGTTTTAGGAGACAGGTACCATATTTCTATGAAGTATCAGCTGCCAATCGAATCTGTAGCTGTGCTTCAGTAAACTGTCAGACGTTTTTAGCAGTGAATTTCAAGTGAGATGAAGCTCTGGAAAGGCTTCATACCAGGGAAGGTTTGCGCGTGAGACTGATAACTTTGCATTTTTATATTTTTAATTTTTTAAATGAAACATTAATGGAGATAAGTATTGTGCTCCAGGAGCATGTAGAAAGACTGTAACCTTGGTGAAACCTAATGCCCCAAACAACCATCAGAGCCAGCCAGTTGAGCTGGGTGGTGCTTCTTACATGTATGCTCATGCATAGCCATTTAGCCAGGGAGACTGTTGTTTTAAAGACTATTAAGTGAATTTAGGGGAAAAATGCATTGCAGATGTTTTTTTTTAATTAAAAAAGAGGAGCTTTTTGCTGCAGTATGTTGAGGGACTGGAGGTTAAGACCTTTTACATCCTCTAATATAAGTTATTGCTTCGTCTTAAAATGAACTTCATATGCTTCCAATGATCCTAGGTCATTTCCTCTAGACAAAAATCAGCATGGTGTCTAATATTCTAAGTGAGGATAATTAAAAGTAGGGCCAGGCATAGCACAGTGAAAATTCAGTCCTAGTTAATTTTAAGGAGCAAGATGGTAAAGAATTTAATTGAACATAACATATTTCAAAAGGTTTGTGAATGAGTGCTGAATAAAAGGGAAATTGCAGTAAGATTGTATACGTTTTCTTTAAAGTTTTCTTAATAAACCCCTACAGGTATATGTATACCTGCATCCCTGTACTATTTACTTTGAGGTTTCCCACTAACCTCAGTTATATTGTCACTGTCTGATACGTATACCTTTCTCCATGCAGTGAAGACACTGCCAAGATTTCTCTGAATTTGTATGATATTAAAATAAGACTCTCGTCTCTTGTGTAGATGGAAAATATTGAAGTATTTTAGTGCTAAGCTTAACAGAAATATTGGTCCTAGACTCAGGTCTGTTGAGGTGTCATCTGTGCAAATTCCTTGATGGGAACTTACAGAAGACACAGCTTCAGCCCATGGTGAGTAATTTGTGTGGTTTTTTCTTGTCCTTGGCGGAAATGAGATTGTCCAAGAAGGTGATTCAAAATGTCTAAAGTAAACCCATGCTATTTATCTTGCCTTCTGGAGAAGGGTTTCTCTATTAGGCAGAGAAGCTTAATTTGCATTTCCCCCCACCTCTGTCCCCAGTTCTGACCTTGGTCCTGAAGCAGTGTAGAAAGCAGAGATACCAACAAATCATCTACAACTTAGCAAAGCCAGGTATAATAATCAATAAATGTTTTCTAATGTTATGAATTTTCATGAAGTGTCACAAATAGGTTTATTTGTTTATTGGTTAGAAACACTTATCTGCTTCACTGATAAATAGACAAAAAATATATGGTTCAGATGTCACTTTACACTTTTCCTCTGAGTGTTTTCATTGGCTGAAAACATAAACAGAGAAGGTCACTCAACAGAATTTCAGTATCACTAAGCTTTGATTAAAATCTTTGCTCGCATTCTTTTTCTAAACAGTCCTTTTTTATCTATGGAAAATCTTATGGAACTTTAAAAATTATATACAACAGTATGGTATTACAAGGTACATTAAAATGTCACTGTCTCTCCAATTACCATGATATCAGGCACCTTTCCCTAACTCACGAACAGAACAATAAAAGTGAAGATACTCTACCATAAAGAATCAGAGAGGTGATTTGAAAAAATAACTACGTTAATTAAGCTTCCTCGCAAAACTTACAAATGTATTTAAAAGAGGACTCATTAATGTCTGTGCTGTTACAAATGTTTCATTTCATAAGCTCCTGAATTAGAGACTTACCAGAGTGAAAATGTTGAGTAGTTGGTAATTGGAGCATACGGAACTGGCTGCTGCCGCGGCTCTGATCTTGGCTCTGCTCTGCTCCGTGGTTTGAGAGAGATTCCATGTTTATGACATGCTTGAGACGTGGTAACGTTACAAGCCGTGCTCTGCACAAGAGAAACATTAAGAAATCCTTCTTCTGCCTGGGGATAAAACACGCTTGATTTGTCAAGGAAACTCGAAGTAAAGATGCATGTGATAACGGAGATGAATTGACAAAACGGTATGCCAATAAACAGTTACAGCTTTGAAGCTGGGCTGCCGTTGCTCCAAGAGCGCTCTAAAGCTGAGATCACTGCATTGCAGAAGCACATTACTGCAACTGTGTAGAAAGAGAACATATCATTGTCAGTTCAAATAAATCCTCTGGGTGGAGGAATAATTGTAGGCATTTTCAAGTGATGTTATCTCCTGGCCTCTCCCATCTCTTCTAGGAAAGTGGACTGAAGTGTTGAGATATGTAGACTGGGAGCTGCATACTCAGACCACAGATTTGAAAAGTTGACAGCTGTACTGTCTCTCCATTCAGAGCAGGGGGGCTGCTCAGTGGGCTGAATTCACAGGTTCTGCTTTGGTCGCTGTTTGAACAAAGCTCCTCCATAAGACAGCATGTTTTGGACAAGGAAGAGCAGCAAGAACTTTGGGGTTTGGTCCAGCAACTTGCAAGTGCTTTGAAAAGGATATGTATTTTATAGAGTTCTGAGAGACTTCAGGAAAAGGCAATAAAAAGTCACTGAAAGCTTAGATGGAATCTGTGGAGAGCAAAAAGATTCTAGCTCTGGAGACATTTAGAGGACAAATTCAAATTTGGAATTGGGTTTTGAAACCCTAAGGATATTCAGGACTATCCTTAGCTCATCAAATGTTCTTTTTTTTTTTTCTCTTTTTTTTTTCTTTTTTCTTTTCTTTTGGTTTGCATCTCAGCTTTGGTAGTGAACAGAAGGAAATAATACAGGAGATAATGGCAATACAGTAACATACTCATAACAAACGCCCAAACTACTAAAACTGATGAATTTCCTTTTATGAAGTGTTCCTTGAGATTCATGCCAGCAAGCCAGATTTCTGTGTGGGTGTTTGGTTTTATTTTGAATGGAGAGAAATCATTATAAATGCCACAAACAGGTTAGGTAGCCTGAAACAACTAGAAAGTCTCTCACAAACAGTTCTGCTCAGCCTACAATTACAGGAGAAAATGCCCGATTCATCAACTTCATTAAAATACCAGAAGATCTTTCTTTTATATCATGTTTTATTTTGTTGGTGGAACTGGTGAGACCTTGGAGTGCAGGTGCACACCTAATCTGAGACCTTATTTTGTTTCAGGCAAAATCTTTGGCCCTTATCAGTATCAACCAAATCACTCATCCTCCCACCTTACCCCCAATAGAAGGAAACTTGACCACAGGATTCTGGAAACTAAATGTCTTTTGATAAAGCTGTGTTGAGGAAATTGTTGGCAGTGTGTTGTCTCTTTTCACTTGCTCCTATGCCCTCCCTACGTCCTTCTAAAGACTTCTCATATCGAGACTTACAATGTTTTTAAGGTAGCTTCTTCATTGATGCCAATGCAGATTTTAGAACACTGGGAAAGTATGACTAGCATTTTTCAACAGTTGTTTTCACCTGGTTTGTTATCCCCATACTGTGGATTACTAGTGATGCTGAGGCGTCTTCTTCTGAAACAAAACTTACATGCCACAGGTGTTGTTTGGTTGGTTTGTTTTGGTCTGCATAACTATTCTTTTTGTTTCAGTTCCAGTAGTCTCAGCTGTTCTGATCTTTCTGTGACCAAATATCATGAAATTGGGTGTTCATTGAAAGAGATCACACAAATAACAAGACAGATCGGAACCTTTCCTAATATTTGGAGAAAAAATGGATGTGGATTTTGATTCAGAACTGTATGTGTTGAAAGAGAGAAAAATGTATGCATGGTTATTGGATAACTGGGGTTCTCACTAGCTCTGTGCTGAAAGTATTCCAAGTGACTGTAGGATTTGTATATATCTAATTTCATCCCCAAAGAATGAGCTTTGAATTCCAAGGTCTGAGCTGAAAACATAATGGAAAGCTTATGAGAAGCTCAGTGTGTAAACTAGAAATTCTTCTTTGTTAATTTTTCTCTGCTGGAGGGTGGGGAAGAGGAAGAAGGAACAAAAGCCTGCAAAATGATCCTGCAACACTTCAGAAGACAATTGAAATCCTGGTTTCAATAAAGTCCTTCAGAAGAATCACTCTGGCTACAGGGAATCTCTTCCCATATTTTGTTAGGAAACTGGAAACATAATGTAGCTTTAGCTGATCCTGGTAACATTCCCCCAAAGAAGCCTGGATAATGCTACACAATTGCTTCAGATTTCAGGTATTAAGCTGCAATAGTTATCTTCAAAAAGAGCTGAACAATGCTGAATTGGCAGCCTCACTCTGCAAAATCTCCTTCATTAACACAAACACCCTGAAGGTAGCTTGGTGGAAGTTTTTGTAAGGCTTTTTTTTAGTTTTCCTTTTATATAGGTCAGTAAAACCAATGATAGAAACTGTGTGCAGTTAACCCTAAGGTCATAGTATAATTTAGGTTGGTCTCAAATCCAACCTCCTGCTTGAAGCCAGGTCAGCTCTGAGATTAGTCCAAGCTGCTCTCAGTAATAAGGTCTTGAAAATCCCCAAGGATGGAGACTGCTATAACCCTGCATGTTCTAGAGGAGTTTATTTTGGATCGTAGTATTTTTACCTGTTGAACAGACATAATGCCTTTGAGTACACATAAGAGAACTTTCAAGTGTGATGCATAAACAAGTGGGAATAGTCCAGATTCCCAGTTTATGAGGTGAGGGGAGGAGGGAGGGAGCCAACTGTAGCTTTTGGGTCTTGAAGGCTCAATAACTGCTGCTTTGGGGCCATCCCCCAACCTGGGCCATCCTCTTAAATGATACAACCCTTTCAATCAGCAGAGTGGTACACAATGGCATTACTGTCATAGGGTGATAATGATGATGATTATTATTACTTATTTTCCTCTGGTCAGACCTGTATTGTGTGCAATACAATTGAGGGAAAGCTGCTGAGTAGATATTGCATGTAAATGTCCACTTCAAATTCTTTGATAAGTGTGGGGTGAGAAGGGCATTGATGAGAGTAGACATTCCTGAACCACCCACTGTTGCTGCTGTAGGAGGAGTGCTGCGGGTCAGGGGCAGCACCAGAAGAGTGGGACCAGTCCCAAGGGTTGCAGCATCTCACCACTGCGCTTCTGGTTTCCCCTTCAGTGTGGACTGAACACATCTTTGTACCATTCCTGTGTTTGGAGCTCTTCACTGTTTCCTCAAACACAAAAACTGTTCGAAGTGATTAGTCAGGGATATATAATGAACTGTTTGAAATCTTCTTGGTGACTTGTTTGATTTCTTCTTTAATCAAAGCTGAATTCATATGTTGGCAACTGCTGTGAAGCCCAGATCTTACGATCACATCAGCCTCAGCTTTTGCTTAAAAATAAGTGTCTTTCTTGACAAACAAGATAAAATATTCCCAGGGTAGCTTAATGTATCTGTGTTCTATTCAGGACTAAAATTTAATGCTCTCAGATCCAAATGTCAACATGAACTCTTTGTCTCTTTCAATAAACTTTATTTTTGACTTTTTCTTTATAACAGCTTAACTGAAGCTACTTTTAGTTGTCCAGTCTACTGTTTATGTAGCTTGGGGTATATGTTATCTATGGAGCTGAGCAAATGCAAAGGTGACAGCTAAATTTTTAGGCTAATATTTTGCAGGGCAATGGATTATCTGAAAAGTAAGATAAATTTCTTAGATGTTCTACTTTTGGTGTAATTTGAATTTCTGTGGTCTCTTCTTGCCAGACTGAACTGAATCATTTGAGATTTGTCTGACATTTTTCTGGCAGATATGCATCTGAAAATTTTTCAGGGTTTTGATTTCTCTCTTGGCATTTTGCTGCTATTCAGAATTGAACTGAATTTTTACAGAGGAGGAATCTTGCTCCCTAACAAGGTATCTTAGCTTACTAAGTGAGCATGGTGAGAGACTGCTCTTGGGTTATACCTGCAGTATTCATTATGAACATACAATGTTCAGGTTTGAGAATGGCCCAGAAAGCAATAAGCTCCAGGTCAGTGTGGTGCTGCTTTACAAAAAATGCTCAACAGGAAAGCTGAGGACAGCCCAGCTGGTGCTCTCAGCCATGCTGCCAAAGAGGCTATTAGCAACATGCTGGCTCTTGAGATGTCCTCCAGCACGTGGTCCCCTCACAGTTCCAGAAAAAAAAATCTTTCTGATCAAGCATTTCATTCTGTTCCCACATTTGTTACCTGATTGGAAAGTATGTCTGAGCCCAGGTACAGACCTTGCAGACCACTTTCCCCTGAAGTAACTCCTCAAAACCCCCAAAGAGTATCCAAACAGTTACTGAAAGAGTTACAGGGAATTCATTCATACATGGAATAAATGCATCAACAACATTGTAGTCTGCCCTATAATGGCCACAGCTGTGGCTTTCATTCAGCAGCTCCTGGCAGATGCTGGAGTACCCCATAAATTGTTATTCAATAGAGAAGAATTTGGCATATGAATTAAGGTGAGCAAACTTATAGCATTACCCAGAATGGATATCCTACTGCATGACATACTCCCTTAGGAATGTTTCAAAAAAGGCGGTTGCAAATATTCCCTTAGAAAAATTTATCTGTGGTGGGGTCTGTTCATTTTCAGAGATTTTAATCTTCACAAGCAGCTCCTAACCTCTATAAAAATTCAGTTGTTTGCATAGATAAGACTCCGGAACAATCCAAAGTGTACTATCAGATTAATTTGCATTTAGATTGTGCCTTTCCAATGGCTCTGAAAGATGTTACAAACATAAATTAGGTTTCACTCTAGGACTGTAGAAACCACTACTGCAGTCTTTTCGAGTTGCCAAAATTATAGATGCCATGACCTGTGAGTCCTTATTTCCAAGCCAAGGTACCCTGCAACTCAACTAGTAGAAATTCTGCCCCTTCTAAGCCAAGTCATTTATTGAAAAATGGACATAATTTGTGGTGCCAGCAAAGATAAATCTACTGTAACTGACTTCAAGCCTTCCCTGTGTTTCTAATTTAACTTGAAGAGATGATGTTTGAATGATAACTTATGGCTTGTATTTTCCACATTGGTATTCACTTTATCACTAAACCGGTGTCAAAGCACTGTCTGTAGTAATATTCCAACCTTTTTTGGTAGCAATTTTTTAATAAATAGAGTGTAAGCAACACAATACATTCTGATGAGAAACCATTATTACTGTGGTCTACTTTTGGAAACTCTATTTGTTGAGCTGCAAAAAGATGATGCAGAACAAGTTATCTGATAATTAATAGAGCAGCTGCTTTGTTTTTGGTTGGTTTTTTGGTTGTGGGTTTTTTTTTTTTTTTTTTAAGGAAGAGGGAAAAAAAAGCAAGGGAACTATAGAAGCACATAAGAAAATCATAGTCCTGCCTTACCTGAAAGTGTAACTATTCGTGCAATATTTGGAGAATTAACTTCTATACAATTCATAAGAGAATCTGTAATTTTGTATTGGGCCTAATTTGGTCTTATTTTTTTTCCAGTGCCTGCTTAACATGGTCTAAGTCATTTGAAATGCTGTCAGTCAAATATGAGAATTGGAAAGGTAGTGGCTGAAAATTATGTTTGGAAGAACGTGGTTCCTGCTTGAGTCTTCTCAGTCTTTCTCACCCTGGTTTCAGTAGCTTCTTTGTGGATATTTTGTGAAATCCTGTTTATGTGATAGTTTGGAAATGCACTTTTACTTGTGCCTGACCAGAATAATAAGGCACAGAGCTAAAAATTGTGTTGTATCCCCACACTGACCAACTACATGACCAGTCTGGCTCCTACGAAGGAACTACATCAGCGGGGAAAAAACAGCCCTGCCATACAAATGTTGATGAAAACCATCTTTCAGCATCGTTCCACTGTTGCATTGTGTTAGTGGGATGATTTAGTGAGACTAGTGTCCTCTCCCTGATGATAACCAGTATCAGGTGCCCAGGGAAAGATATACTGGTAAGAGATCTGACCAGCAGCACTTTCCTCTGTTTTACTTCCATAGCTTCTGCCAATCTGTGTCTGAAGTTCTTGAGCTGAGGGCTCCTGTCTTGTTCTTTGTAAGTGTCTTTTATGGACTTCTCCTCTGCATGTTGGTCTGATTGTTCTTGGGACCCATTTGCTTTTAGTCCTCATAACACTACATGGCAAAGAATTCCAATTTTGTCATCTGCTCTGTGAAAAAGGACTTCAGCATCTTGTGTTAACTTTGTTGCTTGATGGCATGGTGTGAAGTTAAACATTTCTCCGTTCACATTCTCTGTACTCCTCAGAAATTGCAGATTGTTTGTATCTGTCACTCTTTTCCAGGCTTGCTTAATTTTTTCCCTCGTGGCAAAATTATTCTGCACTTCCTCCTATCCTATTGGGTTTTTTATACCTTTTTTATTCTACCTCCTTTCAGTGACCAGCTCTGTCCTCATCAATCAAGCCACAAACTCATCACAAGTTTATACCACTATGAACACATTGATAGAGATGTTTTATATTCCTAATTTCTCTATTTTTTCCTATAACTTTGGTAGCCTCTATGAAGTTAATATTCTTAAAAGTCGACATTTGCTACATATTCCAAGTTCTTTTCCTAGATCTTTCTTGAAGGATAATTATGTGAACAACTATCCAACATTTTATTGATCAGTCATGCCAGAATCTTTCTGTAACTTGCTGCAGTACCTTTTGATTTATATGATGCTGAGAAATTTTGCATCATGAATAACCTTTACTAACTATTTGACCTCTGCTACAGATCTGCTATGGATAGGGTTAGAAGTAGAGGTTAGAAGTAGAGGTCATAGAGCAAAGCCTTCTCCGAGAGAGAGAGAGAGCTGTTCATTTTAGCTTTTCTTCCTTTTTTTGAAAAGAAAAGAAAAAGTTACTAGTTATATGTTAAATCCTGAGAGGATCTTCTTCCCTTTTCCATGACAACTTAGCTTCTTTACATTTCTCTCAACCTGTTAGGGGGTTTTTGGGAATACAAATATAATAAATTAAATGAATCATTTTATTCACAAATTTATTGGTGTCTTCAAAGAACTGCAATGCATCTAGGAAGTATGACAGTCCTTTATAAAAACTACTTTTTTCTTCTCTGTTGTGATGTATTTATGGGTATATCTACTATTAAAGTTCCAACCAATCTGCCTGACATAGAAACCTAACTAATGGTCTGTAGTATCCTGCATTTCCTTGCTCCTGAGACTTGTTTATAAGTCTTGTCATCTGTGCAACCTTCCTTTTTCTCTGGTCCGGGAGCCCTTTGAAACCACTGAAGTGATAAATCACACACTTAGGATTTTGTATATTAGTTCCTTTAGGACTGCTGGGTGAATGGCATCTGGTCTTAGAGATTTGCTACTGTTTTATTGACCTACTCTAATCCACTGCCACTGACACTTCAGTTGGAGATTTCGAACTTGCTTCATGCACAAAACCTCTCTGAGCTTTTCCTTTATAAACACCAACTCAGATAATTCAATTGGCTTTTCTGATACAGCCTTGAACTTTTCTTTTACACCTCTGTCATTTATTGGTCACACAAACTGACTGTGCTTGCCAGACTTTTGTGATTAATTTGGACACCCGTAGTAAGTTGTTCTTCAGAACATTTTTGTGTTTTATTACATTTTTTCATTTAACATTTAAACTTTTGTGCCCTTTTTGTCTTCTGCTTTTGTTTTCTTTGTTTTCTTCACTTGTACATGACCTCTGCTTCTGAAAACTATCTTTCTACTTTTAAAAGCCTTCTTTAGTCTGACATTTAACAATGTTAGATTTTTTGGTCCTGTTTGAAACTTTTAAAGAGATGGTACATATTTGCACTGAAAATATTTTTGGATAGACTCCTAGCTGACTACAGGTGCATTACCCTTTCAGCAACTTACCTTGTTTTCCATTTTATACTGTTTCCTAAGTGATAATGGAGTAGGTTTTCCCCCTTATTCCTACAAGGAACTCAAATTTGAATATGTTATGATCATTAGCAATCATGGATATCCTTTGCAACAAAGTTTGAACTGAACCCTGTGGATTGCTTGGAATTGGGTAAAAACTCCTCCTTCTTTCAGGTCTCTGACTGGTTGCTCCATGAGGCACTAATTTATACCGTGTAAAAAATAAACAAATCAATTAGCTTTTTTCCTCACAACTCACTGTGTCACTTTTCTGGTTTGCATGCAAATACTCCCTTTTAATACAGGGAGATTGTGTGGCTGAGGCATCCCTACTTATTCATTTGCCTATTGACCGATTCCAAATTTACTAAATGTTTCATTCTTCCCTCAGAACGACTGCATTGGTCACATCTAGGTGACTTGTATTCTGATCTCATCGATTTTTCCTTCTTCTGTCAAAATTTGGAAGTGATTTGAGTCTAGGTCTGGTTGTCTAATTTCATACATGAAGTTTGAGAGCTTTTATTCACTTAGCCTGCTTTTCATGGTTTCCTCTTTAGGTTTCATTGCTTTTGTCCCATACCTTCTTGGGGTGTGCTTTGGCAGAAAGATGTTTTAGAGGTTGTGAGTTATGGTGGGAATTGCATACCTTAGGGACACTTAGTTAGCCAGCTGAGGAGTTGCAACTACCTTGAGAAGGGAAGGAGAGAGGTACTGCTTGGAAGGAAGAAAAGGGGGAAGAATCTTTCCTAGTCATCCATCGAGGAAGAGGTGAATTCCCAGGACTCAGAGACCAGAAGAGATCTGCAAAAATTACAAGAAGAGATGAGACTGGGAATGGTCTGTCTTGAAAAGAGCTGCTGACTTAATGGTTTGATGAGGTTTTAATCCCATACCTTAAAAGGATAAGGGGCTTGAGGGACTGGTTTGTCTACATGTTTAGGGAGTGAGAAAATCTGATTTCCTCAGAGGGGAATTGCAGCCATCAGAGGGCACAGCAACCTGAGAAAACCACTAATAACAGCCTGTTCCTAAAAACATGTTCATTTGTTTGTTTTTTCTTCTAGGATCAAATGGGGCAATTGTTTCTGACTCAAAACTCCTGAGACTATTTTTTTTTAGTTGCAAGTTTTTTCCTTACAAACTATTTATTCAGTGAAATGAGCATGATCCAACAGTGTATGTCATGTTCTAATGGGCTTCTGGGTCACTTCTTGACAACTTGACCCCCTGGCTTCCTAACCTAGAAGGCATATTTGAGGTTTGGAAGGCTTCTAGGGTGTATGGAGAAGTGGTGCATCTGAAATTAGTGCAGTGGAGGCCTGCAAACTGGGTGTGTGTGCAGCTGCTCCTGCTGCTGTGGATCATTATGACAGGACATTGATACAGCCAAAACTGCAAAAGGTTGGGGGTTCTGTGCTGGTACGGCTTCTTTTCCCCTTTGCATCTGCAGTGATAAACTGGAGATAAAGATCTGCCCGTCAGAGGGCAATATGTTATACATCACTAAAAACAAAAAGGGAGAGATATCTTTTTTGTCTATTATCTTTTAATCTGCATGAGAAAGTATAGCCATCTGCCTGGAGCAGCCTCCCTGCTGACTCAGTACACACACAAGCTGCGGAATCTGAGCATTCACAATGAGAATGTTTTGTTCTGCGGTCCCACAAGGTTATCCCATCACTACAAAGCATATTAATTGGGCTTGAAAAATTGTTATAAACTGGACTTGTAAAGGCATGGGGGTGTTCTTTAAGTTGCCAGAGCAGCTTACGGTGTCATTAGAAGTCATTAGCAATTCAGTGCTAATACCTGCTCACAGCCATGGATAAAGTAATAATATATTGGTTACCTCTTAGCTGAAAGTGCTGACATAGGAAAAAAACATTAAGACAAGGAAGCAAAGGCTTTCTTGAGCGTGAAAAATTTCACTCTGTTTTACGTGTGTGTTCTCTTTTCGTTTTTCTTTGGTAGCCAAAGTGGCATGGGATTGCATATGGAAAAACATCAGTCCTAAAGGCACAATCAATTTGAATTCATGTTTCAGTCAGTGAATGCACAATAATTTGCCTGTTAGAAATATCCCCTTGAGTTCTTATTATTGGAAAAGTCAGATTAAGAAACTGATGTTTGTTCTTTTAGGCAGTTTACAACATTGTATTTCTTTGACAACATTATGCAGTTGCTCTTTCTTCAGTTAAATTACACGCTTTCTCCATCTGTTGTGAATGTGGGCCTTCCCTACATGAAAAAGTAGAAATGAGAAAGTGTGTATGTGTGTGTGTATATATATATATATATTCAGTGTAAAAAACCCCAAATCATCCTTGCCTGCTTCTGTAGTTTCAGGAGTGGGCAGAATTCTTGAAACTAAGCTTCAGCTATTATTTCTAACTGAGCTTCACTGAGCACAACTAGATTTTGTGTTTTATCTCCAAAATCTCTAACTCTGACAGGAAGTGTGAACATACTCAAAAAAATATTGTGTGCAAAAAGAACATTTAATGCAATCAGTGGTTTTTTCGGCCTTTGATTTTCCTTCTTACCTTTCTGTAATTGTGCAAGTCCATAATTTCCAATGGTAATGATAAGCTCATAGAAGGAGTTGCACTGTGGGTAGAATAGCACTTCCTGCTATTTTGGGATTTGAGCTATTTCTGTGAAAAATATTAATATATTAAAATAAGGCATGTATGATGGTTTTGGATCTATTTTCCCTTTGATTTTAGCTGAACTTTGAGAGGGGTAAGAGAAACTTGAAATAAATATGTGTTTTGAATGTGCTGTTTGTTCTTATGGGATTTTTTTTTTGGGTGTGTGTCAGATTGGTTTCACTGCTTTGAAAATAAAACCGTTGTTTTTGAGTAGTTAAGAATTAATTTTGAAGATATTAGAAGTAATGTTCAGGCAGGAACAACTGTAGCTGTTAAAGATGGTTTTAAAATTATAACCACACGATCAGTGATTTCCTATTAAAAAAATTCCAGTTAGCAGAATATGCTTTTAAAGGAATACTTGAATCTTTTTTGTGACTATGGGACTCTGATCTCCCTTCATAAAAGACCATATTTTTTGCTTCATCACCATGCAAGAAGCAAGTTTTACATTTTCGTGGCATATGCTCCTTCTGAACACATTCTTGCCTCCTTGATTCTGTTTGTGATAAATTTGTCTTTTAATATAAGCTCTTCAACCCTTAAAAATATGAAGTGACACTGCTTCTGCAGGTCACTGTGGTCATGGACAGCCTGGAGTAAGTAGTTACAAACACAAGTAGACCCTAAGAGTCAGCCTTTTAAACTGAATGGAGATTTTCTAGTTCTCAGTAATGTATGTGTATATTTAATTTTTTAAAAGCTATTAAAAAGGTAAATATAGGTGACCAGTATGCAGGAATTATTTTTAAAATACATTCTACCCCTTCTGCTCTCCACTTCTTTTCCCTGAATGTCATCAACAGCTTTTTTTTCCCTTTAAAATGTGTTTGTTATTATAATATAATAATAAAAATATACATGAGTAACTCTTAGATATGTAAAATATGAAAACCAAGACATATTTATTCTGCTGTGAATTGAAAATACACTTTCCTTCTGTGATCATCCTTATTTCACTCATGAAATCAACTATTGGTAAGAACAATTGCTATTAAATATCTGAGTTTAATTTCCTAGTTGCACTCCGTTTTCCTGTTGTTTCACTCAAAGTACACTTTCCAAATGAGCCGAGGAAGTAATGGAATGCCACTGAGGAGAACAAATTGGATTAATATTTGAATCTGTTACTGAAAATGTTAAGTTACTTCAAGTGGTGAGTGATAGCGTGTGGGGTAACATGACTATTGACATTTTTCTGTGGTAACACTCCCTTACTGTCCTCAATTTGTTTTCTGGTGGAGAAGAGGAATAAAAAGTTTCAGAGGGAAAATCAATCTGTTTGGGTCTGAGGCACTGTCATAACACCATGAAGGATGGCAGTGCCAGCCTGGACCTAAGGTCCCTCTTGTCCAATGCTGTCCCTATCACTGATGATAAGCAAGTACTTATCATCCCAGAAGAGTAGACACTGGGCAAATGTCTTTAATATTACCTTCCCTCTTTCTTTTGCAACCCTCCCACACCTTTTCTCAGCCTTCCTCCACCTCTGGTAACCTTCTGTGATTCTGATGTTTCTCCTCTCTCTCCAAAAGAGCTGCATGCAATTTGAAGGATGTGAACCAAGAGTTGGTGCAACAGCACTGAAGTGATTTTGCTTTGTTCTCGGTTTCTTTTCTGATTATTCCTGACAAGTTCACTTCACTTTTATGGAGTTTTCTATCATAACACCAACATCTTGCTCCAGAATGCTAACTGTTATTTCAGAAACTACTACTGTCTATGCAGATCCAGGATTGTCTTTCTCCACATGCATCACTTTACAGTTACACAGAATGAATTTCGTCTGCTTATGTTATTGCTCAGCCATTAAGTCTCATCAGACTCTTTTGTAATTCTTCACAGTTTGCTCATATTTTTGTTCTTCACATTCCCGTTCTTCTGCATAACTTAGTGTCATCAAAACGCTTTATCTCATGACTCACCCCTTTTTCTAACAATGTCTGCATATATTACATGGCTCATTTCTCAGCACCAGTGCCAGTAAAATTGAACTGGTGACCTCCCTCTGTTGTGAGAACTGACCACTTACTCATCCTTAATTTCCTATCTTTTAATTCATTTATTCTCACAAGGACCTCCTCATTATATGGTCGCTTCGTTTTCCCTGTTGTCCCTAGCTAAGAGACCGTAGAAATCTTGGTCTTGGTAGCTTCCTTTCTGTAAACACGTGTGTTACCTCCAGATTGGCCATCTGTCGCCAGTGTTGCTGATGCCCATGCAGATCACCACTGCACGCTCTATCCCCAGGCTTCCTCAGACCCTGCCCAGGTTTCCGGTGAAATCCACCACCTTTCTTCTTGCAAGACAAGCTCCCCTGTGGTCCTCTCCAGGGTCACACACCCTGTTGTTTATTTGCCTGATGATTGAATCTTCCACTGCTACAACCTGCTTCTTCCTATCTGGTCTTTGATCTCCCCCTTACTTTAACTTCCTTTGAAAAAAATCTGTCCTTGGACTTAAGAATGTAGCTTCCAGGAATTTTCTCTTTGGTGAAGCTTTGTTTTGAATTGGGAGAGGAAGGCCTCTTCTGTTGCTTCCTGTGGAGACCCTTCTCAAGAGCCAGGTGCTGCTCCTGAGCACGCATCAAGCTCACACTGTGAGGGCTGGCAGCGTTCAAACTGAGACATGCTGCTTTGCAGGCATGTGCTGGTGAGAAGATTAACACCTAGATAGAATATTTTTATAAAAACACAAGATAAAAGGATAAACTAATCTCCAGACTTGGGTATTTCATGCTTCCTTGTAGTGCTTTTGGATTCATTTTCATTGTCTGGAAGGAAAATCTTTACTGTTAAAAGCTGTGGTATTCCATTTGTACCCATAACCTGCTGATTTTCATCCAGCCTTAGCAACACTTCCAGGCTGTCTAGGCTGATATGCAAGGCCTTTGAAACACAAATGGCTGTGATATAACCTGTCATTTCCGAAGAAACCTACTAACTTCCAGGTATAAAAAGAATGAGCAGCTAAAGAACTTGATCTTTGCTTTCCTTCTCTTTTTGCGCTAAATTTCCAAAGAGAACCTGATTGCTTCATTGGGCTTGGCGGAAATACATGTTGCAAATAACTCTTGTTGAGTGTCAGCCATGTTATATAGATCTTTTTTAGAGCAGGGAAAAGCAAATTGATTATTAAAACAGTACCTAGAAAAGGGTTTTTTGACCTTTTTTTTTTTTCCTAGAGGAAAACTGTTTTATGTTTGTGTGTCAGATCAATACATATTACTGAGCAAACATATGAAAGCCTAAGCGATGCCAGCAAGTAGCTGGTATCTCTACACTACCTAGCCTGCTGTGCAATAGTGGTGATTTACAGCCTAGTTTAGATCTCTGGTGTCATCTTTCTATGAAATAAAAACTAGAAGTCAAGTAAAGAAAATAAGGAAATGTCTATAATGTAATGATTAAATTATTCAGCAGGTGAGCTGAGTTTGCGGCAAAACAACTTTGAAAGTGATAAATGCTCTCAGATGCCCTGTGGGGGCAGGTGGGGAAGAAGAAGGAGGGCAGCCAGGCAGTTTGAAATAAAGCACTCATGCATGCTTCATTGTCAATACTGGGAGAGTTAAATATCTGAGATAGAGTTCAACCGTTGCTGGCCCGACAGGACGCAACTGTGTTTCTTATGAAGACTGAAATAAAATCCAAACCATACCCAGATGCAACTCTGAGCACTGAGAGGATGGCTTCCAAGAACTTTTTCCCTAGCGTGCTGATGAGCGGCTGTGACTTTCACTGCCCTTTGTGGCTTGGGGAGTGACTATACTATCATAAGCTGCCTAGTTCCCTACTCTTTAAGGAGCACACTGTAAGCTTTTGGAGCCCTAGGGTCCTGCTGCTTGTCAAATTTAGGGTTTTCTGTGTGAGGTGTTTTTTTTGTTTGTTTTTTTTTTTTTTTTTGTTTGTTTGTTTGTTTGGGGTTTTTCTTTATTTTTTTCTTTCATTTTTTGTTGTTTATTTTGGGGCTGGCTTTGTGTGCAGGGTCCAGTTGAAAACCCTAACCTACTCAGCTGTGGTGGAGATTATATAGGTGGGAAGAAGCAGAGAAGGGCTTTAGATATTTCCCTTCTAAGAAAAGAGGAAAAACAAAGCCAAAGAAAGAGCAAAGGGAAGAAGCTGCTGGCTGGGTGCCACCCTGAATGGCCCCGTTGTTCTCCAGCTCTCTGGACCTAATTAAGTGACTCCATTTCTACAGGCGATGGTGAAGTCTAATGGCAGCAAACAGAAGATCGCTAACACATGGGGCAGGTCTGTGATGTGGCTTTCTGGAATGAGAGATTGCAGTTGCTGGAGAAGGACAGAAAGGATGAGAAGGAGTACGGGGAGTGGAGGGAAGGAGGTCCCTCCACAGAGACAAAAGTGGCAGGCACAGGAAGGAGTTTTATTTCTTCCCAGGAATGCTGGGAAGAATTGGGGAGAGTTTAATTTCAAAGTCCAACAATGCAGCTATGGCATTTGTTTCCAATTCAGCAGGAATGAGTGTATGGTTTGAACAATTCTTTCGAGGTTCCTGGCAGGGGGAATATAACTCGTCTCAGCTGGCTGTTTTAGGAGATCAAATGACACAAAAAATTTCACTCAAAGCCTAGGGTATCCTTCTGGCAGCCAGAGACCATGCACATCTTCACAGATCGACTATTTGCTCTAATGTGGACCAAGAGCTGCGTGCTGTGTAGAAAACTGCTTGCTTACAAAACAGTGTTATTACTGCCAGATGTTGGCTTCTTGCCTGCTTTTACATAATTCAAGCTTTTCTCTGCTCAAGATGTTACAATTTAAGGTGCTTTAGAAGTTTTCTTTTAAAAGGTTTGATAATGCTTTTTTCCTTGTTCTTTCTTCCCCTTTCTCAGAGTGGCTCTCCCACAAGCACACACTACAGTCTGGTATATGTGGTATATGTTAACTTGTGCAACCAGGAAAAACAAAACTCCTTAGATCTACCTCTGGGTTGATTCAAACAAGAATGAAAATAAGACCATGCTGTCTGAATCATGTTGGCTCACACATATCAAGTACAATATCTTTGTTTCAAATGTATCTTTGTTTCAAATGCTTCCCATATAGTGAGTATAGCCTTTTTTTTTTTTAAGAAAATTGGATTTTTATAAGTGTCCAAATACTGATAGCAGAGGCTTTAGTCAGGCAAGTAATGTACCTCTCTAAGCAAGCTTCTCCACTTAGCTAGTGGGGCTTTGCTTGTAGACTTCATCCTTCATCCACAGATCAAATAATTGTCAAAGAAGTGTCATAATAAGTCTGTGACATATTCCTTACTGAATCTGCAGTGGGTTACTCAAAGTACCAATGAGAAAAAATTATTTTAACAGGATTATCCTAGCAGGTTGCTGGCAGAATTGGAAATGTGGTGCTTCAGTTCTGCCTCTGAGCTTTGTGCTTTAGTTTCTTCAAAGACAGAAGTTGCATGGCTTGCCTAATTGCAGCCTGGTCATCTAAAATGTGTGGGTCTAGGTGAGGCTGGTTATCAGGGCTCCCTTTACTGCCAGTGAAGAGAGAAGGACAAATTCAAATGCCAATTCATCCCCTTTGAAGGAAGGCAGGCCATATGGGAAAACCTTCTCCAGAGGTCTCTGTATAGTGTTATACTTGACACAGTATCGAGGAAATTCAACTGTGCTTAGAAAATTGTGGTGACTTAAAGGAAATCATGCTAAAAACAACACTGTACTTCTGAGATTCTCCTCTAGTTTGACACCAACATCAGGATGACGCAAGTTCAAAAAGGGCGACTCTAAGCCCTTTATTTCACTCTGTCTTAGGATTATCCTGTGATTTGCAGTACTCCAATCAGAAGTGCAGTCGTGAGCTGGTGATGAAATATCCTCTCCCCACTACCCTTCGTATTTGGGATTTTGAATAAACCATTCTCACTGGGAAATCAGTTCCAGTGTATTTTACCATGCAAGTTTATAATTTTCCAGTGACACTTTACCCCCCTCAAGCCAAAAAATCCCCCCTCTCATGCTTGGAATAAACACCATTGTAAATAACGCAATAAATAAATGATGGCAACAGTTGTAGGAAAATGTAAGTGATAATAATTTACTGCCATTCAGAGTCTGACAGCTAGTTTATATTTTGTGTATTTTATTTTTCTTTGCTTTTACTCAATATATAGGGCTTATTTTAATGAACACTGGCCTAAAAAACAGCTTAGTGATTAGAGTGATATGACTATCTCGGACAAACAGAATAAACCTTTCTCTCTTTTGGTAGACAAGTAGTTGAGATGTCTGAGATGTATAGAAAAATTTGCCCTTATTTTTTTTTTCTTGAGGTGGTTTTGAGACAAGAGAATCTATTTACCTAAAGTGGGACTTCTGTTCTGTGTTGTGCTATAGCTGTGGCCATTCTGAAGGTCCCTGAAGGCCCGTTTGTGGCTAACTAAAAGGACTGCACAATTCCCTCACTTCTGAAACCGCCTCTTTCCTGTGTACGAAAGCAAAATTTTTATCTCTGTTGGAGTCTCATCTGTAAACTAAGAATTTAAAATGCCTCTCCTGCTTCCAGGTTGGAATTCCTTGGCCAATATTTTGTGCTGTGCCAGGGCTTGTATGATCAGATGTTGCCCTTTATTTGCCAGCTGGGGTAAAGACTGACTGTGTTATTCTTCCTGGAGGAGCTAGTTGATAATAGGATCTGGTTGGAATTAGTAATTTTAATCTTCTTAGATAAATCAGTACTTGGAAATCCATTCCGGTTTTACTTAAAATGAAAACACATTGCTTTAAGATTTCATGCAAAACAAATTGCTTCAGAAAATTAGGATGTATAAAAAAGCAATCATTTGTTTTGAAGAGCAGGCATTTCAATGCACATTAAACAGTGTGTTTTGAGAGTTTCTTTTGACATTTTTTCCATTAAAAAAGGAATATTTGTGTGAGTTGTCATGACATAGTGTACAAATAGCATAGAACCCCCTCTCAAAACAAAATTCCCTTAAAATCAGAACATTTTCTGAAATGAAAGTCATGATGTTTCTCTTTTGAAACTGTTCTTACTGGAATCAATGCATTTTCAAAATGTCTAACAAAAGCAAACACTTTGAAAACATTTGGGTGAATGCAGCTGGCAAGAGCTTGTTTGCAGGGACAGCTACTGCTTAGAAATACAAGAAGAATCATGGTGTTGTTAACCAACTACTTCTGCTACTAAAGGATTATTGAAAGAAATCTTTTGTGGGGTTTTTTGTCTCTTTCGTTCCATGACCTCGTCGTTTTTCAACAGAGAAGTAAAGACATGTTGAAGCAGGCACAGCTTTGGCTGTTGCACTGAAAGGATAAGAACAGCAGGATGATGTTTGCCAGTGTTTTTTCCCCCTCTGGGCTCTCTGTTCCCCAAATCTAGCTGTGCATATTGTTTGTGGGTGGGTGTGCATGTGCCCACACGCACATGGAGGGAATGGCAACTCCATCACATTGTCTGGAGTGTGCATTTCCCACCAGGTGGTGCTGATGGAAGAATCTGAGCCATGCTAGTAAATCCATATGTACATATATGATTGAGAAAAGGGACACAGAATGTCATTTAAGATGGGCTGGGCACTATCTATCTTTGAGCTTTAAATATGTCACTTTTAGCCCGTGATAGCAAAATTCAGTCCATGCATTGCTATAGGAGGACACATACATGGTGTTCTCTCATAAACGATGGGTGTTGGTTTCTCTCTGATGCAGAAACTGTGCAGAAAAAACTGCCCTAGTTTAAAAAATATTTTTAAATTCACTTCCAAGACTGTTTAATAGCTCATGACATTGCTTTCCAAAACCAACAATGAAGAAAGAGAAAAGGGAACAAATAATTGTGTTTTATTATTGAGCACCCATCTGACTTGAGTAGATCCTTCAGTTTTACTGCATTGCCTGTCATAAACTGGATGTAATAATGATTAGCAAGTTCTAGCGTACTTGTTAGATTGTGCTAAAAGGGTTGGGATAATTTGATGAAATGAGCTTTAGAAATTCACAATGTCATCATACAGAAAAACAGTCAGTTAAAATTGCATAAGCTCACTTTATTTTATCCTTAGAATAAAACAATGCGCTGGAACATAAGCCTCTATTCAAAAGATCATTATAAGTAGCATTTCTGAAAAAGCCCTTAGGTTTTCCAAATGATTAGTTTATCAAAATTATCTGTGCTTTCCTGCTGGTAGAGCCAAAGGTGAATCACTCATGAGTCAAGTAAATGTAGAGTGATTTTATAACATACCACTCTAAATATCTTCTCAATCTATCACAAATCACAACTGAACTGAAAAAAATAAAACGCGGAATTTGTTCAGGAGAAAGGCTTAACCAGCTTTCACATGCTAAAATCTACTAGTTACAGTGGTTTGGGTTTCTGAAGATGAGAAGATGTACATGATGTCACTGTGATCTATTTTAGTGTACGTTGGTCCCTCTGATACATGACAAAAGCATTGCAAGCTCTGTCAACAGCATTTTTGTGAAAGAAAAAGGTGGAATTTTTTCTTTGGTGTCCCTGAATAACAAACTGTCTGTGAGACTTGAAAAGTGTGAGACAGATTTGAAAGCAAAGCACATAATTACACTGGGCATGGCTCGACCAACTCCTTTTAAATTGGAAAATTGTGGCTGGGTGCTAGATCATTGGATAACAGAGGTGCTCTCAGAACACTCTTCACAGATATCTGTTTCTTTACAATTTGTTGGTTAATAAAGGAGAAAAAGCCCCTCAGCTGATGGGTAAAATGAACAATGGTGAGCCTTAGTAGTACAAAACCTCCCATGCCTTATCTTTTTCTATGGTTTTTCGAGATGGCAATGTCCTTTTACAAGCACAGTTTTATCCTAAACCAGACAGATCTGCTGTGAATCTTGGAAGAAATTATGTAGGTCTTGGTGCAGCATATAAAGAGGTATCGTGACTTCAAGGATTACAAATGAGAAACTGGTAATGGAATTGGTCTTCCTAAAAGCAGGTGTTTATGTTTTGAGCATCTACAGCAGAAAATAATCATCTAGGCTCCTTTTGGAATCATTGCTAGAAACAAGCACTTTCCAGAGCACAACCTACATTTTTTTAGATGACTCTTTTAGGTTGAGATGACTCATAAGCCAGCTGCCTACACAGGGGCTGACGAATCCTACCCCTTTCCACTGCTGACTCCAACACATATTCCAAACAGACAGACAGAATTCACGCATTCCCCCTCCCTCTTGGCAATGTGCAGAATTACTTGCAGAGGGGAACTGGGGACAGTGCAACCTCTTGGTTTGTTCTCCAGCCACTTGCTTTCAGATGTCCCTCTCACTCTTCCAAACCATCTGGGATTTCTAGACCATCCAGAAAATAGAATTGACAGAAAACGTATCAGTCAATGAAGAAAGTGTAGTGTGAGTGGAAGGAAAGGTTGATTGACTGAGACTGACATACTTTGCCCACCAAAGTATTTCTCAGCTGCTGGTGCTGTTCAGGGCTGATCCACTTCAATGCAAATCTAGGGTACCGTGGTAGGGGTGTTTGCCCTATTCATGATCCGACGTAATCAGGCTTTCTGAAGGATTTGTCTTCCCCAGTGGAAAGCACAATCATGTAAGCAGAGGCTATCAGCACCTGTGTGGGGGTTCCCAAAGTAATAAGGAATCGTGCTCGTCCAGATAGTGTAACCCTGAATCTAATAACTGCAGTGGGATTCAGTTTCTTTGGATAAGATTGAACTATTTTCCTTATTAAAGTAATGATACAGTGGTTCATTTCTTTTGCTTTCAAACTAAGCAGTAAATTTTGAGTGAGCAGATATATGTGTGTGAGAGATGTTATTCTTGTTCAACATCTAAGAGAAGACTTCAGGCAGAAATATAGACCCTCCCCCTCACTCCCCCACCTTGCTCTCTTCACTACCAGAAGCAGGCTCTGGTGTTGCTAACTGATGTAGCAAACTGACTGAAGCTGAGACACAAGAGAACAACAAAAAAACCTCACGACTCCAGGCTCTTTGAGTAACACCCAGACAGTGACTTGTGCTCTCTTACTCCCAGTAGGATTTGGCTTTTGAAGAGACATTACACTGAACAGCTATCATTGCTGCTGAGAAACAAGTTATTCAATCAAGGAGGCTACCAGTGAAATGTGACTGAAATGATGTAAAAAGAGAAGTTCTCAAATTTAAGGTCTGGAGGAATTTTCTTAATCATGTAGCAAGGTGTTCTCCCGAAGACAAGAAGTGAGTAAAAAGTTGCATCAAGACCAATAATTTCAGTCTGACCTTTACTTCATTTTCCCAGGGTACTTTCAGTCTTCTGTGACTTTTTGGGTGATGTGCCCAGACCTCATTCAGACAAGAAGCCAGGACTCAGCAAGGGTTCACACTAGGATCTGAGAGTGGGAAGTACTCTTGGATCCCACAGTCTAGACATAGCTTCAGGGAATATTGCCTTTTCCCTTGTTTTTGGGTTGGTTTGTTTGATTTTTTTTTTGCCCCCACTCTCCTTTTTGCGTCTTTTGAACTTTGAATGGAATTACTGCAGATGATGTGAGCACTTCTGCTTGATTTAAGTGACCAGTTTGGGAGAATGTGGTGTCTTGATCTCTCAGCAATCACTGAAGGAGAATACACTTAGAAACCCCTCTCATTTCACACTAATTGTAGGCAAGTGCAATTTTGCCCTTAGATGCAGGTCAAACCATGAGGTCTGGAGGTGTTTATCTCATAGCTGTGTCTGGGCAGGTTTCCATGTGTTCAGGGATCCATTCTTTTTGAAATCGACACCTTCTCATTCATCTTACTGCACCAGTATGATATGTGAAGCTCCTATGATTTGTTAATGCTCAGGTTACTAAAACACTGGCAGCTCTTTTTCTGAGTGCATGTTTAGTGTGGGCAGATAAAGCCAAGCCATGGCAAGCTGCAAAACTGAGGAGGATTCTTCATTTACATGTTATTTCCTTACTACCATCTGAAGAATAATATAGAATATGCTGCTTTTGCATGATAGAGAAAAGAGTGTAAGGGCCTGGCAGCTGAAGTTTTGAAATAGCCATTTAAAAACAATGCAGGAACAACCCCACAACATGATTTTTGATGGATACTATATACAACCCTCTGATCCACCTTATATGTTGTGGTTTATGCATCATACATAGTAAAAATATCTAGCTGTGTTTTCCTTGTTTGTGTTCCCAGACAGCTGGAGGCTGGATAATAGTAGGGCTTTAAATAAAATAATAACTCCCAACAATGCCAACACAGAACCATGTGTTGTAAGGAGGAAAAATTAGAGTGCTTAAATGTTTTAAAACACTTATCTTTTGGATGGAATTAAAAATGATCGCTTTCAAGTAACACTGACTGGCATGTTCTCTAAACAGAATAAACAGCCAAGATCTTCTGGCACAGAAGGCTGAAAATAAATCTGATCTTTGGTGTAATAAACAAGTTAAAAGCTTATTCTGCTGGCATTTATAACAGATTAGTGGTATCTCAAGCTATAGATGGCAAAGTGTGATTAAACAATTAAAATGTCCCATTGACACAAATGCATGGATACAGGTGATGACAGAGCTCCTAGGCCTAGGGTAGAGTTCCTTCTTAAAATCTATTATTCCACCTTTCACTTGTTGTGTTTTTTTTTTTTTTTTTCCACTGGAACCTGTTTACACTGGGTAAGCAAGGGCAAATTTATCTGTTATGAGTGCAATGGTTGAAGAGAATCAGCCAGTGTCATTACAGAATGCTTTCCTAAGCATCTCACAGCTATGTCAAAGCATATCTAGCAGTCTAAACAACCAATGTGCTTTAAAAAAGCACATTGGAAAACCTCCACCTTCCCCAAGGATTTTTGTTCTATCTGAAAGGCAGTCAGGTTAAATTATAACCTCTTAAACGATTTCTAATACCAGAAAAACTGAAATGGATATAAATGCTGTGTTATTTGAGAAGAAAAAGATGACTTGAGCACAAGTATTTTTTACTTAGACTTCAAACCCTAGATAAAAGCAAAAGCTTTCAGAGCTATAGGGTGTCTTGACTACAGAAAGTATTTCTTATAATTAAGATTGCTATATGCAAGGCAACTTTTCACAATTTTCTCAGTTTGAAATATGTAAAGCATAAGTCAACATTGGGGAAAAAATAACTAAACATTAATTTTATCACAAAATTTTGGGCTTGGATAACAGGAATTTCCTGTCTGCTACTGCAGAGTGGGGCCAGAAGTGGGGAAGGCAACTGGAAGACTGCTTTGCACAAGGGCCTGCTTTCCTAGTCACTTGACCCATGCCCAGCTGGAGGGTTGAAGGGATCACAGACCCAGTCAAAACAGTCAAAGAAAGAGGTATCTTCACAATGGGAACCATTATGGAACAGTTTGTGTTTCCTCGGTTATGCAGCCTGGGATACAGCAGCAGCATGTGGCCAGGTGGGATGTAAGGCTGTCTTCCATATGTCCTGCCCTAGTTTCCCTTCCAGGAAACTTGGGCATGGGTAGGAGCTGCTTTATCCTGGCTGATTCCCAGCCAGATTAGCTGGGGGAATGCTACACAGTGCGTGCCCTGAAAGAGAAATCCTGATTTGGTCAAAAGACCTACCGAAAATGCCCAAAGATACTTGCAACTCCCAGCCTGGGGGCAGCAATGTGGACTCAGCGAGGGAAGTGCCCTGATGGTGAAGGTTCACTGCTAGCGTTACCTTAATCATTACCCAAATTCACGGTTATGCCATTGTTCCGTAGGCTCCTTTGTGTTTATTGAGAGGCACTTGCTTTCTCTCTGGTACGAGCTACCAGCCAGACTTGCACTTGCACTTGCACGTGTTGCATGTGTTCTCTTGATGAGTGGGAGAAAAGCACTTTGACTTACACAGACCTTCAATTCTTGTGCCCACAGCCTTGATTATATCTTCAGCAGTTGGTACAAGAATCTGGGCTACAGCATCATGAGGTGCAAATGGCGGAATTTGTGAGTGGGCATTAGAAAGGCTGTGTTTGTTATTTATAAGTTAATAGCTCTGTTTTTATAAATGATGTATGAATGACTGGTTGCTTAGTAGAAACACAGTCCAACAGCCAGACCTATAAATAAGACAAAGTTACAAAGAGTAGTTCTATTTCTGTGGATAAAGCAATGCGTTTTTCAGTGAACACAGTTGCAAAGTACCTCTACATGCAGTCTTTTTCCGCATTTTGTGAGAGATTAAAACTCCCTGGTGGTCCCACTTTTTCTGTATAGAACAAACACACGCATTGTGTGGTCCACACATAAGCCCAAAATTACCTGAATATAAATCAAAAGCTACTTTCTTTTTTTTTTGGCTTTTGCATGCAACTAGTATTCTTCTGTCAGTTGTCTGAGTCAGTATTTTTCAGTTTAATTTTGTGGGTTCAAATTTTATATTGTGCAATGTAGTTTTTGTTCTCCAGAAGGGTGAGTCAAAAGTCTTAATGAAGCAAGGAAATAATTAAGAAAAAAGCTCAATGGAAACAAATTCTCTCACTATTAAATTTTTTCTGCTCTCATTTATGATTTCTACAGGCAGGTTCAATGGCAAATTTCTAGAAATCTGCCTTCTTAAAAGCTGTTTTGTTCATGCACTTGTAATGGTTTTCAGAAGCAGGTTCGTATAAGTGAACCAACAAACATACAAATATTTTTGCTTTCCCTCTTTCAAGTAGTTTCTCAGAAGCAATTTTCAGACTAACATATTTTTTAGAAAATATAAAGGATATGAATCTAAATCACTTAAGACAACTCTAACATGCTTATAGGCAAAGACTATAATATGTGTGGTATAAACTTCGATAACTGCATTTTAATATACCCAGTATAAAATCAGTAAGGTGACTTGTGTTTACTGATAAACTGATGGTCACCTCCTTGCATTTTGGGATACTGGTATTTTCATTAGTAGATGGCTTTATTCTAATAGCATGATCAATGGATTGGCAATGAATGATGAAGATGTATTATTATGGTAAGGGTTTAGAAACTTGCAGCCATTGTTGTTCTGTAAGGGAATATAATAATTTATTTTTTACAGATTAAAAGTCTTTTTGAGGTAAGAATTTCTCATCAGAACTGAAACCCCAAATCATTGAGGACTGTATCTCCAGCTGGATATATTTTTCTTTGCAGTTAAGTTCTTCAGTTCTTTAATCCAGGGCCCCAAGCAGGGAAATTGGACTTACCAATGGTACCTGAACTGCAACACCCATTTACATATTCTTTTTTTTTTTTAACCCCCCCACCTAAAAGTGACTGAAATCATGGTGTGCAGACAGCCAACCAGTCTCTGGGAAGAGCAAAACATGCTTTTAAACATGGGGTGTTGCTGCTCACCTCTAATTCTAGGCCGTGTACTTTGTCTTCCCCGGGAAGTGGCTGTATGATCACGGCTACAGAAGACAGTCCCTTTTCACTTCACGTTGTCCTCAAAGCTGCTGTGTCCCAGAGCCAACCCCTCCAAGGTGCTTCCAGCTCCATTTGTCACTGCAGGAACATGTGGTGTTTTGGTGATTGGGACTAAGGGGGAGTAGCAGATCCGACTTTTTTCATTCCTTCGCTGTCATTTTTGAACAGTGCCTGAGGATGGTTGAGGTGCGTTCACAGCAACAGCCTCCTCCAATGGCAAGGCTTTGGAGAGACAACATGGATAATAAGCAAATACCAGTCTAAACCTTGCCAGCCATTAACTGGTGATCAGAGGAGCCTGAAGACCCTCAAGTCTTTTCGAAACACATTGTGAGGAAAATAATAACTGTGCAATGAAAATAAAGAGAATATTCCAGTGCTTGCACATTTCTGGCAGAATTTCATTCAGATGCAGAAGGAAAACAATTCTGCCTACCCTGAATTTCCCAAAGAAATTTCTACTTCTTGGCTTCCTGTGAACTCTCATCACAAGAAGTCAAAGTAAACTCAGCATAAAAAGATTTAATGATCCCCTGTTGTGGTTGAGACACTACAAATGCCTTCTCCTCTGTAGACCTCTGAGTGTATCTTTAGAGTGAACACCTATTAATGGTTATGGGGCTTTAGTATAATTTTTAATAATGCATCAGACCATAGCAGTACTGTAAAATTTACCTTGAAGACCAATGTCTGATCAACATAGTGCTGGGCTCTTCTGAATGAACTCCTGGGGGGGAGAATACAAAGTGTTTTTTGTTTTATTCTGTATGGAGAAAGCCCCTGGAAGATTTGAATCCATCATTTAGGACTAACTTGGGCTAGCTCTTACAATTTTTTTTCTGAATTTATATGAGTTAAGCCTAAGCGCATGTAGTTCTAAGGATAGAATTTCTTTTTCTCAGTTTTTATTGAGGACATTAGAGTGGATTTGATATATCTGACTGAATTAATAATTTTAAGATTTACAGATGCCTATTTTGAAAGACCAAGGAAATAGCATGTTCAAAATTATATAGTTGTCATTTAATTGTAGGTTAACTTGTTACAATAACCAGAAGAAACTTGTATTGCCAGGGTCTCATCAATATTGGTACAGCACACATTTGACAGTTGAAGAGACCAGGGCTGTGAGCCTGAATCATTATTGTAACAAGAAGGTTGTTAACTTTCATTACTTTAATTGAATTATCATTTTCCTCATTGATATTCAGGATATTTCAATAGCTGGGCCATTTCCTCCCTTTTGACGCTTCAATATAGAAGTGAAAAAGCAACAGACTGAACTTATAGCACTGCAAATGTAAGTCTGAAGGTAAATTTTCAGACTGGGAACAAAAGGATATGATGAGGATATCATAAAAGAAAGTCTCAGCTGCTTTTATGTGATCCATCTATAGGTTCAAACAGTTTTGGGAGGGTTGGTTAATTGTTTTGCTGCTTTTTCTTTTTTTTTTTTTGTAAGATTTTCAGGAAATAATATTTGTCCATGCAGTTTTATTCATAAGTAGCTTCTCATTTTGGTATCTGATTTTCAAATTATGCTGGGCAGATTTTCTTAAACTCACAGGTTGCATAGTATTTCCTGGTAGGAAGGGTGTAGCTCCCACAGATGAGTTTGTAATTGAGAATGCTCAATAAGTGAGATTACTCCTTAAAATATACTTTTCCAAAAAGTATTGCTGACTCCAAACTTCTCCATTGGAATGTTTCACAGAAAGTTAAGAATATATGTCCAGAAAAATAAATAAAACACTGTGTTTGGTAGGAGGCTTTTAGAAAAGATTTGCAATAGTTGCTCTCTGCTGCTTGTGATGATCTAATGTTTCACCTGATGATGGTGCTTTCAGGAAGATAGTAAAGCCAGTGCTCTTTAAGAGGTGGAGGTTTCCCTTGCAGATTAACCTGGACACAGGATGGGCACAGGACTCACTTCTGGTCCTTCTCAGATTGCTTAAGCCAAAACTTACAGGAAATGACTCAGAAACTCCTTTCTCTGGGTTGTGAGAACCCTGACCTGAGGATCACTCCAGACACAGAATTCTTGAGACTCTGAAGTGTTTCCCTACATTAACAACCCCAAAATATCAGCTCTCCATAAACATTTCAGGACAGACACTCAAGTGAATGGCATAATCTGTTTTGATATTAGAAATTAAAGACTACCTTTTTCAATAAGAAAACAATCATGAGCTCTGTGAACCTCAGGAAACTTCTTGATGTAGATTAGGGCTACTGTTTTGGGCAGAGATCTCAAAATTTGGAGTTCTGTCTGTCAAAAAGAGAAAAGATGAAAAAGTAAAGAATTACCATTTGTGCAATTGTATAGTCTGTACTGAAGAGGTTGAAGTGAACCATTGTTTAGCTTCTTGCTTTTACCGTTTCCCATGAACACAGCAAAGTAAAAAGATAATGGGAAACTCTTCCAATGGTTCATTCACAAAATGTTTGCAGTTAGTCTTGTACCTCCCGTGCCTTGATTCTGCAAAATCCTATTTCCAAATTTGTTTAAATCTTAATACCTTAAAATAAGAAGTACTATTCAATCCAAGTATCTGACAAATAGCAAGGATTCCTATTCCCATTAAAAGTTACCCAGCTGGAATAACAATGCCCCACTGCTTGCCAAATCAACACCATCACAGCTCACAGAGATAAAATTGTAACTGAATACTCTCACATGCACAATGAAACTGTCCTCAAATGCTCCCTGCTCATAGCAAGCTGGGTAAATTTACTTAGGTCTTAGTAGTCAGAGTTAAATTTTGTGCTTCCAAGGCTGTTTTTTCACTCCTTGCTTCCTTCCCTTGGAGGTCTGTGTAATCTAATGCATTTCTCTCTTTGGGTGCATCATATAAAATTACACAATTCCTTAATAAGGATTTACTTTCTTGCTACTAGCTATTGAACTTGACATTAGGGCAAGCAGTCATCAAATGCTAACCCTTGACATTTTGATTTATGCATCCCATAGACTGTAATCAACCTGTTGCACATGGTAGCACTGGAATGCTGCCCCTTTTTAGAAGCAATAACTTCACCCATGGAAAGTCATTATGTCTACAGCAGTTCAGAATTAGAAACGGAGAGGTCAAAGCTTATTGGAAAGACACCTACAGAAAAGCTCTCCACTTTTTCTTTCCCTTGAAAATGTTTTTGAAAGCCCATAAAATGGTGTGGCGATGCCAAATGACCTGTGAAATAACCATCCACAGCTGTGGTTGTAAAAAAAATTATGTACCACTGCTGGCATTTATGTTGATCTGATAAAACCTTTTCAATGTGAAATCATCAAGCCTTTGAAAAGATGAACCCATGCATCAGGAAAGAGCAGGGCACAAATTTTGGAGGAACAAAGGATCACTGCTAACAGCAGCAGCAGCTATTGAAAATAAGGAATATAGAATAGACATCTGAGCATGTATCTGAGATTGCAGATGATCTGGTTTGGAGATTACTATGGCATAGCAACAGAAGGTCACATGCACAGTACAGAAACTCTCTTGCTGAAAGAAACTGTATAGAAACTCAGATCCAACTTACTCTGTGGAGAGGGCCAAATCATAATTTAAATTCGAAGTTAGTAGATTCTAATGTATATTCAGGACTGACTTATACCCCTTTTTATATCAGAAGCTCAAGGTGTGAATGAAAGGTTTACATAAATAACATGGCTGAATTGTGTAGCCTGTTTATTTACTGAATTATCTTTTTTGTTTGTTCATTAGGTCAACGAACGGTGAGTGAGAGACAGTATCCCTTGAGAAGAGAGATATTTTTGATGTTCTTTTCACCTTTTTGATTTCTCACTGTTTTTCCATTGTCTTTTTGATCTCCTCTGTGCATCACCAGTAACATGTACCAAGCTCCAAGGTTGTTTCTTTGATGAAACCAGTGCCTCATCTGTCACCAATCAGGTACATGAATGATAAAGGAGAATGTTTGACATCTTGTTTTCCAAGGTTCATGTTACCAGCTTGAGGGCATGCGCAGAAAAAAACAGAGGAATTTCGGCTGATCTGCTGGCCTCAGCTTATTTTTTATTTGCCTCAGGAAGGTTACCTTCATGAACATCTTTTGTTCTTTTAAGCTCTTCTAAAACATGGACTGTTAGATTCTGTATTGCATTAAATGTGCCTAGCGTGTCACACACAAGCAGGGCACATGGTTCTACTTATTAACCTTATTAATAGAAGAGAGCGAAATACAAACCTTGTGTACAAAACCCACGCAGATGGCCACCCTCAGACAAATTCACTGCCAGGCTGTTACCAAGTACCCCACAACTGCTAGTCCTAACACTGCATGACTGGAATTGGCTGGCAGGGATTAAAATCCCTTTTTGATTTCCAGGTTTAACACTGGGAACTGGTAGCTAGTGTTTCTCTATATGTGTTATTTATCTGAGAGCTGCCTTTCTTCAGATTTCTTTTTTTGCTGGTGCATTTACCAGCTGCCAGAATATCTACTTGCTCAGTGTTTGAAGAGACTGTAATAAATGCTTTATAAACGTCACAAACTTGAATAAAGCTCAGAATGCTGGGTTCCTCCAAGGATGAGACAGAGGAGAGAAAGGAAGGCAGAGATGCATAAACACTGACCTTTCTTCATGTTGACTGCCTGTGACTTACAAGGTCCCAGCCATGAGCTGGGATCCAAAGCAGAGCTTAGAGGTGAGAGGCTAGGAAGTATTAACGTGCCCAATTTTGCCTTTCAGGTCATGGGATGATAACTTTTCAGAGGTTTGTCTCAGAAACAGAGCACATGTATTTGAATTTCAGGAAATGGATAACTGTGAAGCAGAGAGCACTGTCCTTTCTGATCTCTGTAAGAGTGTAGTAAGTGAAAAAGAACATAACCCTATGCATCTCCCTGTCTCCCAAAGACAGAATCAGCAGGTCTCTTCTCTAAATTATGGTCTCCAGAAAAGCATAATTTTACAGATTTTCTCCCCTGCCATGCTTGCTCTAGAGAGCAGATCTTGGAGGCTGGCCCTGGGAGCATAGTGCTCTGTGAAATGTTCTTGCTGATTCACAGCAGCTTCGCTGGGAACAAATAAAGCAGTGTAACAGGTATCCTTCTGCTTCAGTATCAGTGGTAAGCTGCAAAGTATTTTGAAGCAAACATACAGAAGGCCTTAGTGATTGCTACAGCATAGTCACACAGAGGTTGTAATGCTTTCTCCATGTTTCGAGTTTGATGACAGTGAGTTTTGGGTATACACCAATAATTTCCGGTCCTTGTGGGCTCTCTACCAAAGAAAGTTTACATATCAGCTCAGCTGGATTCAGTAGTCTCTGAAGCAGAAACCCTGCGTAGCCCTCATCAGTTTTTGGAGAAAAGTGGTTGTAAGCAAAATCTGGATAAAAGTTTTTTAATCTATTTTTCCTTTGGCTGATCATTACATTTATTTAAAAGCACGTTATCTTGTTGGGAAGGCATTGATGGATGCTCTGTCTTGGTACTTTTGTTTCTTTTTTCCTCACCTCTTAAATTGGTATAATTTCTAAGTGACTAATCCTGGAAAGTGCTGAAATACAGAAATACTCTGTCCTAAACACACGTGAGTAAATAATGACCACAGAATTCTCACCTCCAAAAAAAGAATTTAAATTAGTTTGTTTCATACCTTAAATAGTCCAGGGCTCATGGTTTCAGGTATCAACATGAAGCTGTTCCATTTCAGCTGCTGTCCTTCCATGTGTTGGCCATGGTGGAGCTCTTCAGGAATCATCAAGTTCAAGTAGGACTGAGAAACTCTCCTTTGCAGAGTTATCTCCATTAGCAGCTTTGGAAGTACCTGCATGCATGTGATATGCAGTGTAGGATCCCTGCTGCTGTCACTGGGATCTTAGCTAGGCTGGGAAGGGCAGCTTAGAGCCCTTGGTGGTGGTGATGGCCTAGGAAAGCACAAGCTCTATGAAGAACTCATTTCAGACCTGGAGTCTGATCATTCCTCTGGGAGCTTTGGGCCACGCTCAGATTCCTAATGTATCACCTTATCCTGTGTTGTGTGGATGTAAAAAGAACTGGAAATTCTACATCTGATCAGGATGGATTTTGAAACGTGCTTTCTTCATACAAATGTCAGTGGGGAAGTTACTGCTGCCATCCTCATTTCTCACTGGTCATGAGTTAAACTGCTGGTGATTTGTATTCTCCCTCCCAAACCAACTCTCTATCTCTTCATACGGTCAGTAATAAAAAGGTAAGTGAAGGACACATCACACAAATCACCCTATTTCTCATCCGACAAGAACGGCCCATCTTACTCTGAGAGCTTGTCATGTTATAGTATTGCTTAATAAGATACAGATCAGGAGTCTGGTGTGCATCTTCTCTCTGACTCCCTCACTGTGTTTTGAGAGCAGGGCTGCCCCCCTTCTCCAAGGACTCAGCAGGTCATGCTGTGGTAGCCCCACCAAGCAGTGGAGACATTCCCTTGGGAGAGGAGTCCTGGGCCAGGTACTGCTTGTGTCTTCACCTACTGGCAGCTGAAAGCAAAATTACACTTTGTTTCTATTAGGAAAGGGCTTTGAGAAGCACTCAAAGTTATATAAAAAATCCAGCTTCTCATTGCCATCAAGCAGCACATCCAATTTTATTGAAAATTTTCTGGATTATTACCAGAAAGACTGGCCAAATTATCAAATTCCTGGTTCGTGGGAAATTCTGACATTTGGTTTTGTTCTGATTTGGAACAAAACCAGTTGTTTTGAAATTACCCACAAAAGAGAAATTTATAAGGAAAAAATAGGAATAGGAAACAATGACGCATGGTATTTCCAAAATAAAATATGTTCCCCAGGACGTGCTTCTTTCCAGCCTTGCTTCTGCGTCTTACGGAGCAGCACGATGAGCCAAGGCTGGGGTCGGGAGCTTATACTTTGGGATTGCTGACTTCAGCCAGGTCTCCCAGCACTACCAGGCTCCCAGTCTGGTGGCAGCAAGCCTATGATCCCTGTGTCCCAGGCAGCCCACCAGGCTTGCTGGTAGGGAGCCAGTTTCCACTGGAAAACTACCTGTGGTTTGATGTTGTTTGGTTTAAACAGATACGCTTTAACACAAAAATTTCTGGCTCTGTCAAATCAGACTTTTCAGTGCAATGACATGCCATCAGAAATCTCATGACCAGCTCTAATTACCTCTTTGATGACCAAAGTCTTTGTTGACCAGAGTCTCATAACTTCCTGGCAACCACTAAATATCTTGAGCATAGAAACAAATGAAAAAAATAACATTTTTCATTTTGTAGTCAACAACTGTGAAACTTGCAAGGCTGTTTCTGGGCAAGTGTATTATAAGGAAAGTTCCTGCCTTCAGGGCAGCGGTGCCGGGGACACACATGTCCCTGTTTCAACTTTATCACTGCTGCATTAACTTACAACCACTTGAGAAGCATTGTGTTCCTACCTCTGAGGAGAAGACAGTGGCCTCATTGCCCAACGAGGCACGTTGTCCAAGTCTAATTAGAAACAGGAACTTGCTCACTAGAGCACTATTTATTCCTATTCTTACAGCACAAGATTTCAAAAGTCTTTTTCATTGTTTTTGTTATTATAATAGAGAAGGATGTTTATTGATTTTTCTACTACATGAGTGTTTGTATACACAGACCTTCCCGCTTCTAATGAAACAGAGCCTCCTAAAACAAAAATAAAAAATAATAATAACCTCACTCAGGAGTGAAATAATTGTGGCCAGAATCATACTTCAGTGAAAATTTTCCCTCCTTCTGCATGTGTTTCCAGAGACTTTCTGTGGTCTGACGGGTCCCACAGTCTCCATGGCAGGGAGAGGACTTGTCACCCCAGTCAGTGGAGTGCCTGGGCCCTTGTTGGGACTACTCTTGAATGGATTTTCCCCTTTTAGAGTCACATTTCTCCCTTGCTCTAAGCTCACTGCCGTTTTGGGCAGCAGTCAGTGTGGATAGGTGTGGTGAAGTGCTATTGGTGAGAGACTTTACAGACTACAGTGAAGTTTCACTGTTCTTTCGTGCTCTGCTTATGAGAGCTGATAAGGACACTGATGTTCAGGGGCCTGGTGGGTCCTCAGCAGCAGATTTTATAGGGAGACAAAACCCTCTTGTAAACATTATAAATACAGGTTTAGAATTTGCAAGTCAAATTCACAGTTGGCTAATGTGTGAAAAGGTGTTTTCCTAGCTCAAAAATGGTGATTATCAGATCCACAACAGCCCTGCTAAAGTCCCATTGAGTAGGAAGGAGGTACCTGAAGGCCTGGCCTTTACTGTCATAATTCAGTGAAATAAAAAAAAATAAAAAAAAAAAAAGAAGAAAATGTTTCTATGGAATAGGGTGCAAAGCAATGGTTGTCAACTTGTGTTTAAGTTTGACAGCTACTGCAAAACTTAATGAACCAGAAAGGGCTGGTTTGATTTCATTTAGGATTGTTTGAGATTGTTTATAATCATAGTCTCTGTCTCAATTTCTGTAGATAAAACTCCTGACAATAATAAGGCTGACTGGAAAACAAAGTGCTGTCTATGTATACAGATGCTGGGATTGGTATATCTGTGTAAAGGCTGAGGGTTCTCCTGATATCCAGAGACTAGAAGGATGGTGTATGCTACATCAACTGTGTACAGTCAGCTGCGTTGTCTGTCCATCACTGTTTTATAAATCAAGGCCAAAACGTGTTGAAGAGAATCTAAAAGCTCACATGTATTTAAATGAGCTTTAGGTTGGTGTGGTGGGTTGACTCTGGCTAGATGCCAGGTGCTCATCAAAGCTATTCTATCACCCTCAGCTGGGCAGGGGAGGGAAAACACAGCCAAGAGCTCATGGGTTGAGATAAGAACAGGGAGAGATCACTGAGGAATTACCATCACAGACAAAAAAAACTTGACTTGGGGAAATTTAATTTATTACCTATCTAATCACAGTAGAATAATAATAAATAAAAAAAATAAATCTTACAACACCTTCACTGCATCTCTCCCTTCTTCCTGGGCTTAATTTCACTCCCAGTTTTCTATCTTTCCTCCCCAAGTGGCACAGGCAGATGGGGAATGTGGGCTGCGGTCAGTTCATCATACATTGTCTCTGCCTCTTCTTTCTCCTTGGGGGGAGGTCTGTCTTCTGTATCTTCTCTTGAGTGCGCTCTCATGGCAGTGGGTTTTATATGGATACACCTAAAATCGGCCATCAAAAAAAGTATTATTGCTTGTGTCCCATGTGTCAAATGAGATGAAGGTCATGTGTCGGCTTTAAAATAAAGGCTTCTCACATGGGGTCAATACATGGTGTGGGATATCAGATTTGTTTAGTTTTCTCCCATAAAACAATCCTTTTTCCTTTTAATCTAGAAAAGCCATCCATAATGAGTGGCGAGATTGTGTTATATGTCTTGGAATACAAAACGACCTTTTAAAGAGGAACTCACTGACAAGGGCTGAAAGTCTCGAGTTCACTCCATGGAAACAGTCAGGCTGATTCACTGTTCAGAAGTTAATTAGTATAAATGATAGAGGATCCAGTCTCTTTCCTTCACCTTATATTTCCAAATATCTCCTGGAGCCAAATCGAGACACTGCACAATGAGTGTTTAAACACACTTGTCCCTATCCCCCGCCTTGCTAGAAGCACTGTCTGGAATACAGGTTGTAAATCAGGTCCTACAGTGATTGATCCGTGTGCCAGCAAGTGAAGCATAAAAATAGCAGTGTGCTTGAAAGGACATAAAAAAAGGGAAAACAGGCCATTATTATTTCTGAGCTTGAGGGAAAAAGCAGTTGAATCTGACATGCTGGCCAAGTGTGAGTAGCCCTGGCCTGCCTAAAAAGCCCAGACAACTGCTTTGCTCACTCTTCTGCAGCTATGTGCCCCCTGTAAACAAGGAGCTGGCCCCATTTTTCTAGCCTGTGAACCTGGTACCCAGAGGTCTGAGTCCTTTCAGGAACTTCTCTTAAACCTCTTTGTGTGCTCTAAATCAACTCCTGCATTTTTCCAGCTGTGAAATAACATACTGGGAGGACAAATTACATCTTTGCTCTCTTTGGTGCTGTCATAAAAGTTGCTGACATGGAAGCCATACATTTGAAGCACTTTGTCCCCCTTATCTTTTGTTAGGGAGAACATTTTTGTGGCCTGCATAATATTGCTAGACATTGAAAATCCATGGTTTAACTATTCTGACAGCTTAATTGTGAACCAGAAGGTTCTGTCCTGTTAATGTTTAAATAAAAAGAACTGCTGCTGAAGCAGAAAAGAACTACATTAGGATAGCGATACTTTCATTAAAATAAGTAGGTGAAAATAGAGAGAGGAAGGGAAAACCTGATGTTTATATTTACACATTTATCCACCTTTATTACGAAAAGAGCACTGCGTAGAACTGACACAAGAAAAAGGACTCTTCAAAGTGTCTTTTCGATACTGTCTGTATACTTAAGTAATCTTCTGATATGGATCAGCAAAATTAGTAATGGAATCATTTGGTAACCCTTTCTGTTTATACTGCGTGTAGCTGTTTGTTTCCAAGGACACAGTTTACCATGTCGATACTTTTGTTGCACATGCCTGGAAAACCTTGTAAACCTCCTTGCCTCTGTAATATGTACAGATGCACACACACATGCATGCATACACATACATACAGGATGACAAATGCTTTCATTTCTGAGTACGACCCAGTCCTCACGATGCCTATTTAATTACAGACATCGGCAGGCTTTCTTATTAACCTCTTCCTTTTTGCTGCTTCCGAAGCTCACAAAGTATCATGATGATTATTCAAAGAATCCATTAACAACCCCACTCCTGTGATTTGGTGATTTCTTAAGATTTCTACTTTCCCCATACTTCTTTGGTACCTCTTCTTCCTTCTCTAACTGCTCCAAGACTGATATAGCCCTCTGTCCCTCACTTCAAAAGCATTTTTGTGCTCTGTGCTGTATGTCGTCACTACCAATGCTTTCTTGCCAGGCTTTTTTTGTCACTTTTCATTCTTGGAAACATGCATTAGTATTCAACAAGACCTAGTAATGGTTTGTGTTGTGTCCTCCGTTTCTCAGCAAAAGCTTACCTTGAATAGCTTGAAAATTTCTTCTGAAAGTACGATCATTATGCCCAGCTATATATCTGTGAATGTTAAGGTCATGGCATTTTCAGTGAACTATTCTAGAGGTATTTTCTAAAGACTATACTCTTCTCTGTGGTTTGGATACAGGATAACATTTTGGATGTATCCTCTTTGACCAGAATGTCTTGTGGTAAAAGTTACACTCTCTACCAGGAAGTGAAGAAGCTTTTTTTTGTCTCACTTTGTTTTTCTCTGCATATGGTTTAATTAAGCCAGTCTCCATTTTAATTAAAATAATCCTCAGAAAGGCAAAAATTAGGGCAATTATCAAATCAAACATGTGAAAATGTTAGCACCCAAGCCTTTGTGCATGCCTACCAGAATTAGTATAATAAACCCAAACAATGTCCCGAGTAACATACTACTCAAAGTATGACAAGTATCCACAGTATTCTAATAGGTTTCTTCATTTGCTGAAAATGTGGGTCTTTTCTGATACGTTTATCTTTAATCAAATTTTGTTTGGGGTGTGGATGCCTAATTTGATTTAGGAAAAGCTTGCTTCTGTTTATTTCTGTTTATTTCAGCCTTGGGGCTGAGATACTTGGTGACATTACAGCCATTCAATGAACTGTCTTTAGCAGCTCAGTCTGCAGTCAGACTGAGTCGAGCTGGAAGAGGATTAGTCCTGCCTCTGGAGTATGTAAATACATTTTTATAGTTACACCAGCTTGCCTCCTGAAGAGGAAGAGAGGGGTTAGACTGCATGTCTGTAGGCACAGCAGTTAGCCTTTTCTGTTGTCCAGGTTAAGAGAGAACTATTCCTGACGTTCCTATAGCCTGCTCCATTGTTGTCCATCCCCTCACCTTGCAGGTTACATAACTTGTTCTCTCATTGCTCTTAAATGGGCCTGTAAAATGATGTGATCTCCCTCAACACACACTTTTAATCCACCTCAGATGTTCAGTGGCTTAAGACTGCACCTTTGTACTAGCCTGTTGCTGTAAACCTCTTGGACACTGTTTCATACAGCCATTCATGGATCATCTAGCCCAGAACTTAATTTCGTTAGATGCGGCTTCATTAGGATGTTGAACCCAGGTAGTAAGTTTACTTTCTTACCATGTCCATGCAACCAATATCTTGGTGTCAGGATTTACCTTACCCAGGGATTATTTTGCTTATTTAGAATTAGAAGGGTTTAGAGACTTAAACTTGTTGAAGCAGTCTCTGTTTACTGCAAGGCACAATGTGGAGCAGGGGGCTGCTGCAAAGTTCAGCCGTCTCATACAAGGTAGGTGGAGAACAAGAGAAACAAGAGCCCATGGAGACCCAGATGCTCCAGAGCTGTCAGGAGCTTGTAGCTGAGTTAGCAGCCTGTCAACTGAGCTGCTGAGAGACACCATTCCTCACAGCAGTCCATTTGCTCTTTCCATAGACTAACTATAGATTTTAATGTCCTGTTTAAACGGAAGATTTAAGGCTTCTTGATGCAAATCCTGCTAAGTGGAAATTGCTGCCCTCCACATCTTTCCTTGCACCCTGTTGCAGGGCTTGTCCCAAGGCAGCTGTACTGGGTGCTTTGCCCCATGTAGATAGTACTACAGCACTGCCAGTTATCCCAGAAGCTACAAGAGCAGACATGAAATGGTTCCTATGTGCTGTTGCTTGCTTAACAAAACACAGGTGCGGTTTTTTTGTATGTGTTTTTTTTTTGCTTGCCATTCAAACCTTCACTGCTCCTTCCCCTGGCATACAGTCCATCAGAGCATAGCAAAATGCCTACTCTTGTTGAGCTCTGAAGGTTTGATTACCACAAGCCCCTGTTTGGCAGAGAGCAAGTCACATTGGCAGTTGAATTAAACAGCTATATCTGTAGCTTTCCTCAAAATTGATATGTGAAGACACTCAAACTCTCACTCAATGACACATCTGTGGTTTCCACCATTTCTCTTTCAGCTTCATTATAAATCACTGAGACTGCAGATTTAAGGAATTTGATGTAGTCCACTTTCTGAGCTCCTGGGACAGCAAGAGTTAAGCAACTGAGCTGGAAATCTCATGAGATCAGGCTTTTCTAGTGGCAAGATTTCCCATAATTCCTGCTTTTTGATGTGCTGGAAATACTCTATGCTCGGCCTTTCTTGTGGTATCTTGGCACTACTTCTGTAAATAGTTTAAGGGACATCATCAACATAACAACCATGCTTCTGTCTAAAATGTTTTCATTACTCCAAGTCACGACTAAAAGAGAAGATTAAGGTCTCTTTCATTCAGGCACTTAAACATGAACCAGCTTTCTTAAGATTCAGTCAGATCACGCCCTAGAAGATATAGGGTTTGAATTTAGGACTCTGTTGGCTTTGCTGACAATGCTGGTAGAGGAAGTTTTTGACAACTTGTTCTTGTCCTCACTGTCTCACTGCTTTGCTGCCCCTGTGGTTGTACTCTGTAAGCAGCTGTTCAGTTAGCCTGATCACTTGCAAGATTTTTATTGGATTGTTTTGGTGGTTGTTTTTTTTTTTTTTTTTGGTGAGAAAGAGTTATTTTTAATCAGGACAATATAATCACCCTGGCTTTACAGTAGGCTTCACATCACCTGCTTTTTGGGAAGGATGAAAAAACCAAGGAGGGAAGCTCAGAGATATGGAGACAGAACTACTTGGTGCTCCTGGCCCATCTTTGGACTTTGCACTGAAAGCCCAAAGCTCAGTACATTTATACTTATCATAGCTCCTCTCAACACACAAGCCTCAAGGCTGAAATTAATTTTCTATTCTCTGCCCTGAAATGATCCTGTTGTCTTGTACAGTCCACCTGCACGTATGGCCCAGTATTGGCTGTGCAGTCTTTAAGTCTTTAGGCAGCAGCATTTCTCATTACCTTCATTGTATTTTCAGTAACCACTGAAATGATGCCAACTGTGGGGCCACCAAATAACTGTGAAATGAGAATATGGATTTAGCAACTGAGTGTTCAAAACTGAACTGAACCTTAGCCAAAGTTCAAGGCTGTTCGGAGCCAGTGCATTAGTTGGGCGCTATCGTCAGTCTAAAATGAATCCTGGAGTTGTATGAGGTTTATAAGCATGCAAACATGTCTGTGCAAGAGAGCACCTGCTTCTGATAGAAACACTGACTCTGGGATGACATCTCTAGACGCACTGTCATGCTCGTAGGTTATGCTGATGAGGAAAACTTGCACACAAACTGCTTTCAATTTATGAAATGTATTCTTGGAATGTGTAAAGTATGCAAACAGCTGTCCTCAAATGTTTACATGCCATGCCCTCTTTTCACTTGTTCCTCCTGTCCCCTTGGTTTCCTCAGCACACTGTACGTGCCCTCTCGTGCAGGGAAAATGCAGACCCTCCACGTTCCATAGGCTAGCGGAAATGACAGGACACATTCTTCCAGAGCTGTACAATGATTGCTCCAGGGGGTACACTAGTGGTTAGATTAAGACCCTTCAGAAGTCAGGAAGTCTCTAATGTATTGTCCTTTTGAATAAACAACTTCAGCTTTTCAGTTCTCCACTTACATTAATCATGCCTATCATGAGCCACTTGGAGAACTGCAGCCAGCCACTGTAGGGTGGCCTCTAATGCTGCCCACTTCATTCAGAGCTCTGCTTGTTTAAGTTTCCCTTCCCACTGTTTCTGTGAAGCCTACAGGAGATGAACCAAATAATGTACTTACTTTTTCACTCAGTAACCAAAGTCTCCTCCATACGGTGCTGATGAGGTGATAAGCATCATCTTACTGATGCTGTCTCTGGCTCTTCTTCCCACATTTTTATGAAAGTCTTCTTAAACTCCTGCTTCTTTGTGTCATATAGTATTTTTAAAGAGTTTTAGGAGACTTAAAATATTTTATGATATTTGTTTTTCAAGCTGTTAGCAAATTTGCAAGTACTGTGATCAATATTAACAAAAATCAGTCACAAGTAATAAGCTTCTCTCTGCACAAACACATACTCTCTCCTCAGTTCCTGTCTGTTTTTGACTTTAAATATACTTGGTTTAAATTTTTTTCTTTATTTAAGAAAAACATAAAGGAACATAATTTTTCAAAACATGACATCTCACTGAACAACAGACAGAACCAGAGAAGCTCTATCCTACTTCAACACAGGGTCATTTGAATCTATGTAGAGAAATTACAGCAGTCTAATACTTCTGTGATGTAAATTTGAAACACTCTGATTTGGACTGATATTTGAATCTGAATGCAAACTGAGCACAGTTTACCCTGAAATTTTGTATCCAGTTTATGCTTCACTGGCCTGGAGAATGGGGATCTCAAAACAGGATTTGGTTCCTCTGCATTGTATTCACACTTTTATAGCTGGGATATCTTTCTGCCTTAACTCTCATTTTCATCTTCTTATGTGTAAAACCCCTAGCAAGCAGCTGCATTTCTTAGTCTATTGAACTGTAAACTATGTTGATGATATTTACCTATTCCTGGTGTCTTGAGATACCTGGAAGGGCAGAACTCTTCCAGTGCAAAGCCAATGAAGCAGTAAGGGAAGAAAGACATGGGACTAACACTGCACTTTATACAATAAATATGTAAGCAAACGGAACATAAGGAATTCTGAGTGACCAAGGAAGTTTTAATGTGCAAGAAGGTCTTTCAGGAATCTGCTATTTAATAATCTTACTGCAGATCTGGTACATCCCAGAGACTTGGAAGTGCTTTTATGTGATTAAGTTTTATGTCCAGCATTAAAGAAACTAGGTCAGTTTTATGTGATGTGAGATATATGCTAGGGAACAGCGATTCTGAAAAAAGTTGTGGGTAGGATGTAGTGGCTAAAAACAGCTGTTACAATTCTGAGATAAATATTGGGGGTGGAACGTTGCTAGTGTTCATTAATACTTCTGCCAAACCAGCACTTCCCAACTTCATCTTTCTTTTTTCAAAAACATAGTGGCAAATTTTTAAAAAAGAGCTTTTTGAGACTTCAATTTAACTTCTAAAATGAATGATTCAAGAATTCAGATTTTATAGTCTATTTATGAGAATAAATTGAGAATTTAAGTACTGGTGGGGTTAGAATCTGTATTTGCATAAGTAGAATACAATCAATAACAGTGGGTTTTTTAACTTCTGAGGCAATAGCAGAGCATTCAGGAGTTAAAGGATGATTTAGAGGAATACAAACTGTAAAAATTAAGTTGCTGTTTTACCAGGTTTACGTTTCTAAGAAAGGAAAAAAATTCTTCTTAAGATATGGCTTGTCATTCAACCCAAATTTTTTAGCTTCTGTAAATAGATTATTCCATGGTATTATGGGGAAGGTGTGTGGGTGTGTGCTGTTGATCGGTAGATGCTGAAATGAAGTCATTATGATGATTCTTTTTGGCCTTAGTTGTATAAGTGTGAGTATTCCTTAAAAAATCATCACTTTCTTTCATTGCTGATCAGAATAATCTGGAGTAGCCAAAAGAAGTTAACCTTTTATTTCAGAGTATTAATGGTTAATTCTGTACACAAAACCTCTCCCTCTCTTTAATTTTCTTTTATTATATAGCTCGTTAGAGAAAGAAGGCTTTCCCCAGAATATATCTATCCAAATGGCTCTCTGTTATATGATGTGCTGCTTTTAATCCCACAGCATACAGGAAGCATTCCCTTGTGTTGAAGAGATACCTTTTAGTAAAGTTGAGATTTTGCTTGCTCTGGTGACTCAGAGTCAAAGCGATATTCCTTTTGGGCTTACAGTGAGCGACAGGATAGAGCAGATGTCCATGTGCACATATTAAAGCTATGCTAGATACATGTATGTTTGCGATTAGTAGCTGGCAGTCCTGACCTCTGGGTTCTCTGATTGATAGGATACATTTCTCCATACCACAGAGGGCCAGTAGAAGACCTACATGCAATTTAAGCTTCACTTCCATGCAGATTTGAGAACTTCCATAGGACGTGGGTGGGCAGCAGGTTTCGCTCACTGGAAACATTTAAATTTTTAGTTTGGAAACAATTTTACTAAGCAATTACTTATTTTCTTTTAAGCTGTTACAGACAAAGGAACATTGTCACATAATTCCATTAGTGAATCCAGCAAATTTTTGTTAAATTACAACTCTTCTTTTAGGAATTTATTGAATAATGATTTAGAGACTTAAAGGTATGAAAAACTTAGCACTTTCCTTAATGTCTTTTTCCCATATATAATTGGCTCCACTTATTTCCACTTTGAATTTTAGATCTATCTTTTAGCCATTCAGTGTTAATGCACTGTGCTGCTAGTCAAAGTACTAAGACTCATCACAATTTGAACATGTGTCAGAGATAAAATAACTTAAAAGAAAAACAGTGAATAATAATCACTGTATCTCTCTAAATACTAATAAAATTGATTGGCAACCTTCACACCTCATACCCACAGAAATGCCATTTCTCTGGAGATGGTGATTCCCTTTAACACTGGGTTTACTTGGCTTTCTGCATTACACATTGTGATTATCCATCAACAGCAATGCCAGAGGCTCTTGCAGTTTAGCAGGGGCAGCCCGGGACATGACTTTCATCTTGTTGAAACAAATAGTAATATCAAAGTTCTTACAACACTCTGAAATATGTTAGAGACTTTGAGGTGAATATTTAGTGACTTGACTGTGTGTGGGCAGTGCAAACACAAGCTGCAGCTAACAAGAGTCTTCCAGCCTTTTCTTCTAGGTGTCCTACAGAGGACTGAAAGTCGCAGGCAATTTGCTCGTTATTAGACCGGAGTCACCAGACCGGGGCCTCTTCATGTTGACTCGTGAAACCCTTTCATGCTTATCAGCGTACAGCTGGATTTCCTCTGCTTTATCACACTGCCACTTTTCCTGTATGGCTCTCAGCTTTGTTTGGAGTTCTCTTGGCTTGCTATTATATGCAGTTCTCTTTGATGCAATGATAGATCTTGCAACTGTGCTCTGTGAAAGGTGCACCTCTCCTGAGGTGTTGTATAATTGCAGGATCACTCTTATCTCATCAATCTTAAAGTTTTCTAATTTTTTTGCCCTGGGGTCTTGTTTGAGGCAAGGCATAAAATATCCCTGAGGATTTCCAAATTGCTTTGTTGAAATTCTTTAGAGCTTTTCAAGCTGAACTCTTAATAAAGTGAATCTTTGAGGATTAACGTCTACTCAGTGCACAGTTTCCCTTACAAAAGTTTGTTTTCGTACTGAAGGAAGTACTTTATTCATTAGCAGAAGAACTTTTAATTGTAGTTGTTATGATAAGGAGAAGACTCTGGACAGTTTCATATTAATGAAACTTTTCCTCTTACATCAAGGTTTCTGCTAGGCTATTTCATGTAGTCATTCTCTCCTTCTAAAGTGGAAAGGCTGGAAATGTGTACTCCCTTGAGATTGAAATGTTGAGACAACTATCCAAAGTAACAGCTATATACTCCATGGTAATCTTATAAATAATTTCAGTTTGATTAACTCCAGTCTCTTGTTTTGCTTCACTTCTGACAACAGCATTTCTTGTTTTGTTCCCTGAACATTAAATGTCTTCCACATGTACTTTATAGCTAACTGATTTTGTATTACCTACGAATTGAGACGGTGGCTCCTACTCATACAAATTAAGATAAACAATTTCTTTAAGCTGAACCATTTTTCTAATTTATTTTTTCAAAGTTGTTGTTAATGCCTACAGTAACTGATACATTTTTGACCTCTTTTCTCTTAACTTTCTCTTGCTTTCCAAGCCACATTGCTTCTTTTACACATCTGCCAACCCACTGTAGGAGAAGGAAACTCGGCTCATGAAAGCTACTGCATCTAGGAATGGGGAAATCAGTCGTGTTGCACTACCCACTGGATCTGACAAAGGTGTAGGTTTGAGATCTTCACAGAGCAAGTGCAAGAAGAGAGTATTTCCACAAGGTGGACTGCCATTTTTAAAAGGTATGGCCCAGCCTGAGATGACTTCAGCCTCTTTAAGAATCCTCTTTTTTTGGAATAAACCTGTAAATGAATAAAATGTACATCTTCAAATAGTCCTTACATATTTGAGATGGAAGATAAGATGAGGATGACTGGAAGGCGTTGGTAAAAGCGTAGGTTGCACACAGCCTGGGGTTATAGCCATGAAAATATGGTGTTTTCAGAGATTCTTCTGTTAAATGCTATTAAGAAAGCTAAGAGAGAAATTTATCTGCTCACAGGAACAAGACAGCGTCCCCAACCTTAAGTGTGAATGCCAGTGTGATGTCCAAGTGAGACCAAGGGACACCAAGTCTGGCTCTAGAAATAAAGATAGCATTGGAGGAAGAGTGTCAAGCTCCCCCTTTTCTTCTGTGAGAAACAAAACGCATCAATACAACCTTTCTTAGCCCTTAATCATTCTTTGCCCTCCCTCCTGGATAGAGACAAACCCTCACTATGAACTTCTTAGCCCGAGTTAATGAACAGAAAACAGATACAGCTCTTGTTTTGCCCGTCAGCAATAGCTAGTGGCAGCTAGATCGCCACATGCTAAAAAAGGTCTATGAAGAAATGACGTCTTTCTTTTTTTGTAGGGAATGCAACAAGCACATACAGTGACAAGGAATACCCAGTTTCATGCTTTCTGGCAACAGAATACACAGTCTGTAGTGTAAGTGGCTTCTAACTGTGAAGATCAGGGAGACCTGCAGTCCACTTACACATCAAAAGAGGATGCTGGGACCTCAGTTTCAGAAGATCAGATTTCACAACATCTGCATTTATTGAGCACTTATTAATTACTGGAATTAATAATCAGAAATGAACCCTGTGGGTAGGAAAATTCAGGCAATTTTTCTTCATGTATTATTGTTGGACTCATATCACTATAGCATATGCAGAGAAGAGAAAGGGAAATTTAATCTACAACTTGGCCTTCACACTCTTTGGCAACGTATTAAAGTGAACAATCTGTATAAGTATATTGTATAATTTCAGGCTGCCTGGATATGATAGACACTTCATGCACAAAGTTTTCTTTCATGCATAATTTTTTACATTTCTAAAATAAACTCAATTGCACATTTAAGCTTGTTTAACTGAGATAACGTTCAAAGGCGTGGAACAAATATTCCCCTTGGGCTCTTAGCTGTGGCATTGCACACTCACTGAACTACCAGACCATTGAAAATGTTCTCTTCCTCCTTCATAATCTCTCAAAGGTCAATACAGACCCTCACATCCAAGCACAGCTAACCTGGAGGACCGAATGCATTACTTATTGTCATCTGAATAGAACTCCAGTCAATATCTGGTTAATATTTGCCATATGCAATGTGGGATATGCTTTTGTGATAGCTGAGAGCTAACAAGACTATTTACAGAGCAGAGGGGTTAAGTGTGCCACTATTTTCCCCTTTTCTCTGCAAAGAGGGCTATGTTTACACTCCCTGAAATTAAGACATGGTGTGACCTCAGCTGTCAAGGATTAGCTGAGTTTTTATTTGGTTTTGATGGGCAAATACAGGTGAAGACAAACCATCTAGTCTCGAGTGGGTGGAAAACAGAGACGTGGGTCTTGCGCAGTGCAGTATTAATATGTCACTTCCCAAAATTGCAGGTAGTGAAGAAAGAGGCAATGAGCGGGGGTAGTTTTGCCCTCAGCTTTCGAGACACCAATTTGCTTTGTACAATACAGGTAAGTACACACATCAGAGCTCCTCTAAGATATTTGGCATCAAAACACTTTAAAGAATGTGAAGCTGAGCCTAAGTGTTGGCTGAAGAATGGTTTGCGGGGGGCAGGTCTGGAAAACCTGGGGCAAATGCTGCAGCCATGGGTCATCCCCCATGGTTACCTAAGGGGTCCATGAGAGGTCAGGGCTGCTCACAGACATCCTCTACCATGGTGCAATGGTTGCTGTATATATTACACATAAGCAACAGTGAGCACCAGTCTGGTGATGTGTCATGTGAACACTTCAGTATGAGCTCTTTGAAGTATGGAAATCGGACCAGTGGTTGCAAGAGGCGCTCTTGTAAATGAAAAACAATTAGAAAAAAATCAATCTTCCTGCTGAAGAAGTGCTGCACAGTGGGCTGGGAATCCTAGTGACCTCCCAGTGTCAGCTGCAGGGCATGTTTGACAAGCAGACTGATCTGGTGAGATTTCTGGCATCCCAAACTTTTTATCACCACCTTTTCCTCAGTTCTCGAAGTAGTAACGTTTTCCATTTCTAATGGAGAAATAAGCAACCCGTTTTAGGGAAATATATAAAAGCAGATATTTCAGTACTTGCGAAGTGATGGGGTTTTATGCCAAGAAATCAACAGAAAAGGAGAATTTCTGTTTTGTATAAAGCTGACATGATTTGAAAGAATTTTAAAAAATTTAATGTGACTTTTCAGTGACTCCTTTCTCTGTAATTGAGACAGAGGTGTAACTCAATTAGAAGATAATGTTGGCTGGTTTAATGCACAGATTGTGGTTTCAGAGAAGTATTTATTTCCCTACATACTGGACATCTGGAAACATTCCCCTGCCACATTTTATTAGAACATTGAAATCACCTCATTAAATAATATGGAGAGATTTAGAAAGCAACGTAATTGCTGGGAGATCAATCACCAATTAAACTTCCCATGCCATTTTAATATGTTCCCATTTACTGCTGCAGACACTCATTCTAATCACTGACTATGCCATTTAAGTGATTGTCATCACAGACTTCCAGGTTTTCTGAGCCTTCTCCCAGTGAAATGACCCTCACAGCATTTTCGTATCTTTGCTGTTGAGCAGATGAGCTGATAAGCAATCAAGTACATATGCCAAGTTACTATTTTAGTACCAACTGCTGCTATTGTCTTACAGCTACAATAGTAGAAATGAGGCAGGACAAAAAGTCCAATCTATTTATTCACATCTATTCTCCTAAATCCTGAAATGGAGCTTTATTCATCACAGTACGCCACAGAGTACATGAAACAGTGAGTTTACTGCTGTGACCAGAGGATATTTGAAGTGGATAAGAGGGAGTATCTGGGAGGGTGTGGAGCCTGAAGGTGAGTGAGCATTCAGGGATGAAGATGAGGGACAATGGGGAGAACTGCAGTGCTGATGGCTGCTGCAGTAAAGGTGTGCACAGACCAAGAGGCTTTTGTAGGAAGAACAGCCCTGCTGATGCAGTAGTTGGCAGAAAGAACCTTCCCCACGCCTATGGAGGATGCAGCCAGTGGGAAATAGCAGCTGCATCAGCGGGGATAGGCAAGGACCATGCCGTGCTGCTGGACAGAGCATTAAATTTTAGCAGTCAGGTTGGAAATGAGTCTAAGGCTCTGCCAGGGAAAAATAAATAAAACTGGGGGAGTTCCCTCTTTGCAGGGATATATATTGTGGTGCTTAGCAAGTGCCTGTGTAGTCAAGGGAGCAGACAAGATCCTACAGGCTTAGAAAGAGCTAATAAATGCCAGAAGTGAATGACGAGGAGCATCTCACTTGCAGGAAGAGCACATCAGGGAAGCTTAAACAGTGAACAAATCTCTGATAGAGAGGAATAAATTGTCTCCTAGGTGGCATAATTCAGCACCTGAGAGGTACACAGATGGTGACCGTTGTGTTAGTAGGAAGAAGAACATCAGTGCAAAGGGGAAGCTGCTGGGATGTTCTGAGCAGCATTACTGATGAAGAATTCTGAGAAAGAAAAAATACAAACCAAGAATCTTACTTGGATTGACACAAGTGTCATAAAAGTGATGGGGCAGAGTTGGCATAAGTTAAAAAATCATGTTTTCTTGAAGAGACGAAAATATTCTAAAACCGTGCCCTGTAACAACTTTTTTAATGTTTTTTTTGCAGAGAAAATTAATGAAATATAATGCCCATATATGGCATTTATGGTCTATGGCAAAGTTTAATCTTCAAAACTCTATGCAATTGATGGACCTACATAACTGTGTATCCTTTATACTCTTTTCATGAAAACGTGCATTGGGAAGAATCATTCATCAGGTTAATATTTATTTGCACTTTAATCCCTGTTTCTGTCCCACTCCAAACTAGTTGTGTGTGGTTTTGTCCCTCCCTTTAACAACTGTAAATAGAAAGCAGACGGGAAGTCAGCCTCTTTGACAAAAAGCAGGAAGAGGAGAAGAAAAGCTCTGAGAAAATGATAAGCACACATGGCACACTCTGATCTCACTGTAATGAGGAGACTTGTAAAGACTTGCATTTGTAGGTCATTTACTGCTGCCATATGGGGTATTTGTTTTACTTGGTAAACAACGATCACAGCACTCCGGTTTTAGGCAAATAGACTGTGGATATATTTTCATAACTGAACTTGAATGGCTTTAAAAGAGTGTAATAGCTCTCACTACTTCTCATTTCTTTTAGTCATGGCTTTTTAAATGTAGTGTGACTATTGACAGCCCTGAAAGGTAGTCTAGAGTCACTTTTCCCTTGCTTTGATTAGGGCAGTCATAAGAGATATAGCTTTTTTTCCATGTCCAGCTAGCAGCTGTGGAGTTTCTCTGTCTCTGGATATATTTTGCTCCACTGTCTGGTGTTTCTGCCTGGCTCTGCTCTGCTAGCTATGATCTCAGCATCACCCTGAGGTGCTCAGCCATCGATGCTGCCAACATGTTGGCTTTCTCCAGGTGTGAGGAGATTGGCTTGCCTGGCATGGAAACCCAGATGGCTGGTAGGAATCTATTATGAACTTAGGCTCTGCCCCTTGGCTCTTGCCTTGGTTGTAACAAGCTTGACCTAAACAAGCTAGAACTAAAGTAAACCTGTACTTCAGCATGGTTTATGGAGCGAGCAGAGATGTGGTCTCTGTTGTTTCACTCCACACAAGAGCCCCAGGCACCTGTGGGGGTTGCCATGCAGTGACCTCTTCTAGAAATTATAGACCAGCTCTTACCTGTCCAGTCCAATGAGATCTAGAGTCTTTCACACAATTTGGGTAAAGTGCCTTTTAACGCTCTCTGTCGTCGACTGCCTTTTGATGTTACCCTCAGTATTTAAAAAGTTGATGTTCGTGTTACTGTTCCTTTGGTCTTTGAGGAAATGAAAAATGTTTTACCACTCTTGTAACATGACATGCTTCAGACGTACCTTGGTAATATTTTGCAGGAGTGTTTTTTGAGCCCTCTCACCAGTTTCCAGGGCCCTCAATCTTACTGATCAAGATCAACTTCAAGATTTCAGACTGAATCCAGCTAAGGCAAATGTATATTTATTTCTACAAGATCTTCATGGGTGCTTCTAGATTTGACTGAAAACAAAATACCTTGAAAACTTCACCATGTCTCTAACCTGACACCTGCCTATTCCATTACAAGATCGCTGCTGTCTTCCCATGTGCCCACTCAATCCCCCTCGTTCCCTGGGCACTTCTCAGCTGCCTTCATCACCCAAACCCGGACTCCCTGCTGTGCTACGGGGGATAATAGGGTGGGGGCAGAAGCCCCTCTGTCCAGCCCCACAGCCTTCATTGTCATGGTAAATCAGCAACTTGAATACCAGGTCAGTTCTCACTCATGTGCAACTTGTTCTGCTGTGGGGAAATTCCCAGGACCCATGCATTGTTAGTCTCCTGACTCTAAGGGGCCCTCACCCAGAGTCTGAAGGCTGCCAACAGCAGGAATTCACAGCAGCAGGGTATCGTGCTGCTTACTGCCTGCAAATTTAGTGTAACGTGAGGATTTGGGACACAAGAGCCGTGTGCTGTGAGCTGTGGTAATCCTTTGGTCTCGTGTTGATTTTACTCTTGCACTGGGGTTTGTTTCAAATTTTATGCTCACCATCCTCTGAAGATAGTAAGTTTTGACTTACTATCTTCAGTCAAAGCCAAAACATCCTTCATCCTCAGGCCCAAAGGACCAGGCTGGAGGGAGGGAAGGAGAAAAAGGTAAGGAAACAGGGATCAGAATGATGCCCTTTTCCACATGAGGGGACCAGCAGAAGCACAGACAACCTAACCTGACTGCTTCTGAAAGCTGCCTACTGCCCTCCCTCTTCCAGGAACCCTCTCTGCTCTCAGAAGTGGGAAATTGCTCTTTGGGTAGCTTTTCTCGAGGCTGGGGGAAGCTGGAGATCATGTAGTCAGGAATAGCTTTAATGCAGTCAGGCTTGAGCTGGGAAGACTTGGCCTCTGATTGTAACTTGCCTTCTGGTCTTCCTGAGATGAATGGCAGTATAAAGCAATAACAGAAATAACACCAATCATTGAAAAGGAATGGGGAGTTAGTGCCAGTTCCTAACTCCAGCTTAGCCCCAGCCTGTTTTGTGCTGCTGAGAGACCCAACAGCCCATCATGTGCCCTATTATCTGTGAGAGTTTTCCCTGATTACTCCTTGTTTTGCTAGGCAGTGATGAAACCCAAGGGGCAGGTACAGCCCCGGCCTGGGGGAATGTCATCTCTGTGACAGTGTTGAAATGACTGAGGATGATGGTGGGATCTGAGCTGGTCCCATCCTCAGCTGCGACTGCACTCCTGCTATTATCAGCTAAGAAAAGCCACAAGGCTGCTATAGGTGGCTCTGATAGCACAACAGAGGGTCTAACTATTGGACAAAAGAGTGAAGCCAAAGTCTGCGACATAACTGTTGTAAGGAATGCCCTGACAGCGCTGCAGGCTTAAAACCCCAGCTTGCCATAGTGGGTCTTTTTCATCCAAGCTTTCAGAGACATCACATCAGTTTGGTTTAGTAAATATTTCAACAACGTTTTTGAAGTTCCAATGAAAACAGAGAAAACCTTTGATGTCTACAGACCCTTTATTCCACCATACACCTCACACCACGCTTTTCAGCAACATTGTTTAGTCAGGTCAAAGGGGTGGAAGGTGCAAAATCTTAGGCCCACTGAAGTCAGCAGCAAACTTTTCCCTGGTTACAATGAGGGCAGGCTCACACTGAAGTAAAAACAATTTCAGTTTCTCTGTTCCACTCTCTGTCATTAAAAATCCAAAAAGAATTCTGTTCAGAAAAACAGAGTGTCTTAAAAAAAACCAAAATGAAATGAGCATCATGTATGAGAATTAATTTTTGTAAATTATTATTAATTTATTTTTGCAGGAGGGGTTGTCCTGGGTATTAATCCATGTGAGAGAACCAGACTGGGTATTTTTTTGATGGCTAGTCTGGAAGTCTCTGCATCACTGAAGCAGTATTAATGAATGCCTTCTGAGTGGATAGTCATGGATTTTACATATTGGTTTCCCCAACAGATTTTTTCCTTTTCAACAAAATTCTTATTCTACTCCTGAAAATGCCCACTCTGTAATAGGGATATTTTGTGTATATTAATTTCCGGGAAAAATTCCTACCCAGCAAGTCTATTCAATGCCCTATTTATTTTCCTTCCTTGTGTTTTGTTTCCCAAACATAAACACTAACAGTAACTTCTAGGGCTCACAGGGAGGCTCCCAAGTTTAGTAAAGACTATATTGTGAGTCTTTGCCATGTTAGATTTCTGCTTGTTTCAAAATATAGTGCAAAACAACTGAGGGGCAAAGAATGCCTCAACACAAATTGGGGATTTCTGCAATACTTGTGTGGGTGTTTAAGGGGAAGAACACTCTGAATGCCCAAGTTTGATATATTAGTATACATGAATGATGTCGAATTTGTTTTCCTCTCTATTTTCTCTGTGCTCTGTCTTTCTCAATGTTTCTTACTATTTTGATGAAGCTTTTTAAGAGTAGCTTCTTTCTTTTCATTTTTTTATTTTAACCACCAGGATGGATTTTAATTTTCTTTCCTTTTTCTTCCTTCTCTTTTTAATTCCCTTTATCTTCCCATTCCAGTTTCTTTTCCTTTTTCTCTTAGCTCTGCCTTTCTCTGTGGGAGCTCATCCTTATCCCTGATTTAGTGTGATAACACAGAAAAATACCCTTGTTTTCAGAAGCTCCTGTCTGTCTCAGGACAAGCAATATGCTAGGCCGGCTCCTGACAAAACATAGCCCTTTTGTTCAGCATGTGCTGGCTCACCCCAGCTGAATGAAATGGCTTTGTTTTAGGTGCAGATAGTAAGCTGGGTCTGCCTGGCAGGTGCATCTTGCAGCCAGTGTCACACTGCAGTAAATTCTGTAATTACAGGTCATGGAGGTGGAGCTCTCCTTTGATGTGACTTTTTCTGTTGTTGCAAGCGGATACAATTTGCCTGAGATATCAAATGCAGATAGCAGTAAAAATTTAATTAACAAATCAAAGCTTTTATCTGGGGTTTTAGAACTCAAGCCAACAGGTTTCTTCAATCTAAAGAAATCACAGAGATGGAAGGGTGAAGGCAATGCCTTTGTAGTGTATACAGCTTACAACCTTTTTATAATGTTTGCAAAGATAAAGCCTTTTTAACTGTTACTTTTCCCTTTGAGATGCTTTCAGATCTTCCCCAAAAGCAAGGATATTGTTCACTGTAAGCTTAATTTTCATCATTTTAGCTCTTCAGTGTGCATGAATTTTCTTTCGTGATGCTGCAGATTACTTAGCAGGGGAAGATGAGGTGTGCTTGCATTTGCCTTCCTGCATTTGGGGCTGCACAGAGCACCCCATCACTCCAAATTCATGTGCTGGATTATTCCTTTTGTGGTGAGCCACTCAGTGGTGGTTTCAGTGGTCTGACCGGTGGGACATAACATTTCTACCATGATTTACTTATCATCTTAACAATGAAAGCCTTAAGGAAATAAGGCTGAAGCTTGCCTTTCTTTTTCTTTCCCCTGCAATGGAAGATGTTCTTCGCTTTCCATGTTTTCTAGGGATGCTCTCAGGACCAAAGCAGCTAGGTCCACACACTGACTACCTTAGTCACTGCCACTCGTTCTGCTGATAACTGGGAGTTGGGAGAACAGCAGTCTGCCTGTTACGTGTTGTGTGTGTGATTACTGCCATTTGTGAACAGAAATAAATGCAAAAGGGCAAGAAAATAATAAGGATACTAATAAAAATATTAATAATATCCACACTTCCAATGACACTTTTGCTAGAAGCCACATGTCAATGCACCCCAAAAGCACATAATGAGAGACATATGGATAATCAGAGCAGACTGCACTTTCTATCTCAATAAATACAACTGTCTTGCATTTATGGGCCAGCTGTTTCTCAGAAGTTATTTCCAAGGATATGTAGAGACCAAAGTTGTAAAATGCTGCACAGCAGATAAAAACAGAATACCACGACTAAAAGAAAAATTATCTCAGGTGTTCCTTGTGGTACTATGTATTTGACTTTTTAAGACCTAGAAGTACTTCAGATGAATGAACACTATGCTGCAGAGATCCCAGACCAACCTTCTGTGAGTCTGTGGAGGTGAGTTATCATATATGTACTATGGTGTCTCTCTCAGGGCATCTGGGATTGGCCCAGGAGTTTCTGCAAGTGTGCATATGAAGGTCCTAGTTCAGGAAACATGTACCAGTATTAGATAGCACTTAGGAAAATGTTAAGTACAGAAACACTTAATGATTGTCTTAATGATCTTCCTGAAATGAAGAAAAAGAACCTGAGTTAAAGACACTGAAATCAACCCAGTGCCACGAACTTATGCCTATACCAATGTATATTCAGAGGTGCTCACTTAAAATCATAGATTTTGATTTCTGAGCTGACTTCTAGAGAGACTACGGAAATCCTGATTAACATGATGAAAAGAGGGGAGGACCCTAGTGAATTTATAGTGTTGGCCAATTGTAATATGGTTATCCAATTCTAAACTCTGCCAAGCTACCACTGCTGCAATAGCATCAAAAGCTGAAAGCTGTCCAAAGCTGTAGCTGAAGTCAAAAGAGAAAGAAAGAAAGAAAGAAAGAAAGAAAGAAAGAAAGAAAGAAAGAAAGAAAGAAAGAAAGAAAGAAAGAAA